>VWZS01007734.1:2475422-2512256 GCA_013397075.1 Rhabdornis inornatus | reverse complement strand
CAAAAAAAAAAAAAAAATCCACCTTCCTTGTAAACAGAGAAGGGAGTATAAGAGAAATAATCTCTAGCAAAAATGTCTATTAAGAAGATGACCTATAATTGTTATTGTCTAGTTTCTCAACAGAAATAACAACTGGAAAAGTCATATGTAGAAGATTTTGGTCTTCTTTCTCAAAAAAAAGTGATGAAAATGCAGTTACATCATACAAGGCTCTTTCGCTTTCTCATCCCTAAGAAGCAGATTACATAGGTCACACATTTTTCAGCAACAGAATATGGATATCGTAGAAGTGAAATAGACTTTTGATTTCACTAGGTTGGTGTAGGACAGCACAAGTAGTAGGATTTTCCAAACTTTTTCACAGTTAAATTTTGCATATGAACATAATTTCATCCAGACTTAATTTTTATACCAAAATCCCTTTGTTAGGATTAATCTAATATGACTTTTGAGGTCAACAGTGGGTGGAAGTGTTTGTATTTGATATAAAATGACAGTATGTCCTCTTTAGAGACTACAGACATAAAATAAGTATTTTAGGTCATAATTCATCTGACCTATTTTAGATATCTACTTCATTGTGAACTGACTTAGACTCTAGAATTTCCTATATATCTTCATTGATTACAAAGAGAATCTAAATTTTTATATTTTTTGTAAATATCCATAATAGATATCTAGCTTTTTTTTACTTTTTGTCATATGGATTACTTTATTTTTCTACCTTCTGGGGTGTTATGACTGATATTTATCAAAAAGTAATATTTACAAATTCAGCTTCTAAGTTACTTTTTTTGCCTTTTAGGCAATTCACAGATCTAAATACATTATGGATCTTAGTGCAAGACTGAAGTTACAAATGACTAAGTATAGACCAAATGATTTTTAGGCAGGATAAGTGATAGAACTATAATTTGCATTTTGATTACCTTTCCCAGAAGAGCCTGAAATGAAGAAGCAAGATTGTCAGAGTCTCTGCAAGGTGCATGTGAAGCAGACTGCTTGATGTAAGGAGAACAAGTGAATAAAGTGAAATTGAGGGCAGAGCCATGAGGTCCCAAACTATGTGACGTTAATACCATGAAACATTAAACGGTGCTTACTGGATTCAGGTGGAATCCACTTCGGTTACTCTGTGCTAGTAATCTGCAGTCCTTTTTTTCCTAAATCAGGAATGATGTACCCATTAACACTATGAATGGGATGAGTATCTCAATGATCAACTAGACGCAAACTTTTAAAAGTTAAGTGGGGTTAAATCACCTCTGGAAAGAGCACCCTGGAGAATTTCTCTTTTAGGAGTGAAGAGATCTGACCCTGATCCAGTAAAGTTTTCAAGCAATTGATTGATCACAAGCATGTGCATAGCCTTCCCTGAGATCAGTACCATACATCTAGCTCAAAATAGGAGAGTGAGACAGACTGCTGTATCAGGATTGTAGGCCAAAATATAAAACCCTTAGCACATAGTCAGAGTTGCTTCTTGCATTACACCAATACTACAAGAAGAGTTATACTAAATTCATCCACATATTTGTCTTAAATTAGTTTTGAAAAATAATTCAACATTTACTTTTAAATAAAAAATCACCTGAACAAATAACATCAAAAACCATAAAACTGTGAAAACAACAATTTGCACAGGCACATTAGTTTCACAGCATTTTATACCAAAGTTTTAAAAAGTGCAAACATTTAAGTATTATGTATTTTTTTAAATACAGCATAGTATTCATTTTTAAAAAGAGCTTTAAAAGAATTATATTTCAAGAGATTCAGAAAAGGCACTAGTTCAGTAGTCAATATGGGGATTTTTCTTGTTTGTATTAGACCACAAGTACAGATCTTCAAGGTTTAATTTGTATGGGTTTCTTTTGATTAGCTTAGGTACTATCATTGTATAAATCATTAGAACTATCATTGTATAAATATGTGATTAAGATGTGCAATTGAAATATCTAACTTTGTGGCAGATGCTTCTCTATGTGATCTTTTGTAACTGAAAGGTTCTTTTATCATTTGAGCTTTTGGGTTTGTATTTCTCATCTGCTCTTTTCTGCCAGCTTAACGGAGATTTTAAATCAAAACCTAATTAGACTACATATGCTGTTTAGGAAAAAGATCTTAGGAAAGTAATGATTCATATAGGCTTTGATATTTCCAGATAACATCTAAGAAGAAATGTGACTTTAATTGTTTTAAATAACTTCCAATCACCCTCTTACTCAAATAAAGTAGTTGAGTGCAGTTCTTTGATCAAAAAAACATTCTTCAGTAACAGAAATGCCAACTCTATATTCCTATCAACTTTACCATCTACGCTTAATGATGAAAGCCTTTATTGACAGACATTTTTCCACTAAATAGTATTATAACTCAAGTATTCTATGACATATTTTTGATACCAATACCATAATCCTCAAATCAGAAGTTATCAAATGAGATTTAATTCCTGAAAAACAAAAATCGGTGTATACATGTTGAGCAACTACGATGTCAGCCAAAGTTTGCTTTTTAGCAATGTTGATATAAGGAGGGCTGGTATATTTTTATTTTTCCTCTTTGATATTCTACAAGGGAAAATTAATTATTTTAATATTGTTTTAATTATAATGCACTTACCTGATTATTCATTTCAATATTTTAACTCCTGCTAAGAAAGCCCACATTTTACACACTCTCTCAACTTGTACTAGATTAAGGAAACCTGTGTCAAAAATGCTGACTGGTAACTTGTTCAAACATTAATAAACACATTTGCCAGGAAAGCCCAGGACTCTGACACTTAATCACAAAGATGTAAGCTCCATCTTTAAAAAATAAATAAAATAAAAAATTAAAAAAAAAAAAAATTTAAATCTTTACATTTTTGTGTCCTACTTAGTTATTTGACCCAGTTCTTAATCAGACGTGGCCAGAATTTTCTTTTATTCCACAGAGCGATTGCCTGCTGCCTTAAGAATAAAAGCTTGAGTATTTCCCCTGATAGAAGGCTGACAAGTCATAATGAGGAACTGTTTTCCAACGTCAAGCCAATACAGTTTCTGCTAATTATCTGAATACTGTGGTGCGACACACTGCATGTAAAACTGATTTTCTGGAAACCAAGAAATTATGCATATTTCCAAGAAAAATCCCTGCAAATATAACCACAAATTTATAATAGGCAATAACAAGATTTCATAAACTTTTTTTAAAGATCTGCATTAAATTTCAAACAGAAAAGTAGGAATGTAAATCCAGATTTCCAGTTGCTCTGTAACTTCAGTGATTCAGTAAAGCACAGCACTTTGTTTCACCATCTAGTTGAATATGTAATAAATTCAAATATTTATCTTATGTTTACTGTTTAGCCATTACTAATATGTGACTATCAAGTCAAGGAAACAATATACAGAGACATCAGATTTTAAGAAAAAATTATAAGAAATAAATTGGAGATGGATTTATAGCAAGACAACACTGATATCCCAAGCTTCTAAACAACACGTAAAGTTTACTGACATACAAACAATACAAAAGGCATATGCATATTCGTTGATACCATCAAAAATAGTTTTATAAATATTAAAAATTGTCAGCATTTTCTACAAAATTTTCAAAAACCCCAATGCAACTCAATAAAAGCTTAATGGTAAGACCTTATTTACAGGACAGCACACTTAAAAAAAAAATACAAAAAACCCTGAGCATACTTACATATTAAAACTGAAACTCACCACATAGAATAGCTAAATGTGATCTGTAAGTCAAACAACTCCTGTCTACAAATATAAATAATTCTGCAATATAAAACAATTAATTTAAAATATTCTTCAGAGACCAGGAGACATGTAGTGGAAGACAGAATGTTTTGAAAGCATGGTTCATCTTCTTCTGGTTTGAGACAAAAGAATGAAAACATAAAGTCTGAGGTTTATACTCATGCATCAAAGGCATTTTTGATCGATACAATTTGTTATCACCAATAGTACTTTCTGGAAAGGCATAATTTGCTGAGAAACCCATCATAGTCTTCACACTTTGCTGTGAGAACTGACTGAGTTGAGGATGGTATATGGTGTTGGGGCGAGTTGGGGAAGGGAGAAGCAACACCCAATTGCAAGTTTATGCTTGACTGTTATTCAGAATAAATTTTATTATCTTTTATCATCAGCTATAATTGGTCAACTGGATGAAAATCTCTCTTTTTCTGTGAACAAAGCTGCCCTCCAGCAATGCTAAAGACACATTAAACACAAATAGGCCAGTTAACAAGCCTTTCATCACGTTGAGCCAAGGCTTACATACATGGTTATTGAGTAAAGGCAGTATTTTTAGCACTTTGTTTAAAATGAAAAGCAGGTCACTACATAAACCATGACACCCACCAAATAACGTGTACCTAAATCATGCAGCTAGATGCCAAGATATTCTCTGTTCTGATGACTTACCTAAGAATTAACTAAATATCCAACATGCAAAAAATTAATATTTACTTACACACACACACGCACATATTTAAAAAAAAAAAAAAAAAGTACTGATTGAGTTTCATAACCAAAGTATATGTGAAACAGCAGAAAGCCCAGCAAAATATTGCAACAGTCACAAAGTATTCTAGTTTCAAGTTTCACCTCTACAGTCTTCAGGGCAGCCCATGCACAAGCAAATGAAGACACACGTCAGACCGCTGGACGTGCCATCCACTTGGCTCTCGCAACCGCCCGCACGAATCAAAAGGCTCCAGAGGGACCCAGAAGCACCAAATCAGGGCACGGGGGCGGGGAGCGGCATCTCCCCTGCCTGGCCGCGGGCTGTGTGCGCTCTGTCTTGCAGAACCTTGGACAGCGGTCTCCTGGCCCTCCTCTCAGCTCAGCTCAGCCCAACCCAGACCCGCGGCTCGCCCCCCTGCGCTCCCCACTCACGCTGCCCGCCAGATTCCCTGGAGAAAGGGAAAACAGACTAAGTTGCACCCATGGTTTGGGTTTTTTTCTTTCCCCCTCTGAAATACCTTTCATTTTTAACACAGATTGGTTGGCCAAATTCTCAAAACGTAAAGCAGTATCATCTGGCACTCAGAACCGCAGAAATGTAGGTCACTGGCATTTGTCTAGTTCGTTGAAGTTCCACATTTTAATGTCAACAACTTTTTCTCTATCATTAAAAAAGTATTTCTCCTTGTAGGGTGTGTGAGGGGAAAAACCATTAGCATAAATTTGCTGTTCTGTTCATTTTCAACACCTTTTACACCCTGATATTCTGTAGAGCAACTGAATACTTTGTGGTAAAGTTCAGTCAAACTAAACTGTAATACAAAAAATCACTTTAAGCATGTGAATGCTGATTGTTTAGCAGCATGGAATAGTAGTTCAATTTCTAATTATGGAGCTACTGAAATGACAAAGATTTCCTTACAGGAAGAGGTATCTATTTACATTTGATACCCTATTTTACTTATCCAATTTACTCTGGAAATAAAATATGTTTACATTATCAGTGACTGAGTACATAACATATATACAACGAGCGTATACATACACAGTTTGCAATCTAAAACCAGTCGAGTCAACACTTCTGGTGAGTCTACTTTACTTTTATCAGACTTAGAAAGAAAAAATAAATACAGCAACTTTCCTACTTTATCCAATTAGATAGCAGGTTATTTCAGCTTCTGAAGAGACTCTGGATCCATTTTTGTGGCAAATATACATGCACATTATACAAAGTTATTGGCAAATGGGATTTTTTAGGCATAGGCTGTTGCCATGAAATGATTTCAGAAGGCCCTGCTGAAGTTACAGAGGACAGAGGTACTGCCAGGCCTCCCATTCAGAGCAGTGATTCACATGCACTGTTGTGTTCCACTGCTAAAGCAGAATTTGGTTCAGACTGGTTAGTGCTACAGTAGTTGAGATAATCTAGTTCAGGGCATAAATATTCACCTCCTACCAAGTACTCCAACAGGGGAAAAAAACATGCAGTTAGCTATTTTAGGCACTGAGGACAACTCTTTTCTTCTGCCCTGTCTTGAGAGATAGGCCAACTAATCTTGTGCAAAAGTAAAGAGAAGGTAACAACTACAAGAGCCAAAGTGGGACCCTCCGCCTTCTAGCAAAGGAAAAGGAAAACCTCTGGGTCTCTCTGAGCCATCACTAGTGACACCAAAGGAAACAGCGGTGGCTTATCAAAACGCTGCCACCATCACTTCCCAACCAAGGGCCACTGTGGTGCCCGTCAACAGACACTCTTGTGCTCCAGCTTTCCCCAGCTCCACAGATTTTGCCATAGCGCCTGAAAACACTGTCCCGCTCCCGCTCCCGAGGAGGCCCGGCGCCGCACCGCTCTGCCGCCGTCCAGCACCGCCACCCCCGGGGCCAAGCGCCCGGCGGAACCCCCCCGACAGAGCCTCGGTGCGCCCCTGGCCCCGCGGGGGGACGAATGGCCCGTCCCCGGGGCACCGCGGCCACCTGCCCACCGAGGGCCGGCGGCCAGGGCAGCGCCGTCGGGCAGCCCCGACCCCGGTCGGCGCTCCGAGCCTCGCTCATTGTCATGCAGAGCCTGTCGCTGCCTGCCGCCAAGTCGCATCCCAGCCCGCTGGAAGCCGGAGCCAATCGCATATTCATGAGAAGGGGGAAATCCAGCGCTACGCTCCCAGGGGACCGAGTATTACTTCTTTTTGCGTTTTCTCAAGCTTCCCCCTCTCTCTTCCTCTCTTTTAATAATGCGCTAAGGAGGGCATCCCGGCCGATACCCTCCGCAGCATCGCCTGCAGCGGGAGAGCCGCGGCCGCCGGCGCCAGGGGCACACAGACCGAGGCAGGCACAACAGGGTCCACGGCAGCCACAACAGCCGAGGGAGGCACGCCAGCCCGACAGCCAGGGACAGGAAACACAGCAGGGGCTCCTACCTTACAATCCTCAGGACACGATTTCACCGAGTACTCATCCGACTGTAAATATTTCTGGAGCATAACCTCAAACTCTTCGTATTTCTCCTGAGCGTGCTGGTCGTAGCGCTGGTAAGCCTGGACGCACTGGCTGCAGGAGCCTTCCCCCTTCAGCACCACATCCAGACTGCAGTTCAAAGTGTCCGGATTGGACAACCCGGCGAACAACTCCCAAAGTGTGTAGGAATTACAAAAGGAAAGGTAAAAATCCGTCAGGTCCCAGCCGGGCGCCGGGCTCTGCCCCGTGCCCCGCGGCCGCCCCGACCCCCCTCGCCGCCGGCACACCGCCTCCGCGTCGCCCACGCTGAAGCACTGCCCGGACGAGGAGCCCGGGGGGGGGCACGTCTCCAGGGGCCTGGCGGTGGAGTTCCCCAGGAAAGCAGCCTTGCCGTGCCGGGGCTCGGTGCCGTTGNGGGGCGCGGGGGGCGCCGGCTCCCCCATGCCCGCCAGCAGCTCCGGCTCCGCGGGCTCCGGCTTCTCTGGCGGCGGCTGCTCCTTCTCTCCGGTCCCCGTGAATTTGGCCTCGGCGCAGAACCACAAGTGATCAGAGAGCAGGACCGTGAAAAACAAGAGCGATGCCAGGGACAGTCGCCATTTCTGAGCCCTCTCTGAATCCGTGAAGGGTTTCTCGTTCTCTCGGGGTGCGAACCAGATTTTTAAGCCGTCATCGTACTGCCGACTACACATCCAAGCACCCCTGGTCATATTTTGGGAACGCACAGCCCTGGCCGACTCCACCGTGAGGGCTCCTTTGCCAGTGTCACCACAATATGCATTGACTTAAAAGATTGGGGGGATTTTCTTGCCTGCCTTCCCTTCTCTCGCTCGCTTGCTCTTCCTCTCTCTCCCACTCTCCCCCTTCTCTCTTTCTTCCTCTTTTTTTCTTTCTTTCTCTTTTTCTTTCTGTCTTCTTTCTTCTTTTTCTTCCTCCGAGATATTGTTGGTTTTCGCCGGCGGCTCTGCCTTGGTCTCACCACATGAAACAGCCCCAGTCCATCCAACGCGGAGTGCCGTGGAGAAGATAAGAGCAATAACGCAGAGAGAGGAGGAGGAGGGAGAGGAGATGATGGTGGTGGTGGTGGTGGCGGTGGTGGTGGTGGTGGTAGTGGTGGTGATCGTTGGTGGTGGCGGGGCTGCGCGACTGGTCCTTTCCCCCTCTCACCCAGGCATGGTCAGATCGCAGCTCCCCATCTCCCTCCTGAGAAAAGCCCGCTGCCCCCGGACAACCGCATGCCGTGTCCCCCGCTGCCGACGGACGGCTACGGGAGGGCTCCTCGCCTCCTCTTCCTCCCTGCTGCCGCTGCTCCTCTTCCTCAACACCGAGCCGCGGCACAGATGCCTGCACCGCTGTCTCAGTCTCTTTCTTCTCTCCCCGCTCCGCTCTAACTGGAGAGACGCTGCTGCAGGGCTCTCGGAGCGCTGCCGAGGATGCTGAAGAGGAGGAGGAGGAAGAGGAAGAGGAGGAGGAGGCTGCCGGGGCCGCCGCCGCTGCTGGTGACAATGGGCTGCGGCTGCCGCCGCTGCTGCCGCCGGGCGCGGTGTCCCCGGGCGCACGGGGCGGAACTGCCTGGCTGGGGGCCCCCGATGGGCACAGGCATCTTGGGCCCCTGGGCTAAGTTGCCGCCATCTTCGTCCTGGAGAAACACTTTTTTGGGGGGAGCTCTGCCTTTTGCGTCATCTCCTCCCGCGCCGAGATCGCTCTATCCTGGCGCATTGGCAGCAGCAGCAACTCTGCCTCCTCCTGCCTGAGGAGGAGGAGGTGGGAGATGCATTGGGGACCACATGGACCCTCCAAAGGGCTTCCTCGATGCAACTCTTTCTACTCATCTCACCGAAGGGACTGCTCAGTACTGCTGTCCAGCCCTCTCTCCTTCAGGGTCTCCTTCCCTTTGTGGCCATGAAACACCATGTCCACGCAGGATGGTGTCTGGAGAGGTCTGTCTCCGTGTCTGTCCTTGTCATAGCAAATCACGAATGGCATATGAAACTACAGGCTCTGCGTCCTGGCCAGTTTTGGCCACACAGTAAAATGCCTGAACACAGTTGCCTGTCTCTCAGTAAGAGAGCTGTAAAACGAAATGACCAAAACCCCAAGTTGTTTCTCCAAGAGAAGTTTTGCAAAACCCTGGTTCAGCCCATGAGCTGGATAAATACTGACTGTGTGTTTCCCTGTTTAGATATCGCTGCTTAGAGAGAAAGACAGAGGGGCCAGGCTTAGCCCTCCTTCTAGGATGATGAAATCGCCTAGGATGATGATCTCCACTTGGACCCACGGCAGAGATCCAAACATCTTCTGCCCCCAACCATCAAGGTCTCTTGCTCAAATAAACATACTCTTTGGACACTCCAAAGTGTCTATCACTCTATTTTTCTTGCTCACTTATGTACCTTAATGTAACAGCAACAGAAAAATTTGGATCCCACACATAAGACAAGAGAAGGTGCCAACTAGAGGTTGAACATTAAGACATGAAGACCTGGTGTTCACCTTGGGACATCAGGTATGCTGTCTGGCCATAGGATAACCAAGACGTGTATTTTAATTTCCCCATTGGACTGGAAGGAGGTTTAGAAACCATGCTTTTCCTTGTTCCAGAGACTTTCTCTATCCCGAGGGAGTGATAATTGCCCTTGAAAAAGGTGCACAATATATCGCAAAAGGTGGCTTTGCCCATTTTTTGGTTAAAGAAAGCCTGTTTTCTTAACAAACATGGTCTGTAAACTAATATAGGTTGCTGATGATTCTTTAATCCAGCTTCAAAAAGTGTAGTGAGAAAAGACCTGAGACTAAACTATATCAGAGGAGAACAAAACTTGTACCTTGTCTGACTGCAGCTGTCATTAACAAAAGGGTGATCTTACCAAGGAATGTGCTGGAATTTCTGTCACTTTGAGCAGTAAATCAAGGTGAGATGTCTTTCAAAAGAAGATGGTAAACCTCAAACAGAAGATGCAGACCTGACGTATGAATTGCTGAGTGAGGTTCTATGCCCTGTGTTATGCTGGCGGTCAAAGAGCATTATCATAATGGTCTCATCTGGCCTTACAAGATCAATGGGTCAAATACTACAGCAAGCAGAAGTTATCTGTGCTTTTATTTTGATAGAGTATTTAAAGACACGGTGTCTTTGAATTAAGTGTTAATAGTGTAAGGAAAGGTCTACAGTACTCAAATCAGAATGTGTCTTTGCAATTTTTAGTCAATCAGCTTACACTGTCTGCTAATGGTACATTATTAATTTTGGTCTTGGACCTTTGATTGAAATGATTTGATACACTGGGTTTTGTACTGAATTTGCCTTTTTGTAATGCTTTCTGTTTTGGGACAAGGCTGTGACCAAGCTTTTAAAAAGCATTCAGGGCAACTTTGCTACTCTAAAATGTAACATCATTTATTTAATTACCTTTTTCTACTTTGAGTATGCATTTCTTGTTAGAATAAAGGGACCGAAGCAGAAATACAGGACAAAAAAACAAAACAAAAACAAAAAACCAAAATGTGAAACAAAAACCCCAAACAAACAAACAAAAGCAAACAAACAAGCAAACAAACAAAAACAAAATCAAAAACAAACACAAAGAAACAACCCAAACCAAACCAAAAACAACTGGGATAAGCAGCAGCTTCCAGACATCAGGTCTGAGATTCTCAAAATGTGCTCTACTAAGCTATGTGGCAGTGACTCAGTGACAGTGACAGTAATTATTCTGTGTTTGACAGACAAACTTGAGGTGAAGAAAGTTGGCTTCGGAGTTCACACCTGTCAAAGAGGCTTAATTTATATTATTTTTTTTTAAATGTTGCTTCTCTTTTGTCCTGTTGGGAAAATGAGAGGGTAATAGGCAATTTTGCAATGCACAATGAAATTAAGAAAGTTCTTTATCTCCATAGTGGAACTTCAAGAATTCGTAATGAAAATGTGCTGGTATTCAGATCTCCTTTGAAACTTAATATAAAAATGAATTCCTAAGTCTTTGCTCCTCTGCTTACACTTTTCTAAGACCAAAGCAAATAGACTCGAAATCAGTTAGCTAGGATGGTTTGGATATACTTGGCTTCTCCAAAAAAATCTATTTTCATGTCACATAATATTTTCACACATTTCCCAGCTTTTGTATGGAAAAATAGAGTGAGAGTTCTTTTTCAACACCTATAAATAAATTATAATCATGCATTTGGTATTTTCAAAATGACCATGTGCTTGCTTTCCCAGTGGCAGTTTTCTGCAGCAGAGAACATGTCACGCAGAACTGTTGTTTCGCCCCTTGTGTTTCACCCAAAGCCCCATTCTCTCTCCACCTAGCACTGTGAATAACTTGCAACTTAGTTGCAGTAGCTGGTTCCTGATGGATCTGAACAGATGCAGTTCAGTTCTCTGGTGCCCCTTAGTGTTAGGTCTTGGAGCTCAAGGGAAAAAATAAGGCTATAAGACAATATCTGAAAATCAAGAAGCTGTATGCAGTGAGGGAAAGAATCAGAAGTATACACTGTAGCTGCTTTCTCTCAAAGTTCCTTCAAAATTTTTTACCATAAATCTGATCTAAATAGCAGCAATTTATTTGAAATAGTTTAATGAATGAATGGGAAGAAAAGTGAAAAACTTTCCTCAAAAATACCACTACAGAAGTATGTCCCTATACGCATCATTCTTCCTAAATAACTTTAGTGGTGCAAAATACTTCACTTTGAAATTACATTTTTTACTGGGAATATTTATTACTCATGTTTCAAAGCTTGTCAAGTGTGAGGAACTCGTGGAATCCTGTCTTCTTAGCTGGTTGAGTCACCAGATGTTTCACAGATGGATCCTCTTAAAGCAATGTGGCTCAGTGTCATCTCTGCCATACTGTGCTTTAATCAATACAATCAGAGCTGATGTTCTTTAATTCTTTGACTCATAATATGTGACAACTGATTTATTGAGCACTATAGACAAAGTCTAATAGGATGAGCGTGCACAAATTCAAGATACTTAGAGCTCTTGTTTAACCTACATACCATGTGTTTTCTTTGTGAAAATACTTTCGCTTAACAAGCAAAAATATTTATTCATGTAACATTAATGGCAATAAACCCTTTTCAGAATTGAAGGTTTTGCTGTTTCAAAGAAAATGTTCTTATATTTTTTCCTAATATCATGCAAACAGTAATTTCCTGCATAATTCTCTTCCTTTACTTTGTTGATTACGAAATTGTAACATCAAAAGAGCAGTATATAGGTCTTTCAGATGATTTTAACAGGTTTGAGAGACACGTCTTTGTAATGTATATTCTTTATGTAAGAAAAAGCTTATTTTATAATTGCTAAGCAGCGTTTCTTTTTGTAAAAGGTAGGTTATTTTTAAGAGACTAGATTTCGTTTTATTTTTAGGTTGATTGGTTCTACTGATAGCAGCAATTGTTGCAAAAATTATTAACATAAATACTCAGTTAAACATTTGCACTGGAGGCTCATCCACCACTTTTAATACCAACCAAATATAATAAGGCCCTTTACTAGTACCTCTTAGTGATTTTTTGACAGTTTAAACTACTTGTCTTTGATAGGAATATCTATACATTCTTTGTAGGCAAAATAATATGTAATTTATTGAGGTTTAACATCCTCACTGTTGTTTAGTTTTGGGTTTATTTCAACATCTTACAACAAATTTTGGATATTATATTGCCCATTCCCTGGGAAGCAGATCAGAGATTTAATTATCTCAATCTATTTGATTAAAAAAATATCCATGATGATTGTAAGATACAAAGAAGTTAAGAATACTGAAGAATTAATTTTTTTTTTCTCATCACATTCCTAATGTCTTAGTTTCCTACTCAGTATTTTTCAGAAAGCTCAATTTTTGTGAGAAAGCTTCAGGCATCTGGGCCTGATTGCTCCAAAGCAATGGGAAATTTATGCTAATGTTATCAGAAGCTTCTAATCCTTGTTCGAACAGCACTAATACAGATTTTAAGATTCTTCCATTCTCCTTTGTTCACACTTTCCACATTACCTTCAGTTTTGTCTCTTTGTCTTGATTTTTTACAGCTTTTCTTACCAAATTAGAGAATTAACTATCACATGGCAAGCCATAAAAGTTTGTCCAAGTGCATTTTAAAAGGCTGTGCAGTACAAACTTCGAAGATACTGAGGTCATTGATTGAATTATCTTGCAGATGTTTTCTTGGTATCCTACGAGACTTCTTGTTAGAGAATGAGAGCATTTTTTTGTTTGTTGACATTTTCAGCCATGGAACAATGAATGGATAGTGTAGGGAGTCTGATAATGTCTCTCCAAAACTGTAGGTCATCTTTATCATGGCATCTTTATAATGGGAACTCAGCCATAATATTACATCCAGTGGGTATATTTGGGCATGATCTGAAATGAGCTAAAGCTATTCTTCATTAACTGAAGCCATCAAAAAAGTGAAATATAACTTTTGCACATGAGTGCGGCAGGAAGAAGATAATATAAATGTCTCACACAAATTAGCCTACACCTGTTGCAGTAAGGTCTGATCCAAAGCATGTTGAGATCAGGGGAAAGATTTCAATGGGTTTTTAAACCAGGCACGTAGAAAAGAAACAGACAGAAGGACAAAGATTTCCCCCATATGGGGCTGGAAGGAAAAGGACTGAAAGCACCACCAAAAAGGTAGATTACGGCTTTTTTAATACTTTTCCTTGTTTCTCTCTCTTACTAATTGTATAGATTTGCTGTTCTCTAATAAATGTAATAGCCTCACTATGTGATTATGCCTTTACAGACACCAAAGACATATTTTTCATCTTTTCTCTTTGGTTACCTTGTAGATATCCTAACTCTTCTTTGTGTCAAAATTAAACTCATTGATTTTTCTTAGAAATACTCTTTTATAAATTTTTTCTTAAATAAGAGTAGCTGTGCACTGTGTAGAAAGTCTTAGGTTTTGGTTAATCAGTCAAATAGTTTTCCTTTGCTGTCTCATTCTCATGTAAATTTAAATAAATAAATAAATAAATAAAAATTAAAAAAAAGCACTTTTAAAGATAACCTCACTGTTTCATTCTCAGTCTGGTTTCCTCTTTAAGCATGTTACCATAGAATGTTTTGTATCAGCCTGAGTTACAATGTCTGCATTAGGTAGGTTTTATTTTCTGATGTACTGAAATGATGTTTCTATTCCAGAATTCAGGCTAACTTGAATTTGTAGCCCCATGTTCATCCATGCCTGTGGTACGAAGGATGTGGAAAAGAGAAAGAACTAATTTAGAAATAATGTATGCTAGCAGGCAAACTTCTCCCTACTTTTCACCGCACATTTTGTTTCACATTTCTTGGAAATATGCCGTCCTAGAAAACTCTTTTCAGATTGACCATATGAAAATTTGGTAATATCTTTATGTTTCAAGCACCCATGGCTGCAATACAAATTTTATATGCATGACATGTGTGCATGCAGGAGACCTTCCTACATATGGGGGTTTCTTTTTTGATCAGAAGAAATATACCTATGACTAAAACATAGGCAGCTATCTGTAGATTTGATATAGCGCTTGAATATAGGTTGAATAACTGTCATTGTAAAACATCTGTATGTGTGTCTTCTAAAAATATAAACAATTTCAGCACTTTTCATCTCATTTAGCTTTAGCTATGTAGACTTAAGCATCCAGTCAAAGCTTATCCTTGCACTATGTTATTAATAAGAAAACACAGCTACCTGCAGGACACAGCTCATTCCATCCTTAAATAGATTTCTAAGACAGACACTCTTGTATGGCAAGCCATCTTCTGCCATCTCTTTACACTGAATATGGAAGAAATGTCCCTGATTAACTTTACATTGTTGCTTATCTAAGATGGTTTTGGCTAAGAATAATTTTCTTCAGAGTAGTTGGCACAGGGAACTGTTTTGGATTTGTGCTGGACACAAGTGGTGATAACACAGGGATGGTTTTGTTATTCCTGCAAAGTGCTTGCACATCATCAAGACCTCTCACCCCACTCCATCAACGAGGAGGATGGGGCTTCACAAGGAGCTGGGGTGGGAGTGGTCACAACCAGGACAGCTGACTCAACCGACCACAGGGATATCCCAGACTATATGGTGTCTTGTTCAGCATACAAAACTGGGGAAAGAAGGAAAGCAGGAGTGTTCAGGGTGATGGTGTTTGTCTTCCCAGGTGACCACTGTGTGTGATGGGGCCTGGCTTTCCTGGGGATGGCTGAACACCAGCCTGCCCATGGGAAGTGGTGATTGAATTCCTAGTTTTGCTTTCCTTGTGTGTGTGGCTTTCGCTTTGCCTACTAAATTGTCTTTATCTCAGCCCACGAGTTTTCTCACTTTTGCCCTTCTGATTCTCTCCATCATCCCACAGGAGAGAAGTGAGCTGTGTGCAGCTGAATTGCTGGGTGGGGTTTGAACATGATACTATTGCACCCAGCTTGTAATATTTAAAAGACAAGCAATCATTTTAAATAAATCAGCAGGATTTCTGGCTCTGTTCTTGTGTCCTGTAAAAGATTCTTCCTGAAGAAAAGAACTACACGAGTGTTGAAGTACATACTAGACACTTTTGTATCTTTTGTTTCTAGTTTCGGTTACTAGTAAAGCAGACATGAATGAACCATACATTGACAGTCATTATTTTTGGAACCAGGTCGTATCCTTTTCCATAAAAATGTAATATCCTGCTTTCTGCCAACTGGCTGCAATGCCATCTGCCAGGAAGAGAGAGATAGGGTGGGTTTTTTCACTCTGACTTCCAGGGTTATTCCTGTGAAGAAGGCATGTGACTCAAGTTTTAGGATGACTCAAACTCTTATGGTCTTCTTGGAGTCATCCCACAATCAATTTAATGTGTCTGACCCGAAGACAAATGTCTCCTTTTGTCTGCAACATCACCAGCAATTTTCTAAACTTTGGCTTCTGTTCCATATGCCTTGTAAAAGATTCAGAGAACTGAGCACAGGCTGAAAGCAAAGAGCTCCTGATATTTTAGTCAATTTCCACTCTTTAGATGGGTATGATTCTGGACATTCTCTTTCCCTCAGCATCTCTATTTATAAAAAGGGGAGGCTAGAAGAATTAGGTAATGCCTGCAAAATGCTGTTTTAAATAATAAAAATTATGAATTTAATCTCAATGGGTTACTATATAGTATATAATGTTATTTATCTCATCTAGTTCCTAAGTACTGAATATTTGTTATTGTTTCAAAGAGATTGTTCTCTATTTCTGAGTGGCTACAGTCCTCTGTGAATACACAAAGATTTTCTACAAAAGGGATCTCATTCAGATCTTTCTCAGTCTTAAGAGTAAACAAACAGTATTGCTTTTCTAATTTTCCAGTAAAATACATTACTTGATATTTGGCAATATATTACATTTTCATTGCATTAGATTGCTGGAAAAGAGCTACTTTATTTGCATGCTTTTATCTTGTGGGGGGAAGACAGAGAGAAGAAATGTAATTACACTGGGTGCTTTAGTCTCCTAATTAATTTCACTGGGTCTTAGATTTAACTCTTACATTCTGTTGAAGTTCATTTTTCTTCTCTTTCCTTTTATCTTGTTCTCTTTTTTTTTTCTGGAGGCAGCCCCTGATGGTTGGCTGTGGCAGTGTGACACTCACTTTTCCCACAGCACCAGAGCAAATACTGCTCCCAGCCTGTTACCTAGCATATTCTGAGTCTTGCTAGGGATAGGCAGATTCTGCCTCTAAGTACCACCATTATGGGTATAATTTGCTTCAAGCCACAAACCAGGCTGGCTTAGGGTCAGTGGAAGTGCACTGTGTGTTGCTGAGGTGACTGCATGCTCTCAGAATTCACAGACCATCATTTCATAAAAGGTTGGCTAGCTCTGCTGCATAAGGGCTTCATGAAACAATAGGAGAAAACACTTCACAAGGGTAGTGATCTTTGGCTGCTTTCTATAATTCCTCTAAAAGGATACTGCAGTTTCACCGTCATTACTTTTTTTAAAACATTTATCTTTTCTTAAAGGCAACAACTCCTTGAAATCCTGAATTTTGTCTGAATTACAGACCAGATCACTTTTAGTAAACAAAAATGCAAAAATGAAGTGGGAGTCGCCGCTTTAC
This sequence comes from Rhabdornis inornatus, assembly GCA_013397075.1. Lineage (NCBI taxonomy): Eukaryota > Metazoa > Chordata > Aves > Passeriformes > Rhabdornithidae > Rhabdornis > Rhabdornis inornatus. Next base: position 2,495,249 of record VWZS01007734.1, on the reverse strand, counting down.
TTTAGATACCTGCATTAACACTGACAGTGAGGGAGTTCATTAACATAAGACAGCTCATCTCTGAAGTCCTTCCTTTAGTCAGTGTAGAGAGAGAGACTCCTTTGCTTGGAATAATTTGAGTTAGATCCATTTTCCACATCACCCTGAAGAACATCTCTCTCTCTTCTCTGTCCACTGAGCCCCAGGAGGGAGCTGGTTTAGTGTGGCTCCAAAGTGAGGGTTAAGGATGCTCTCCAGAGTCTCTGATGTGCAGGGCACATAAATTAAAATCATGAGAAGGTGTAGTAAGTGGTTGATAGACATACAGGATCAGGGAGGGTGAGAGTGTTATAGCAGTAAATTCACTGTTAAGGGATAACCACTGGGGGCATTGCAATTCATATTGACATTACTGACACTTGGAGAAATCCTTCTGAAATGGAAAACTACTGTTTAGCTTTTTCCAAGTTTGTTTTCTTTTTAATTGAGATAAATGTTTCTTGCTGCCTTATTTATCAATGGCTGCAAAAGCGACCCTCTTTCCTTTCAGTTTCTGCAGTGGCTAACTTGAATAAAAGAGACAAATTTGGGGGTTCAGAACAGTGAAACTTTTGTTGCTCATAAAAGGTGTCAGGCCAGATCAAATTAAACAGTTCTTTGACCTATGGGTTTTAAGTTTACCCCTAGAGTGAGTATACTCTTGTCTTAGGGTATTCTAAAAGCAAAGCTGACATAGCTAGGTTAAGAAGTGGCACAAAGAATGGACAAGAAAGGTAGAAAATACATTTTGCTTTATAGACAAAATGATATGGAGAACTCCATGTCATATGAAGAAATTCCATCCAGAAAGGTGAAGTTAAGACTTGAAAATTTCAAAATTTTTGGTAGCCTTCTGTCAGAAATTTGAATTCTTAATCATAATTTACCTACCTGTCAGATGATGAAATTACAGATGAATAAACATTGGCATATTTTTAATATTAGACATTTCAAAATGTTAACATGATAAAGTTACCATGATATCTTTTTATGGTCTTCTACAGAGGCACAAAACCATTCTATGGACTTTACATAAGTTCATTTCAAAGGCTTTGACATATTTCCTAGGCAACTTTTTCCCTCTTTTAGGTACTGGAATAGTAGAACCATATAAACTGGTGATTCTTGGGGGAAACAGGAACTATTTTTAGTAGCTAATTATATTCCAAAGAAGACTCTTCTCTTGCCAAGAAAAAAAGAGAAAGGTTCTTTTAGGGTGCTTCAGAGCATGTAAGTTTAGCTTTCTGGTGCCAAAATTATTTCAGTATGAAAATTAAAGTTTTTAGTTTCACAGATGCATGTGAGAATGCTGCTCCCAGGTTAATGCACAGAACTGTACATGCCAAACCCTTGTCACCTCAAGGAGCAATCCAAACAAGAATCCTAGGAAAAGTTACTTTTAAGACATTGACTGTGTCTGCTAATAATTTTTCATTGCGAAGAATGAAGAAATATATATTTATCACAAGCACATACAGACATCTATTCTCGGGAAAGGTAATCTGCTTTTGATTATGATCAAATATCACAACTTGTGCCACCACACACCACAAATTACAAAATATTTGAACCATTTGAAAGTGACAATCACAAACCTAAGGTGAATTTAGGAATTTCCCTCCTTTCCACATATATAACCATTCCAGGAAACTTTCATAGCAGAGGATTTAGATTTGTCCATCTTTTGCTTTGAGGGTTTGATGAACATGTTTCATCTTGAGAAAATACTTCCACAGATGCTATGCATATATTGTCCAAACATACTTAATTTTAGGCAGTGGGAAAAACAACGAAATATAAAACCATCATAGGATTTACAGTAGATATATATGGATTTAAGCATCCTCAGTTGTTCCTAATTCAGTAGTTCTTCAGCTCCGAGATTCATCAACACTTGTGCACCCTGGAGAAGCAGAAGCATTCTGTATGTCACAAAAATTGTTCTAATGCTACAGCAAGCAAATTTACAGTACAGTTTTAATACAAAAATATAAAAAAGAAAATAAAAGAGGAACAAAGTTCTGTTGATATAAACTTGGGTACTCTGTGATTAGGTCTTTTTTGTCCCAGTCAAGCTATAGGAATTTTTCAAGTAGTGTCTCTGTTCTCATTCTAAACATGGAAGAGTTATTCAGGGTGGATGATACAGAGACAGTTTGGGCCTTATTAATATTTCAAACATTTGTATTTTCAATCATGTTCTTAATTACGAAACAAACTCAGCAACATTAATTTTGAAAGGTCTGCATAATTCTTGGATGTATTTCTGTACAACTATCTTGGTGAGACATCTGTTCAGATAAATATTTCTCAAAGCTTTCCCTTAAACCTAAGCTGGCAAGGTAGGCAGAGTATGAGCTTTAATATTAATTAAAGCTATCTGCATTAGCTTATAAAAAGCTAATTTCTATGCCTGTATACAGCCTGTATTTCCTGCTATGCTTTGCATTCCTTTCAATAAACTAACTCTATTCCTGACACTCTCTATTTTTCTCCTAGAAAATGTATGCATTTGGAAAAATTAATCAACAATACATGCCGACATCCCCGTCTCATTACAATGACCTGCACCTCCAGGCAATCACAGTTGCCATACATCCATTGTAAATTTATCTGTAGATTTATATCCTCTAAGTATCAGATTCAAGGCTTAAAGTACTGATGGGCATTTTCCAGAAATCTTTGTTGCTGATAAATTGTGGTTTCAAACTTACCTTGAGAGAAAGAGAGTTTCCTTGTGGAAAACAGAAGCATGATGTTTTTTTCAAATATCACGTGATAAATACACATGATGAGCCCTGAATTTTCAAACATGGTAATATGTTTGTTTTAGATGAGGATCTGGGAATACACAATTAATGCAGAATAAGTGAAAGGGTACTTAAGTGGGAGAACTTATAAGGACATGAGATATAAATTCTGAGGTTTTTTTATTTCCTGAAAGTATTGGAACAAGATTTTGGATTCTCTGTCACACTTCCTGTTTTGGTGGTTGTTTTTTGTTGTTGTTGTGGTTTTGTTTTGTTTGTTTATTTATTTTTTAAGCTATTTGTTTTATAGAAGTAATACTTTGTTTTACAGTTCCAGTAACTAGCCTGATTAATTCACTGCACTGGGCCCTACTGACTTATATTCTCCCCTATTATCACCCCATTTTTACTGGGGATAACTAATAAACACTAGACCACTAGAGCTGAGTAAATGTATATGGCAAAACAAAGCCAATGATTAATTAAACTGTTCTCTATGAGTTCATGCACCCATTCCATTACTTTCCAGCAAAAACATTCACAGCGATTTAAGATGAAATACGAAATACAGAGAAATATTAGTCGGAAGGGTTTTCCAATCCAGGAACAGAAGCTGCATCCTGTGTCTTGTCAGAATAAGCACATTTTGACAATATAAAATTTCTAATAAGCTATCAAAATGGAAAGTAGTTATTCAATAAGCATGAACAACACACATTTTAGGAGCCCATGATCAGTTAAAAGAATTCAGACATGAAAAACAAATCAGGTAAATAGCATTATTTATGAAGACCTAATTACATATTAGCACTTTGTTATGGATTTTTTTATCTATTTTGTCTGTTTCCACTACTTCTGTATAAACTAATTTTTTTCTTTCTTTCTGATGCAATTATATGTTTTACATAATTTCCCTCAAATTCTCCCCTTCACACCCTTCCTCTTTTCTTTCTAAGGACACATTGTAATAGCAATGCTGCTTGAATAACAAGGCACTTCCATTATGTGCTTATAAAGTTGGTTTGCCTGACTGTTTTTTTGTGACCAGAATCATTGAAATGCTCTGTAAGGATTCCGAGTAGAACACCTTGTAGTACTCTGACTTAAAGTGTATAAATTACTGAACAAAGTCTATATTAGTCAGGAGTAGTTGAAGTCACTGTTAGCAGCTTCTTTCTTCACTTAACCAAGAATCACTGTTAACAGATTATTTGTTATGGAAAACATTTTCAAAATGATTCACACTCTCTACTTGTTCCTTCCAAGAATTTGCTGCTCCCATTGCTGTAACAGTTTCTGCTTGGACTATGAGTACTAACTACACAATGTACGTTTCACTGACAATTCTGTGCTAAGAGTATGGAAGCTTGTTCTCTACCCATCCTTTCTATCATATTCACAGTCCCCTAAAGCAGAATATCCTTTCTCAACTGCTAGTCAGCTGGCACAGGCCGTGTAATTTCACAAAATGCATGTCACAAGGTTGCATACCGACCATGCATGGCAGAGGTTTTGCCCACGTGCAGCACGTGTCCAAATCATCAGGGTGCAGGTATCACCTTGTAAACAATACCCACGCTCTATAATGGAGATTTAGCACCCTGGAGACAGTGCTGCACAAGTGGGAAGATATGTGATGCAGCACACAGGATGGTCAGTGATGGGTGCAGAGCACCCATGGCACACAGACATTTTTTGCAGGGACCTCTGGGCTTGATCTATGTCCATCCCAGTGGAGAAATGAGCTGTCATTACCTTGTGAACCTTTGCTGTCTCTGACTGTCTGAAGACTGCTCTGGAAATCATCACAACCAACACTGTTGGCTATGCCAGTGAATCCCACTGCTCTAGATACCTCAACATACTCTGCACTCTAGAGTGACATAAAAGGCAAAATCTTGGTTAAAGTCATCAACCTGTGTGTGGTCCTTATTCCATTCTTCATCATGACAGATGTTAACTACTCATTACAGTTGTGAGTTCTGAAATTACTTCAGGACTACTGCAGACTCTGCTCACTCCAGTTCTGATAGGCCTCAGAGAAGTGTGCATTCAGCCATCTGATTGAAGAACAGGCAGAAGAGACTTGGGCAACATGGTCCTTAGCTTAGTACTAACTGGGTTGTCAACCCTTGTTCTACCTTACGCTTGAGAATGCTTACAAGCTGTTGTAAGCATTCACGCAGCTAGACAAGATCCTTCCATAACCCCACATCTTTGATCTCTGTACTCAGACCACCTCTGCCGAGATATCTGCACATCACAGTAGGTAGCAACTTCTATTTTAAGAAAGGATTTAGCAGAAATCTGAAGTATGTGTAAACTTTGCTTTAAAAAAAATCTGTTCCTCGGAAGAGGAAAAAACATGCAAGAAAGCTGTACAGATTTTGGAAAATCAATAAAAAAGTAATGTGAGGGGCAATGTATGGTGTCTTTCATCTCAGGCAAGGTAGATGGCCTAAGCATGACACCAGCACTGTGCTAGGCACGTGTTTTGTGTCACTAAGGATATAGCTCTGACACCCTTACCAATGAGGTGAAGTCCTCTTTGAGGTATAGAATACTCAGTCAGGAACAGAACTGTATATCCCATGAAGGTGCTGCCTTTCTTCCTCTGATCTTTAGTTGATACCTTGAGCCATTCTACTCCCTGCCATGATCACCTTCTTAAATAAGTGGTTTTACTCCTGTACTTGACACTGGTGGGGCTGCACTTCAAATCTTGTGTTCAGTTTTTGGCCCTTCGTGACAAGAAAGAAAGGTGCAGGAGCATATCCAAAAATACCTGAAAGGAGGTTGTAGCAAGGTGAGTGTCAGACTCTTCTTCCAAGTATCGAGTGACAGGACAGGAGGAAATGTCATCAAGTTGTACCAGGTGAGGTTTAGGTTAGATATCAGGAAAACTTTCTTCATGGGAAGGGCAGTCAGCAATGGAAACAGGTTGCTGAGGGAGGTGGAAGAGTTGTCATCCCTGGAAGCGTGAAAAGCATGTGGATGTGGCAGAAGGGGAATGGTTTAGTGGTGAGCATGGCAGTACTGGGTTAATTTGGACACAATGACCTTAGATGTCTTTTCCCAACCTTAAAAATTCTAAGACGGTTTAGAAGGATTCTAAGACATGTCCAGTAAGTCATTTCATATGAGCTGCAGTTGGTATTGTGAGCTGTTTTCCAGAGCTATTTGTGGCCTTTCCAGGCCAGCCTTGAGAGCAACACTGTGGTTGTACTAAATCCAAGAGATGGGGTAACACAACAGGCATGTATGGAGAGGATAGGCTGTGACAGCAACAAAGTTCTCCATGTAGAGATTAATTCAGGAATGACTTTTTTCTAGGAGCATGTGGAAGAAATGTGCTGCTGTCTAGCTGTGAAGCACAGTGTCATTTTGAAAGATTACCTCCTCAACTAGGTAGAGAGCTCAGCTGGATTGTTTGCTTCATGTTTTGTGGTTTATCTCTATATGACTCAATGAGAGATCTTTGTTATTCTCACCCTTCTCTAACGGTGCTCTTAGTACTTTTCCTTTGGAATTGAGCAGACTAGTACAAGACTACATACCCTAGGTGAAATCACAGCACTGACTTGTATCAGGGAATTGCAATGTTCTCTATCTTAATTATTGTCTCTTTGCATATGCAGTGTAACATCTTGATCATTTTTGACAACAGATGCACACTGAGTTTTCTGCAGTGATAACCTGGTGCATTTCTCATGCAGTTAAGTTTTCACTTCTGTGAATTATTTGAGTATTTTTTTGTTCACATCCAAAGTTGCATTGTTTTGCATTTGAGTTACATTAAATAGCAATTTAATATTCTTAGTAAGAAAATAGATATTTTCTACAGTGTTTGAGGAGATAATTTATTATCAGTGTTCATTGTGTTTTTCTTTGATCCTGACTGCCCTGTTCAACTTTATACTTTTGGCAACCATAAGAAAATCTTAAAGGATAGCATCAATTATGAAAAGAAGTGATTCCTACTGTGAAATATATGTTGGTGAAAATAAAGATAGCCTAACAATTGTATGGTTGGGCTTCCACACAAAGAGTATTGGTCACTTCATGCAACTTAGAGTAGCTGAACAAGTACTTATGACCACCTGGAATCTAAGACTGAAGACACAACAACACCAGAGCTGGTATGTTTATTGACATCTCAGTAAGATATAAAAAACTGATACTCAACTGTTTTCAATTAGTCTACAGTCTCCTAACTGGACTGGAGGCTTTTCTTGTACCTATCACCAGAACCTACACATTCTGGGAGGAGCAAATTAACTAACAGTCAAAACGTTAAATATATATATGAAAATATATAAAACCTGTATTAAATAGAATGCATCTCATAATAATAATAGTTATAATAATTTATAATAATAAACTCATCTGACCCAGCTGAGTTTATTTTACAAAACCCTTTAATTTCATTTCAGTGACTCTTCACCCAAAACATACAAAATGGTACATTCTTCCTTTATATTTTTCTGAATATATGGAGCGGTGGCTTCGTCTCTGGATTCTTAATTTCTGAGCAATGCTTGAAGGCTGGGAATGGACACAGAGTTTATAAGCCTGAAAAGAAAGAAGAAAGATCACTTCCATGAAGTTCTTTATCTCTACACAATCTTAGTAAAGCATGGGTTTCAACAGTGTCTTTGAAAGTATTCTCCCACTTTTTAATTTTTTAGTTTTTAAAAAATCTTTTCTTTCCTGCAGATATATCTTCATGATTTTTAAAATATCTTTTTAAACTTTTTTTTTTAATTCATGATCAACTGTGTCACAGAAAATGTTTTTTAAACATTGAAATTCATAACTTTCCATAGCACAATTGTCCCAAACAGTCTATAACTCCCTTGCACTTTTTTTCTAACCATAGTCTGATTGATTTATCTCTTTTTCTGAACATCTAATTATTTTGAGAATGTACAGCATCTCTACTTGTCAAGTATTAGCTCTCATTTTGGTTTCATTTATCTTCTGGAACTTCTCTAATAATACTTTCAAGTATGTCTTCAATCATGTTCAAAAACTTTCTATTTTTGCTTGTTCTTTCTCTGAAATTAAAATTTTACATAGGTGAAAAATCTCTACAGTTTTTACAGATGAATGATTTTTAAAGGGTAAAACATAGTAAAGGAGATTAACTCTTCAGAATTATGACATTTGTGAGAGCTAAAATCCCAAGCAGGGAACTTGCACTGGTTTTATGAAGAAAAAAAATGGAAAAACATTAAAAAAGAAAGGAAAAAAAGCAGCAAAATATTTTTCATAATAAATTAGGATCTTATGAGTGGTTTAACAAAAAAAAAAGAGGTTATAGAAATACACAGTATGATGGGGTAAATTAGTTGTATTCAGAATCATGTCACAAATGACTTGACTATATTTTCTTTTGATAGCTAAGCTTAACTGTTTGAGACATTGGTGCATGAATTTGATGGATAGTGCACATTTGTTGAAAGGGACCAGGTGACTGTCTTTAGCTTTTGCTAAGAATCATGTTTGACAATTTCTATTGCAATTCCTAGGGGTGTTTTAAAATTTTGAGTTGATACGTAACATGCTTAAGTAAAATTATTCTTGCAAAAGTTCATGTGTTGAAGTGGCAATTAAACACAGCAATTATTACAGATAAAGACTTACCCAAGCTCTTCATTCACTCTTGTATTCCACAAAAGAAGAAGATATGCACATATCTTTCTTTTCCCCAGTCATACGCATAGAAATCAAACCAAAAGTAACATAACGAAAATCAAATTATGCCAAATACAAAAATCAAGCTGGTATTATAAATTATTAAAAAGTCATTATGATTTCTGATTTTCTATCAAAATAGAGAGCTAGAAACTTTTTGCCTGGATATGTAACAGTTAAATTTGATCAAGCTGACTCCAGAGTTATAATACATTTGATAAAATGCAGAAAACACCTTGCACATATTGATATCTGAGCTGGTCACTTTTGAGTCTCTCCGTAGCTACTGCAGAGAAATAGGCAGTAGGATGGTAAAATATATCTTTTCCTCAAGCAGGTATCTACAGTAGCTTCAACGAATCACACTTTGACAGTGTTTATTTCTCCCCACTGATTATAACTTAATCTTCAATGATGTGTATGGATGCAAATGTTCCACACTGACACTAAAAAAAACAACCAAATGAAACTGAATTTAATTTCACTCTGCCTAGCTAAATTATATTCCCAGTATAGCCTATTTCAGCCAATATTAGCAATAAACACACATATTGAAGTTTTATTTTTGTAGTTTTTAATACAGATTATGTTCAGATTCAGTTCAAATAAATTTTAACTGTGGAATATGCAACTTTACTATTTAGAATTATTGTATTACACAAGAATCAAGTTAAGATTTTAGTGGTGTCAGGCACAATGAGCCAAGAGAAAAGAAGACATCTTTAAAAAATAAAATGCCGCCTGAAAGTATGTGTTCTGCCCATGTTGTGCGCTCTGTAGGATTTGGGAATTTTTGTGTGTTTATTTTCTCCTTTGTGCAATTTTAAAGAAAAATTATGTCCAAAGATAATTTTTTTAAAAAAGCAATAAGCAGGATATTAACTCCACTGCACAACACAACGCTGGATTTTAAAATTTTACATTGCTTTATTTGCGGTTTGGTTTTTTTCCATTAATATGAAACATTTCTAGATATGAAAATCTATATAGAAATCAATATGGTCGATATGACTATCTTAACAAAAGGATATGAAAGGTAATACACTGCAGAAGTATTTTGAAAATGAAATTAACTTGTGTATTTTCATTTGTTTAAGATGGCTTTACTTTACAAAACACAAATTCTTAATTCTTACAAGTTTATTTTCTCAATATGTAAGATGTCTGACTTTTAATTCTGATTGACTGCACTACATTTAACTTATAGGTTTTAATATCCTAAAAATATCAAGATTATAGAGAGCCTGGTATATTTTTGCCTTAATCTTGGGAGTTGCAAATCAAATATTTCTGCGACCAAACTGATTATTCCTGCAGATCCCCCATAAGATTTCGTGGTGAGTCAGACTAATTATTTTTTGGTGTAAAATTTCCAGAATATCTCAGTAGATTATGAGTTCTAGTTTCATTTTCTGATTTAATTTCAGAATCAGTATTTGAATAGGCATGGAACTTTAATGCCATATATTCTAAAATTCCTGTCATCAAGTGGGGCAGCAATAACTACAGATTTTCTGTTACCTTTTGCTTCCACAGTTTCCTGTCTCCAGTAAATTCCAGATTTCTCGTATTGTGTCCTTACACATACATATACATTATTCTGCTCAACATATGTAGAAACTAAGCTCGGGAAAGCTAGGAAGAATAAGACAGTCTGACAATGTATGACAGATATAAGGTAAAATGATATTTCGTCGAAATATTGCATGGTGGGTTTTTTCCCTCAAAACTCAGCTGAAATATTCAGTCTTATTCCTAGTGAATCAACATCAAATAAAATACCAGCAAAAATATATATTATTAAAGTATTGATAAGATGCAAGCTTTAAAAGTTCTTAAAATTCACCCAAATTTTCTGTATCATATGTTGAAATCCAGTTTGTTTTAAGTGATCTGGTGCTATCAAAAGTTGTTTAAAAGTGAAGTCAATTAGAAGCATAGGATGGTATGAGAGAAGCAAATATACAGCTGCATAACATCAAACAGTGTCTCTTGCAACAAGCAGTCCTAAGTCTGGGATCTGAGTAATACAGAGGGATTTCTTTTTTATTCAATTATTTAACCATTCATCAAAATGGATTTGAAGGCATATTAAAGTTTGGAGATATGAAACAACTCATGCAAATGCTTATCTTACTAATAGACCTTCACTTTTCAACTTAGAGTATAAATAAGCAGAATTTGAGGTGTCTTGAAGGCTGAAAACCCACTTGTCAGTAAAGTACAATCCATTATCCAACCCATGGGCAGGGAAATAATGACTGCACCTTGAACAGTCATCAGTCTCCATAGGATCAGTGTTTCTTTTTATGGGAAGGTACACAACTTTCTCCTGTCATCACATAATTGCTCAGGTTCTGGTTCCTGTATGTTTTGACCTTGCCACTATTTCAGAGGGCTGGCATGAATGTTGTTTTTGGGAAGTGCCCATCCAATCAGAATTCATTGGAAAAAAAATAAATTTAAAAAAAGAAAATAGATGAGGCAAGAGACAAAGTTGAATTTCATATTCCGAAACTATTCCCCTGGGAAATGACAATTCAGAAGGTATTCACAATGATTCAACACTGATTCTGTTGAGCTAGCCTACCACTCAGAGAAGAATTCTCTTCAGTATAAATTGCTTTTGAAAGGAGCCAGTGGCCTTGTTTGTTGGGGTGATAGGTCATAGAGGGGATTTTCAAAAACTTGTAGCTTGTCTGTCATATCATAACATATGCTGAACTGGTCTTAGTGGTTTTGAAAGTCCCACAAGGCTTTATTTGTACCTATACAGAAAAGAATGTTCTTAAAATATGTAATAGAAATACAGTAGAAGAATAATAATATTAATCAAAACAGGGCAATGAATAATTTTTGAATTTGAGAATAATAATTTTTTCTAACATTAGGATTTGTGAATTTGACTCAGTGGAAAAAGGTATTTCCTATCTCTAGTAAGAATCCAAAATGTGGTTTCAAATCCCAGGAGAAATAATTAATTTCCTGAATCCTAAAAGTCTTCTAGGCTTGACATTTTCAACAAGACACCTCTTCACAGTCTTGAGACTTCCATTTTAATCTTCACCAAGAAAATGTCTCTTAATTCAGGAGTCACTAGCTGCCAGTCAGCAGTTGTGATAAGCCTAATGCCCTCCTCAGAGGAAAGCCCATTCCTCATGGACACAGTCTTAACCATTTTAATCCTGATTATTATCCAATCATCTTTTAAATAATGACCTATAAGGAACTGCTAGGCATTTTTTCTTTTTTTTTTTCAACAGCAGACCTCACAGAAACTCTGACAATTCATTCTTTTCTTTGGAGTGGCTTGGCCCCATTATTTCTCCAGCTTCAGCACAGTGAAAACAACTTACGTGAGCTGTCAAAGCTTATCTTTCGAATAAGTCCTAAATACTTCAGCACAGAAAGTAAACCATGGTGACTAATACTCTAACATCTGCTGCACATTGTCATGCATCCTGCAGTTGCCAACCAGCTAAAATGGCAGCACATTTTACAGCCAGATGTGTCAAGATTTCATCTGCTTCTTCACTGTAATTCTAGGAAATCTAAGCTCCTACATCATATATACTCTAAAAGATAAGGCTAGGGATTAAAATTTTTTTCTCTGGAGAATACATGATGTGTACTTTGTCAAGTGCAGAGTGGATGCTCTGAGCTTCTCTTATCTAATTGAACATTCAGTTATAGAAGCATTTACTAACAATAAATGAATGAAGAGAATGTCTCAAGATTTTGATATTTTGATTGATTATAAAGCAGAGGGAAAAAGAAGAAAAATCAGTCATCATATTTATTTGGTCTGATTAAATCAGTTTCTTGGAAGGATTTCTACAGCTAATAAGACGTGATTTTGAGCACACCATACTACATCCCCCCAACACCAAGTATTTCATGAAATAAAATGGTTTTCTTAAGAGTAAGATCACAGCTGGCTCTGTTGTCTCAGTCTGATTCCTTATGCTTGAGATTTGCACGTATTATCCCTTGCCAGTGGAGACTTTGTATGGTAGTTTCTAAAAAAGCCAGATAAGACCTTCTGTCTTAAGTGAAACTTAAAGCATATTATTCTATTCTATTCTATTCTATTCTATTCTATTCTATTCTATTCTATTCTATTCTATTCTATTCTATTCTATTCTATTCTATTCTATTCTATTCTATTCTATTCTATTCTATTCTATTCTATTCTATTCTATTCTATTCTATTCTATTCTATTCTATTCTATTCTATTCTATTCTATTCTATTCTATTCTATTCTATTCTATTCTATTCTATTCTATTCTATTCTATTCTATTCTATTCTATTCTATTCTATTCTATTCTATTCTATTCTATTCTATTCTATTCTATTCTATTCTATTCTATTCTATTCTATTCTATTCTATTCTATTCTATTCTATTCTATTCTATTCTATTCTATTCTATTCTATTCTATTCTATTCTATTCTATTCTATTCTATTCTATTCTATTCTATTCTATTCTATTCTATTCTATTCTATTCTATTCTATTCTATTCTATTCTATTCTATTCTATTCTATTCTATTCTATTCTATTCTATTCTATTCTATTCTATTCTATTCTATTCTATTCTATTCTATTCTATTCTATTCTATTCTATTCTATTCTATTCTATTCTATTCTATTCTATTCTATTCTATTCTATTCTATTCTATTCTATTCTATTCTATTCCATTCCATTCCATTCCATTCCATTCCATTCCATTCCATTCCATTCCATTCCATTCCATTCTGTTCTATAATAGAGTAGATGTTTCTTACTTTATGAAAGTTCTTCCTGTACTTGTTTGCCTCATCAGAAATAATGAGACAATTTCTGAGAGTCAGTCTAGCTTCAGTTCAAATAATTTGGTAGAAGAAACTAATAAAACTGTCCTAAAATCCATATGCACAATGCCAGGCAATATGCAGAAATCTTGAGGTACCTAAGCTAAGGAGAGCTGCCTAGTGGCAGTTACAAATATCTAAGTGATTAAAGAACCTAATTGTCCCTGTATGCAGTACATACTAAATGAATAAATGACGTGTCTGCTTAGACCACTTCCATAAATCCTGGGATGTATAAATCTAAATATTATATTTTAATATATTGATGTGTGCCTAATAAAGTTGAATGTCCATACAGGTTCAGAGAAGACATACAAAATATGCCTTCCAGACATGAGTTATTTTGGAGGAAACCTTCAACTTCCTTTTACTACCCCCATGCTTTCTGGTCACCCCCTTCATAAATCTAGATAATTCAATTAATTTCAAACTACTGTAGAATTCCTATTTTTGTTTTATCTTAAAAATACTCCTATTTATTATGATTTTTCTGTCTTCAATCTTCATTTTTAAATTTTATATTTTCTTTAATCTATCAATAGTTTTCTTTACATGGCAGAAACACATTGATTTTTTATTTTTTAAAAATTTTAATATTTTAAAGAAAACCTGCCTTTAGACATACTATCTTATGCTAGGGTCCCATCAGATCTTCTAAGCTAGCTCAGGTCAGGATGAATTAGTACTTGGAGCAGACACCTCCAAGGAATATCTAGGCCTCCAGGAAAATCTAAATCAATATAAAGCACAGTACTAGAGGGCAATGTATGGCTAGAAGTGTTATCTTTTATACACATTAAAAACTGATGACTTGACATTTGTAAAATCCTATGGCAGAAATTGTATTGATTTTTCATGCCTCACTTTTGTGTATTGCACTTATAATCTTAAATTTTTTAAAACTTGGGCTGCAAAAATATGGCATTTTCTGTTGGGGCTGTGGTCAGTTCATCACATGCCATCTTCTCAGGGGGAAGATTGCAGGGGGATTTTTGCTTCAATGCCTGGAGCACCTCCTCTCTCTGCTGCCTCACTGGCTTGGTGCCTGCAGGGCTGTTTCTCACATATTCTTGCTCCTCTATCCTGCTACAACTGTGAAGGGGTTTTTTGCCACTTCTTAAACATGTTATCCCAGAGGCACTCTTGCTGATGGGCTCAGCCTTGGCCAGTGGCAGATCCATCTTGGAGCCAGCTGGCATTGGCTTTATCAGCCATAGGGGAAGCTTCTGGCAGCTTGTGCAGAAGCCACCCCTGTAGCTCCCCTCTTATTATCAAAAACTTTGCCATCCAATACAAAATCTCTTCTCTAATAAGTAGTAACTGACATTTGAGTACTCTAAGGTTTGCTTTGGTGATAAAATCGAAATTACAGAATTCATCTTAAGCTCAGATAGAAACTAGCTCTTCTGCTTTTTACTGATTACTGTTGATCTTGCTTGCAGCAAGACTAAACTGATTTGATAGATAGATTATCCCTGTTTAAGCTGCAAAAACAGAGCCTGGCTTAAGTTATGACATTTTGATACAGTTTTAGTATAAGCTCACTTCTAACTGAGAAGAAATAAAAATGGTTGACCTATTCTAAGATTCTGTGTCATGCAAGATTTTTCCTGTCTTAAATGCTTAATGACAAGACATGCCAAAAGCCTCTAAAGGCAGATTCTTCAGAGTACACCTCCTAGACACTGCTGTGAAAGTTCACGTGGGTTTGTTTTTACAGAAAGCAGTGTGGGCACTCTGTTGAAATATGGATTCAGCCAACTAGTGCCCATTAAAGGGGAATAGGGCATAACAACAACCAACTTCTCTGGATTGAGTCCAAATGAGACACTTTATGTCAATAATTCAGAATGCATCCTGTGCAACTTAAAATTCAATGTATGTAGCTACCCTTCCCCAGTACACCATAAGAATTAGGCTGAGGACTGAGATCCACAGAAGTCAGCTATCAGAACTGCAAGGTGCCTAAGTTTACTTATGGGAGGCTCACTGTCCCTCTAAAGTCCCATATTTTGAGCCCTGATGGTACAGAATTTGAAAATCCCAGCCCCTGAAATCCTCTCCTAGAATTAGATGAACCCAGACTTAGACAATGCATGGCCAAGAATAGGGCTTCAAACTTTACTTGTTCATATATGAGGTTGGCATCTAAATTACCACAGAATAGTAACACTGCCTTTTGTGGATCACTGTATATTTAGTTAATTATTTTTAAACAGCTAAAAAAAAAGTCTTAGCTAAGAATATTTTGGCTCCTATCATATAAAAATGCTATTTTGAATAAGCCATTCCATAAGAACAGGCACATACATTTCCTAATTGGGCTCTGTTACAGAGCTACTTTACGCTAGGCAAGAGTATGCTGGAATCTTTCCTCTTGCATTTTAGACAAGGCCTAAGTTACTGTCATGTTCTGACAATGCCAATGGATTCAGTATTTGTAGGTGAGATCAGGTAAATTTCGATGGAACTTTCAAAAAAGTTGAGTGTAAAATACTTCAGGGCTGCTAAGGGTGCATACACATAGAAAAGAGCAAACAAAGGTACCTCAGAGGCAGGTGACTTTGGGATGGAGATGTGTGTTAATATTGCAATTAGATTATAATGAACCAAGTTCATCTGAAGAAAATTATTTTGCCCGAATTGTTGGCTCAGCAGCCTGACATATATCTCCCTTCAGTGTGAGGTGCTATGTGGTTCCTTAGCTGCAAAGCACAGGCTGCAGTGGAGCCTGGCTGAGGTGTCTCCACACTGCTGCATGCTCTGCTCTGTCCCCCTTAGCAGGTGCTTACTGCTGTCTGGGGAACCACTGTGGGCCATGCCAACCGTGTTCCATCCAGGGAGGAGAAGCTGTATTTCACCCTAGAGTTTCTGTAATGTTATAACCTGTTAGGATGTGAATAGAACTTCTCCCTAGCAATTTCTCCACATATGGATCAGGCTTCACCTTTTTCTTTATCTAAAATCCATATCTCAATCCATAAAGCTTATTTGTCGCTGACGCTTCTGTAGCAGTGTTTCTTCCCTTTCAGTCATGGGTGTGTTTTTACATGAAAGAGAGGGCTTTAGAAGGCTGCTGGCTGTGTTATCCACCCCATGGCAGCGTGACCCAGAATGTCAGGTATTCTGGGACAAAGAGAGAGAGGAAAGCAGACTGCTCCACAGAGGCTCCATATCCATACCTGAATTGCATCCAGCACTGTTCACAACAGCATTAATATTTTATAGTGTCAGTCCTTACCACATTTTTATGTGACTTTAATCAGTACTTATATTTGTGTACTTTTTCATTGTTTGTTCGGCATCATTCTTTGTTAGAGTTAGATTATGGGCAGCTGCATAAGTGAAATAAAGGCAAGTCATGAGGACTGTGACACAGTGAATCACTGTTTATTCTATCTCTAAAAATGCCTAGAGCCACATAATTTGACTTCAACATTTTCTGTGCTCTACAGTGAATATACTATCACTAGTGATCTCTTCTGTGCAGTGTTAGTACCAATTACTCTTATGAAAAGAATACAAGAGAATTATTATACCTGAATTAATTTTAACCTGTAGCTTGCTGAACCAAACTTGCTTGTCTTCTATACTATCCCAAAGAATTGCTGTTTAAATCAATAAGGTAAGAGCAATAATTTTTTCAGACAACATTCTATTAGCTTTCCTGGAAGATTATGATTCCTTAGACTTCTTTTTCAAGCAAAAAGAGAGTAATGCTATCAGGATAGTAATGACGAAATACGTATAAAGCAAACTGACTTAAGTAAATTATTGTTTATGTGTGAAAGAAATCATGATTTATTTTTCATAGAAATATAGAATGGTTTGGGTTGGAAGGCACATTAAAGACTATCTACTTCCAGATTCTCTGTCATGGACAGGGACACCTTTCACTAGACCTGGTTGCTCAAAGCCTCATCCAACCTGGCCTTGAACACCTCCAGGGATGGAAAATCCACAGCTTCTCTTGGCAATCTGTTCCAGAGCTTCACTACCTTCATATGAAGAATTTCTTCCTAATATCTAGTCTAAATCTACCCTCTCTCAGACTAAAGCCATTCTCCCTTGTCCTATCTGTATGTGCCCTTGCACAAAACCCCTCTCCAGCTCTCTTGTTAGCCCCCATTAGGTACTGGAAGGCTGCTCTCAGGTATTACCAAAACTTTTTCTTCTCCAGGCTGAACAGCCCCATCTCTCTCAGCCTGTCCTCATAGGAGAGTTGCTGCAGCCCTCTACATCTTTAAGTGTAGATATTATTCCAGTTAGTGAGAGCTTTTTTTGGTTTAATTTTTAATTTTTTAATTATTATTATTTTAAAGCCTTCAGGATATAATCATTATTAACAAATAAACTGGAATACTCTTAGTGCTTAGCAGCTGAATGGCTCAGTTTAGCTGTGATGGGATATATCTGTCAAGTGAACTTATCTCTAGGCATATGAAAGAAACTCCTAAGAAATGTATTTGGAAACTTAGGAAGGAGTAAAATATTTATTTTCAGGCCATCTAGACTTTGCCTAGAGCATTGTTCCTACAATACTGAGTTGTTAAGGGATTTATTGGGATAGCTGCAATGAGCAATTGTTATGTCTCAGCCTCAGCCTTGAAGAATTTTTGCATGCAGAAGGTGTCTTCATGGCCTTGTGTGGCTCATTTCCTTGTCCCTGGCAAGAAGATATAAAAATTCCTTAGCTTAAGACTATGTGAGTCGTAGGTTAGACTTGCATAAGAACTGCTGCGCTTTGCTATCCTTTAATCTCACACATAAACTCACAAAAAGCAAACCAATTTATTTTATTTCCTTGAAAAATTATCTTCATACTTTAGCTATCAAGAAGCTTAAAGTTGAGCAGGTAAAAGTAGTTATTCCTAGTAAAAGATTTTCTA
Source organism: Rhabdornis inornatus (assembly GCA_013397075.1). Classification (NCBI taxonomy): domain Eukaryota; kingdom Metazoa; phylum Chordata; class Aves; order Passeriformes; family Rhabdornithidae; genus Rhabdornis; species Rhabdornis inornatus. Next base: position 2,477,041 of record VWZS01007734.1, on the reverse strand, counting down.
TTACAGAAAATTTAAAGATTAATTCCACCAAATTTTACCCTACATAAATATAAAGCAATTCTGATTGGAAACATACTGTAAATCACTTTTTTGACTGTTACTGATAATTCATCAGGAGGTCTTAAGTGAAGGCTTGGGACTTCCAATTATAGAAAAAATTTATTATGGGTTTTTTCAGAAGCAGAACTTAAAATTCTCTTTTCACAAGCTTCCATAAAAGCAAATTTTATCCAGCTCTAAAGTAAGAGAGTAATTTTCCACTATTAAGTACATAACTAATATGTTGAGAGGGAACATATTTCTGTTCTTCCAATGAGATATTGATTTAATATCACTAATCTATAGGATCACCGTGTCTAAATCAAAGCTAAGAGATTGACTAGTTTCTGAAAGCTCTTTAGGGACTCCAAGTCAATGTCAGTCATGCTAGGCATTAGTACAGCACAAGCTTTTGAGATACCTTATAGATGTTAATTATGCCTCAGAATAACCCTTGTATCTATAAATAAGCTATATAACACATTCCCTATTTAAAAAACATCTACTTTTTTTTTTCTTTTTTTTTTTCAGGTACTCTATTCCTAGACAGAAGACTGCAAGAGGGGAAGAAAAAATGTCTTGTGAAAAGCTTTTAAGTTCCCCAAATCATGCTTTCTTCAAAGAAATTAGTATTTTCTTTAGTGGTTTTCTACTTCTATATCTGTCTTCTAAAAAATTAGAAAGAAAAACAAAGTTAAGAAAAGGTAGAGGTAATTAATGAAAACTTGTTATATTTTGAAGGGTGATATATTTTGAAGGATGGTAAGTACTGCATCCAGCTGTGAGATCCCCAGCACAGGAAGGACATTGATTTGTTGGACCAAATCCAGAGGAGGGTCACCAAAACTCTCTTTGAGGGATGGAGTACAACTTCTGTGAGGAAAAGCTAGGAGAATTGAAGTTGTTCATCCTGGAGAAAGGAAGTATTTGGGATTTTGCCAACTTTTGGCTTTCCAGTACTTTCAGGGAACCTACAAGAAAGATGGAGAGAGACTATTTACAAGGACATGTAGTGAGAGGGCAAGGGAAATGGCTTCAAGCTGAAAGACTGTAAGTTTAGGTTAGATATTAGGAAGAAATTCTTTACTGTGAGAGTAATGAGGCACCAGAACCAGTTGCCCAGAAAAGTTGTGGATTTTGCATCCCAGGAAGTGTTTAAGGCCAGATTGGATAGGGTTCTGAGCAACCAGATCTAGTGGAAGATATCCCTTCCCACATCATCAGGGGTGTTGGAACTAGATGATCTTTTAGATTCCTTCTGACCTAGGCCATTCTATGATTCTATAATTCATTCTATAATTCTATGATAAACAGAAATTTTAAAATGAAAATGTGTAAGCATGTGTAAAATTTTACATGTCTTCAAGCTAACTCTATGAGGTCCTAGCATTTATGAGGCTCAAGTACACACTGACATATCAAATTAGTGTTTGTCTAATAAAAATACTGTTGGCTGAGTTTCTCAACAAGGGAGACCAGGAGATGGATTGCCAAAGAGACCTGAATGCAGTGCCAGTCTTTCACCTACCTATTCACCAGACTATTCTCTTCTGCATGGTCTTTTTGATTGCAAAAAAAAA
>VWZS01007734.1:2452648-2475391 GCA_013397075.1 Rhabdornis inornatus | reverse complement strand
AAAAAAAAAAAGCTAGGAATTTATTTCAAAATGAGTGCCTAATTTTATGACATTTTCCTATGTTGCCCCATGAAAACCTGAGGTAGAAAGCTCTTTATTTATGAACCAGACTGGGTTATAAAATAAGTATTGCCAGTTTCCCCTCACATTAGCATCCATTTAATGATTTTTATTTTTTTCTCTGATAGAAGAACTGCCTACACCCCTGCTCACCATGGCAACTGAAGAATCTAGCAGCAGACTCAGGGTAGGAAAAACATAAGGAAAAAAAAAAATCAAAAATATCCCTTGATACTAAAATTGAATTTGTTTTCACAGCAACACACTATGAAATTGCAAGAGAAAGAGAGCTATCTACCTATATTTCAGATGGAATAACCCAGCATGGGAGGAGTACAACAAATAGTGTGTCTGTTTGCATGTTACACTGGAGTATGTTAAGGGTAGGTGGCACTTATTTCCAAAGCATGTTTTGACTGCTGAGGGAGGATGAGGTACTGACAATGACATGTTAGTGGATGTTTCTGTGGAAGAGAAGACACTCTTGTGTACTGGATGGAAATCACAGCAATTTTGTTTGAAAAGTTTTCCTTCTGTTCCTGAGTTAGAGCAATGCACACAACTGTTGACTAATATTTACCAGCATGTCTTAAACACCCAGAAGAAGTGAAGCAAGGTCTTTCAGCCACCGCCAGAATGAAAACAAACACTGATGTTTTCATGATGATTTTTCTTTAATGCTATACAAGAATATCTGCCTCAGAGGGAATAGCTACTAAAAAAAAAAAAAAGAATATGGATTTACGGGAGTAATTTCACAGAGATTGCTAAAACAAGGCATTTCAAAAACTGCTTGGACACAGACATCAAATTAGCAATAATTAAAATTATATTAAATTTTATTGTTATTTTCTAATCAGGAAAACATATATGAAACAAGAAAGGAATAAACAACATCATAATTTCCCACCTTATTAAAGAGCAACAAGTATACATTAAAATTAGCAAATAAAAACATCAATGAAAAGTTCTCTTGATGTCTGTGAGAGAACAATTTGATTCATATGATTGAGGAAAACAGTCTCACACATTAAACTAATATCAGTAGATTAGCATATTGGAAGCTTTCTTACATAAACCTGCTTAAAAAGTCTATTTTTTTCTTAATGAAAGGACAATAGGTAAAATAGCCCCCTCGTTTGTGACTAGTTGCAAATTACTTGAGACTGAATTAAAAAAAAAATGAACAAATATCATTTTCCACCACATATTGCAGTGTTTGTAGTAAAGTATTCCATATAATAAAAAGAGAGCTCTTAACATAAATGCTTCTATGTGGAGGCCAAAGCTCACAAACTCATTCTGTGCCTACTATACCCACTGGATATTGTGTTTCCCTCCAAACACACCCTTCACACATCCCTCTTGAGGAAGGCAAGTGGTGGTTGCCCAGCTCTAGACCAGCACACAAGAGTCACAGGCTGGGAATGCAGTTGAATTTAGGGGCTGAGATGCACACCTGTGTCTACAGCGCAGATGAAAACTTGTCAAAAACTTGGTTCTCATGGTTTTGTATTGTGCAAAAATCAGACTAGGAGGTTAGCAGGTTTCACAAGCTGCATGGTGATGTGGAGGTGTTCAGAAAAAATGGGATGAATTTTTGTATGTTTTTGGTAACATTCAGCTTACTGTATTTTAATTGCATAAATTAGTTTTCTGTTGCTATTCTTTACTTATCTGAGTTATCCTCTCTTGTTGAATGCAGGTTGCAGGAGAATGAAGGACAGGATCAACAAAATACAGAAAGCAGATCTAATGTTACAGGAAATGGAGCCAGAGTTGAAGGCATTCAAAGTCGAATATGACTAAAACAGAGGAATTGAAAGGTATGTATTGATAAGGAAAGATAATAGTGAAGATAATGAGGTAGCATTATAAATTAACTATATGAAATACTGGCTAAAAACCAAAAGTTTGTGATTTTTTTTTTTTTTTTTAAAATGTAATACTGAAGTTAAAACCACTTGGGGAATGAGTGACCTAGAATTTATCTTCAGGCAGTTTTAGAACAATATTCTATACCTCCATGCAAATTCTGCTGTAATTAGAAGTCCTGAGAGACGAAGGTACTTGCTAGTCCTCAGATGTACAACCAGCTTGGAATACCAAGATAAAAACATTCAGCTAGCTAGAGTTTGCATTTAAAGCAGTGGGAAAAATGTAGAAATGCTCCAGAAATAGTGCAAGAAAATCAGCTGCAAAAAGGCAGTATAAGTTTGCCAAGAGACAAGGGAGAACTGGAAAAAGGGCTCATCAAAAAAATGGAAGAATGGAAACAGACATGCCAAAAATTGAGAGATAAAAGTTATTTTATTTATGCAAATAAAAGGGGAATAATGAGTAAATGGATCACTCTCTGCAATTATCTTCATCTTCCTGACATTAAAGATAATCAGTGTAGTATAGCACTAAAAGTACACTACTCATTTGCATCTGTGTTCAAGAAGCAAGGATGTGGACTTGGGGCTTGAGTCAGCATCAATAATATTATAATACTGAAGTCTCTGAAACGTTCATGAAACATTCTTTCCTGATTTAGTAAGGGCTTGAAACAGATTATTTACTTCTGGGTATGTCTGACCTATCTTTCCTTTTGCTTCATGTTTTCAGTTTCTTTTAATGATAACTTAGTCATGGGAAGATGACTGCACATCTTCTCAAATTAGTTTTGTAAACACTAAAGGAGCACTTAAGTGGAACCACTTTTCTAGTTTCCAAAGGTACTGATGAGTAATGAGTGGTGTCACTAAGGTTTTAAGCATGCATACCCACCAAGGAAGAACTGGGCTTTTATGTTATGATTTTCCTTACTAGTTACCTAAGAAATATAGCTCTTGTATTCAGTTGCACTGTATTGTTAATATGTCAAAAAGAAACAATTCTATTTCTTATAATTAGACCCTTGTCAGCAGTGTAGCAGTAAGAACTTTGGATAAACTCTCCAGTTTGATGTTCTAGGATGAGAAATGCAAAATATAAAGATTCTATATCCTTTATTTTCATTCATCTGCAAGTACTTTCAACCACTTTAACTTGCTATTTTAATTCATATTTTTTAAATTTAAATTAAATTTTCTGGATCAAGATTGAATTTGACATTCAAAATGAGGGGGTGGGGGGGGAAGCATATAGAAATATAGATCCAAACTGCTAAAGGATAGAATTTTACTTGGGAAAATTTCATGACAATTTGCCTCTAAAATAAAGAAAAATATTTGCTGGAAATTTGAATTCCTGTTAGCCCTCTTTCATTATGCAAAATGGCATCTCCAAATGCCTTGGGCAGGTATTTCCAATAGAAACCAAAAGAAAAAGTGATAAATAAATTTATATCTAATAACATATTTTGGTAGAATATTTATAAGTGATCAGCAGTGTATTAAGCTGCAGAGAATACTCATCACAGTCACTCTGGCTTGTTATATTCTCTCATGCAGAACTATCTAACCCAAGGCTAGATGGCTCTGAAATTTGAAAGCAGATTTCTGAGCATTAGAGGGTGCACCTATTATCATCAACAGCTTCAGTATGTGAGCGCGCGTGTGTACTAAATTAAGTAAGGTGTTACCTGCAAGTTTCCTTATTTATAGATACACTTTTCCTCACTCTTTTCCTCCAGGTTTTAAATAATTTTTAAATGAATGATTCAAAATAAGACAACTTTAGTACAAATTAACAGAGTGCGAGTCAATCCTTGCGTGGCATGAATCAGAGCAACTATACTGAGAAACAGCACCAGCTGAGAATCTACTCCAAAACATCAATGTTTTCATTCATAACAATGTAATATCTCAAAACCTTCATCCCAAATCCAGTACCTAGACTGCTTAAATCCAACTCTTTGGTAATACTGTTCCTCGTGCCACAGAGAAATCACATGGTACAAGGAAAATAACCTGTCTGAAATAATCTGTTTTAATGTCTTCCTTTTAAACAGATTATTTCAGAGTAATACCTTTCTTACAGAAGAAAAGCAGAGCACCAGTTCTAGTTTCAAAACCACCAAACCAACTAACATTTTAAAAAAACAGAAACAAAACAAACAAACCCAAACAAAAACAAGCACAAAAACAAAAACAAAAGCAAAAGCAAAAAAATTTGGTCAAAATCTACATGCAGAATTCCTGCATTTTAAGAGGAATATTCTAAGCTTTCAGAAAGGAAAAGGCAAATTTGAGCTGCTGATTGTTTTATTTTTACATTTTTTAGACATGCTTCATTCATAGTCATTGCCCATAAATTTTAAAGTTCCAACTTCATTTTGAAGTTTTATAGGTTTTTCTTATAGCCTGAATTTCTTATCATCCGATAGTGGATTTGCAGAAGGTATTTTACTTTAGTGTGGAGTTGCTATTATAAGACAATTAATTTCAATTTTATTACTATAAATCCATTCTGTGCTATGTCAAGTTGTTATTTGCCAAGAAGCTAAGGACATAACAAACCTATTTTAGCTGGAAAAGTCCAGCGATAGTACACATCAGGCCACTGACAGTACACCAGGAATGACAGAAAAGCGTGTCCTTGGCAATCATCAGTCATTGCTGAGAACAGGATTCTGTCTCACCTTTGGAACTGTACAACAAATTTAGTGAATATCCTGTAAAAACTTCATCCTGGAGTACTTCAAGAAGCTAGAGATGGTACTGGCATATGGGCAGCATCTGATGAAGTTATTTCCAGAAAATCTGAAAGGATATTTTGGAATCATGACTGGTAGAAAACATGCTTGATACCTAAAAGATGTCTCAGAAAAACAAGAGATTTAGTGGAAATATGAATTAACCATTTCTCTATTGCTCTCTGAATAGGATTGCTTTCCATTTTTTTCCTTCCTTTTACCTCAACTGTTTTCTAATCACCCTGAAACTGGCAGTTCTAGCAGAATGATTTTAGTTGTTATTCTCCTATTACTTACAATAAGCAAGGAGGAAGTGCAGCTCTGTATTTAGAAGAAAACACTAACAACTGAAATATTTGAAAAGTATTTGGGAGTAGGGGTACTCCTGCATGATTGCTTGCTCTGGGTGAAATACAAAAATTTGAGATAATTAGAATTATACCTGGCAAAAGAGGGAACTCAAAAGGAAGGGTTATAACTTCTCACAGCCCTGAGAGCGGCAACATGCTTACCTCTTGCTGCCCAGCCTCCCTCAATGTCTTCCTTTTCTCTGTCCATATCCCAGGACTCCATTTCAACCCATCCCAGGCCAACATTCCCTGCCCCACCGATGCTCTCGGAGTGCCCATCACCAACTCTGTCCCTGCCAACCCTGACTTGCTCACCGGACTTCTCAGGCTGACCTTGGACTTGACTGACCTTTTCACCTTCTCCGTCCAAGGAGAATCTTATTACTCCAACCCTGGGCCTACGTGGGATAACGAAGCAAGCCTCCCACTGGATCCTCCCTGACAGTAACCAGGAAGCCTATACTGAGGGACACCATGACTTGTCAAGCAACCATCTCTACAGCTGGGATACTGTGAGCAAGGATAAGACAGGAGCATGAAAGGAGAAAGAAAGCAAGCAAGCGAGAAACAAATCCATTTTCATCTTTGTTTCCATAGTTTTAGTGTTCCACTGCTGATGCTGATTCAAGCTTGAAAAGCTTCAGAGGCATTTCATCCAGAAAGACTCGTTTGTGGTTTGTAATTGCTCTTCATAGAGGAGAGTTAAATCAAATAATTATTTCACAAGCTAAAAATACTCCTTAAGATCACAGGCCTATAAAACAAAGATCAGAACTAACCTTGTGGAAAAGGAGAGAAGTCTGCAGAAGCAGACTGAGGTTTGGAGTATCTGTTTTTGTTTTACTGACCAATGAAGAACCAGAACAGGTTGTGTGCTAAACAATATTTATACAAAATGGCTTCTGTGTACAGCGAAACCTGAGGAGCCTGGGGAGAATGAGGCATAACTCTGCCTCCGTATAAAGCATAGCTGCATCAATATTATGTTTAAATAGTTGTCCGAACACACGATTGGGGATACAAGCACCACAACGTCACCCCAGGACAATAGTTCATAATTTTTTTTTTCCTTAACCAAAAATCTCACTACTTTTTCTCTCCAGACAAAGCTATTTCGCCAGACAATGTGAAATAGGAACACGGTCTGGGCCAAGAGTAAGTGGCTTTCTTGTGTGAGATTGTGGTGTCACAGAGCATTAAACCTAGTCAAGCACTTCGTGTGGTCATCATCGAGTCTATCACCTTCTCCAGCTTTTCTTGAGCTGAAGAAACAGCCATTTCAGTGTGAGTGGAGGCAGCCATATATTTAGCATCATTTGGTTGCCTGTGAAACAAAGGGTGCTAATTTGTCCTCTTTTACTAAAGGAGATTTATCACAGGATTTTCTCATTCTTTGATGGACAGGATTGTAAGCAGAGACAGATCTTCCATCAGAGCAAGCTGTCAGCTGTTCACCTTGTAGAAACTTTTGGGCAGCAAATATCACACTGAAAATAGCAGTTTTCCTCAGTAAGTACTGTGATCCAGGTATTTAGATGTCACAAACTCCTTCCGAACTGACAAACAAAACTAAATTCATCAAAACCTCCATTGTTCTCTGGTTTTCTTGGAGCAAAAGTTGGGGGTTTTTAAAGTTTGAGGCTTTCTCAATAATGATTGAATTTCTCTCTTAAAAGGACACTGTAAGTAAAAGAAATTATCAATAAAACCTTTTTTGCTGGAGTTCACCCAGTTGATATCACTGTTTGAAGCTCAAACTTGGACAGCAATGTTTCATTATTTCAGCAGAGATTTGGTGCAATAGGTACTGAATTTTAACAGCCTTAGGCAAAACTTCTGGTCTCGTTTAAATCTGTGCATAGGGTCTGGGGCTTGTTTGGCACTTTTTAACTCATCTGCAAATAATTTCATAAATCCCTTATTTTGTGAAAGATGGAAGTGAAAAATTTGTATGCCTAGAATTTAAAAATATATTTTTTTTAATTGAACAATTTTCAGTGAGTGCCTTCTTAAACTTCAAAAAGGAGACTCAAAGGGCAAATCTTCCAGTCTTCTAGATACTTCTGGGATTCACCTTGCATGAAGACAGAGATATTCAGGGGGTAATTTACTAACAAAAAGAAATGTCAGTATGTATTGGGTATTACAAGGAAAAGTGCATTCTCTTCAGCTAAAAAACAACATGTCCAAAGTCAAAAATATGAGTTCTTTGCCATGTCATTTTGGGCTTTAAAACAAATTGCATTCTCTTTATATTTTTCATTATTTGGAAAAATCTACATTTATATTTCCTTACATGCAGGTAAGATATTCTCTCTATAAATAGTGGCAGATATTCATAGACATGATAATGATGAATACACACATACACCCACATAAACTCTATTGCTTTTTGAAGTTTTCTGTGTTTTACATAAGGTAAGATACAGAGCAGGTTAAGTGCTACTGTGAAGTTGCCACGCATACAGCACAGCCTGAGGTACCTTTTTTTCTTTGGGTTTTGTTCATTCTCTCTATAGGCCTTACATTTTCAGCAAGTGCCATATGGACAAAGCAGTTCCTGGTAAAATTTTGGACAACAATTAACATAAGCACAGCAGGAGATTCCAACTGTTGACCCCTAAAAGGTGGTTAATCAACAACATATGGGTTTATTTATCCCAGCAAGCCCTTTTAATTAACAGTTCTGGAAAGTGTACTTTTTAATGAGCACATTGTTATAATATATTGAGAAAATTCTAAATAGTGCAAATGAAACTCCAGCTTGAAAGAAAATTACATTGTTTAAAAGAAAAAAAAATCTGTGAAGAAGTCAATGTGTGAGAAATCCTAATGCTAACCTCAAGCAATGTTAGATTAACAATGTTTGTGCCTGGAATCAGATCTGAATTTATAAGAAAATCTCCAAAGTGCAGAAAGTTGAATTTAGTATTTAAACTCATCTTTTAAAAATAAGTGCACATTGTAAAGTTTATGTTTAGAGTAAAAAAATGTCAGTAGGACAGGAGCCTGGTTTGATGTCACTCTCTGAATAACATAACCATAACATTTACCTTCAAACTGGCAGAAGAAGATATTTGATGATAGGGTAGGTTGAAAGGAAGAGAGGACAAAAAAATAAACAGTGATGCCAAACTAGAGAAGAGAAGCAAAGACTAACAAATGGGCATTCAGCACACAATAAGTAAACACATGAAAAGTAACAAACATTAATAATGCCTCTTTATTAATGCAATGCAAATTATTTAAGGTAAGTCTGAGGTAAACCAAAAAGCCTTAAGGTATATCAATTATCAAAGGTAAATTATTTAAGGAGAAAAGTAAACCAAATTTTCACTTGGTGTAAATTGGGTCAACTACTTACTAAAAGCTGATTTACATGTGTCATGAACAATCAGGTTCTCCATACTAAAGAAATTGAGACAACAAACCAGATAGCCTTTTCTTTATCTTTGATCAACTCAAAAGAAAAATTTCTTTGATGGTATTTCATCTGCTCATAAAACCTCCCGCTGAAAATTAGGTCCCAATGACGAATGCACTGGGATGTCTTAAGGCATTCAAACACTTCTAATTAAGAAGCCATGCAAACTGAAATAACTACTGAGTACCTTGGAGTATTCTCATTCTTCACCTCAGAGCACTGGATTCTACCCTTTGTTAAAAGTAACTTCTACACCAGGAGGACTATTACATATACATTTATTTATCAGCAAAACTTGATCTGTCCTAGGAGGTAGAAACATAGAAGCATTTTACTCTAATGCAGCATTCTGTGCTAAATTAAAGGCATTTTTCCTCTCAGAAAGTTTTTTTTTTTAATACTAAAAGTATTGGAATCTCTTTAGTTGAGATCTCTGATTGCCCACAGTAAAGTGGAAAAACACAGATTTTAAGTATCATGAATATCAGGCCAATTCCAGGGCAATTGTACCTATAGCTACAACCTTCTAAAAATATTTGCCAAAGAATGTGTTAGCCAGCTGAGATTCCACTAAGTTAGGTGTTATATTTGTCTTCAAAACAAAACAGAAAAGATTTTTACTTTATCATTGGCTTACTTTGCCACATTAGAAATAAGAGAAAATAACCTAAATTGGCAATCGTTATCTATCCTGTATCATGTGCTAACAAGGAACAAGAAAGCAACCAAAATATGAGGATTCAGATAGAACAAGTAAAGGCAGCATTCTCATAAGGAACCCGTGTAGGGAACTGTTGTCTCTTTCTCTGTGAAATGCCATACAAAACTTGCTCAGAGCAGCAAGTTTTTAGACTGCTAACCCTTGCAACTCTGTAAAACTGTCAGAAGAAGTAACTACACATCACAAAGCTTAGGGTAAATAGTAATTATTAAAAACAGGGACCGAAAGATATCCTAATAGGCAGCTGTCCTTATTATCATCTAAAATACATATTCACTATTCCATGTACTTGAAGTTAATGGGGAGCTTCAGTAAAGACTTTCAACATTAAGAAGGATTTTCAGGACTGGCCACTACTAAATAAATCTGAAGACTTTACTTTTAATTAGAAGGTGTTGTTTTCTAAGATGGATGCGTCTGATTGTTCCAGTTTTAAAAAAAGACCACTGTGCAATGCCCATAAGGAATAAGATTTAAGCACTGAATATGGTTTACAACCTCTGAGTAAATGTGAATGTCTTCAACTATGCATACAGTGAAATGAAAGTAGTCTTAAAAACATTTGAAGGAGGAAAAAAAAGAAAATAGAAAGAAAATGTAAGTGCTGCATAAATTACATGAGCTATCAACCTCCTGCACGTTGAAGACTAATTCTTGTAAAAAAGATAAAAAAGCCATAGATTATTCCAGCATGTTACCCTAAGTGAACAACTAATTTCATAAAACTGAAGACAGTATCTTATATAAAAATACAGAAAAAGCGAAATCCTTTGTGGCAATTAAGCTAAGTGATTCATGCAGAGCTGTTGATTTAATTTTCAAGAAAAAGATCAATGATTAGGCAAATCTTCTGTCATGGATTTTCTCTGTCACTGTTAGTGGAACTTTTCATTTTTAAAAGATCTTTTGTTCCAATAGAAGATATTTCTGGTTTTATTTTTTAAAGGACTAGTGAGTAATAAAACCACACTTGTTAAGGTAGAAGGATGGTCCATAAGGTATATTATAAAGAGGCCATCATTGTTGAGGTTTCTTTCTCTCTTTCTTTCTTTCTTTCTTTCTTTCTTTCTTTCTTTCTTTCTTTCTTTCTTTCTTTCTTTCTTTCTTTCTTTCTTTCTTTCTTTCTTTCTTTCTTTCTTTCTTTCTTTCTTTCCTTATGCATGTTTTAAATTACCTCTAGATTACACTTAGGGACTACTCTCTCAGTAAAAAGCCACTTGAGCCATCTTTTCATCTGAGCGATCTACCTGTTTAGTACCTGCTTAGTCCTGCTGTATGAACTAGACAGCAGTTTAATTTAGATCCCACCTTTTCTTTTCAGTAGTTTTTATGGAAAGAAGAAAGAGCTAAGAGTTATTTTCCACCTGGACACTGCTTCTGATTCGTATAAAGTGTTTTCTGATTACAAGTGAACCCAGTCAGATACATTAAGAAAGCTGATGTAAACAATTTAAAAGACTAGTCCAGTTCTAATGCACCAGAACTAAAAATCAAATATGAGCTACTTGCTTACTTCCTTGTTATCTCCAGGAGTTTGCTTTCCAAGCTAAAAATGAAGATATAGGAAACACAAACTATACATCTGATTCCTACAAGCACAGTAGAGGACTAGAGGGCTAGGTTCAATTTTCAGCTGTCAAAGGAGCCTCAAAGAGTATGACCAATGTATTGCCAGTTATCTTTTGAGATGGTGCAGCAAGATCCATGTACATGCTCTTTAGTATAATTCTCTATCTTTTTTGAAAGGTAACAATTTCTTTCTGATACAATACTATGGCTCTCTGTTTTTGAAATCTTTGTCAAGGTGAAGGGAGAGATAGAATTTCCTTTAAAATTTTGGAGTTTGGGAGTTAGCCAAGTGAAAATTAGTGAGCTTCCACTGTAACTAATTGAAGTTAGGTATTGTTTTCATTAAACTCTCATCAACTTCACATTTTGTTTATTTTCAGTTGTAGGTTTCAAGTGTTGCAGATGTGTTGGTTAAGTCTCAGGGAGGGAATATCAACTGTCACACCTGGTTCATTTGCTATGTTATGCCTTTTGGGCACTGAGCTGTAGAACATCCTTTCCTTTTCTAATTCTCAGCAGGGGTTTTTTGGGTGCTTTGGAATTTATCTCACTTTCTCGTGGTTAAAAATCAATCTATGGGTAAGTGTTCACATAATTTCAGTCAAAGTAGGCAAGCCTGTGCGATTGTTAGTACCTCTTGTTAGTGACGAAAATCTTTTTATTAATGTAGTACATTGTTGTATTCGTTCCCATGGTCCATTATATTTGATTTTCTACATCTTTATGTTTTCAGAATCTGAGCAAACTGCATAATGCTTAACAATGAGCATCCTAATATTTTTAAGGAAGCATTTTAGTATACAAAAAAGAGAGCCAGCTTTCATAATTCCAAAGATAAAATTATTTTTCTTTGAGGAATCATTGATCTTGAGAGGAAATTTTCTCTTCCATTCCAATATAAGGATGATGAATATGTATTGATATAGTGATAGGAAGATTTCTCTTGTTTTCCATGTTTGAAAATTCATTGTCCCTGTCAAGAGAAAATGGTTGGGAAGGAATAATTTTATTATTGGGTTATTAGTCCTTTTCTAAACACAAGACAAAGGGAAGAGTGTTTCAATATGGGGTGGACATAGTCACAAGAATGTAAAGAGCACTTCTTAGAGCTGTTGAGGCTGAGAAGTGGGTAAAAGAGAAGGAGATAAAAATCCTCAGCTCTCTATAGGGAGGAATGAAAATCTGTACAGAAAAAGAAAGAATCAAGCAGACACTGATGGCTAAATTACTTGTCTCAGGTAAAGACAAATTAATAATTATCTTTAATAATTTGAATTTTAATGAAACTAATTATTCTTTAATCTGCTCAGTAGTGTTGAGAATAAATTTACTTCCCTGTTTAAAATGTGGATAATCAATTTATGTCACTTTAAGATAATTGTTTTACCATATCTGTGTAATGTTTTGATGGAGGAACCTTGGAGTAATTTTAGTTCTTGGAAGTGACTCCTGAAAAAAAATGTATGTAATATACAGCCTTGAACTGAATTTTGGTGTGGATTCACCGAAATCTGTAGGAAAAACTAGCCAAAACCTCATTAGAATCATCATGTTTTTATTCATGCTAAAACATTTTTGTGTCTTGCTAATGTGAACAATCCATGACTTATAACCTGGCTACACTACTCTAAAATTCTTCACAGCAAAACCAGAAAAGTGTTTCACAACTCTGATTTCCTTGGTGAGGCATAAACATATCACTAGTATCTGATGAATAATTTGAACCATTTTCTGAATTAGTGGAGGACCAGTTTAAAACCAGTTTAATTATTTGCCTTGCCATTCCTATTGAAAGTTTTCTCCATTTTTTAAATTTTGTTTAGTTTTGTTTATTTTGTTTTGTTTTGTTTTGTTTTTAACATGGTTGGAAACTTGGCACTTCAGGCCTGAATCAGTTCCTTAACAATTCATAGTCACTTTTCTCTTATCAATGTCATCCTTTAAAAAATTATTTCCCTTTTTGGTGCTTGGTTCTTGGATTTAAACACAGATATTATTGTGATTTTCACATCCACATTACACTGATGTCTGTCTTTCATGCTTCAATACTAACCTTTGATTTTCCTCCCCCTCCATTATTCAGCCCAAAATCTTACTTACACCACTAGTCATTAATGTGGTTCCTAACTGAATATTACAGTGGTTGATAACAAGGTTATTTGATCTCATTTAATCATTTTAATACATTTACATTATCCCCATATTGATAGTATATCCTACCTTTCTGATGGCAAAAAAAAAAAAATAGCAGAACACTGCTAGTCTCTCTGCTGTGGACAGAAATGAAAATATTAAACAGCATTTGTCTCTGAGGAGACTTCTAAATATTATTATTACTAAATTCCTTCCAAAATAGTGTTAATCATAATCTTTATAGTAGTTTCTGTACACTCCAGTTCTTAGACTATTCCATTATCTTCTTTAGTTTAACCAGAAATGTAAGACCTTTATTAAAAAACTGACATACCTTATCAAAGACAATATCACATAAGTACAGCAAGATGGATTTGGCAAATATATATTATATACTGCTTTCAGTTTACTTATATACTTTTTCCAGTTTCTTACCTGCTACCACAGCTGATTATTTTTACCTTTTAAAGGAAAAACTTTGAAACATTTACATCCTGGGAGCAAGACTATTAGTGTTCTGTGCCTTTTTAAACTATCTACCACATTTACTATTTTTCAGCTGTATAGTACTATTTCATAAAAAATAATTATTAAAAATCGTTGGTATTGGACCATCTGCTAACAATAACAATAAATTGACAGTTTCTGTTGAGAAACAGTTACCCACAGTTACAAGGACTCTGAAGCACTAGTCCTTCTTCTGTGTTTTGGATAAAAAAAGTTGTGTAAAATTTTGTCTTCCTATCAATAAAAAATTAGCTGCCTCAGGGGCTTTGTCTAATCATTGCAATTCTCTTTTAACTGCCAAAAGTTCACATAAGCTCCCAGTACCACAAGCAGGCAGCAGCATCCTCGCTGTGAGAGCCAGGGTAGATTTTGTGTTGATCAAAGCAGAGAATGAAGCAGCAGCCTGGATGGGGGCCCATGAAGCCACACAAGCAGTGCACCAGCTGGGACATGTGAGCACGGAGTGTGGCAGGCAGTAGGGTCACAGTTAATAGCAAATTATTAACTTGCAATAAGACAATATCAAATAATTGAGTTGTATGCTTCATTATTATATGTAAACATATTGTACTGTTTCTTCCTTAAAGCAGGAAGTCCTTGGACTGACCTGCTGCTGATTTCAGTAGGGATAGGCTCTGCTATGTTGCCAAAACTTTCAGAGCTTGGATATAGACTGTCTGATTAATTCTCACAGGTATGCTCAAACTGGATAGGGGCTCCATAATAAAACACCAAAGTATACAAATCTGCTTTGAACATTGCCTGCTATATAATAGCATTTTAAGTTAAGCAGTTCTTCAGACTCAGCACATAGTTAAGTATTTTTCTGAGGGTGGGTATGTAAGCAGAAACCCAGAATGTCTTTTGAGATGAAGAAAATCATCATTATGAAGTTTGATAGTGCAATTATACAAAATCATGTTTTGTATGTAAACATAATTTGTCCAAACCCGATATAAATAATTTTACCTATTTACAGGAATATCACTCAATAAATATAACTACCAACATTGAGGCTGAAGCAATATTTTTAATGAGTTCAATCTATATTTTATTAAATGTATTATTTAGGCTGAAATCCATCTGGGTTTATTAAAGCGTAATCTAAAGCCGAAAATATAGCTAGGAAGGCAAAAATAAGTTAGCCAACTATAATGTGACCAACACAATAACAATACAGCCAGCTGCAAGCTGAATGTAGTAGAAACTTCTCAGCAATTAAAAATCACTGTGCATGCACAGTTTCTCATCAACTATTTATAACTGCTTCCCTTATTTATATTAAAGACAGAAAAAATGTAATCATGTCCAGCATTATTTTTTTTTAAATAACAACAGCTGGTTTAGTAGGTAAAATTACAAAAAATCCAACCTAGAGAATAAAGAAATTAGTTTTTAAAACACCAGTCCCCTTGTAAGAGGAAAGTTTTCAGGGCTGCTTCACATAAGTAATGGCATTATAGGAAGATAAGTCCAGAAGATGCTATATGACAACCAAAGCAATTATGTCCATGTTTATTTTAAATATCTGGTAAAAAAAACTTTATGCAAGGGTTTGCTAGCAAACTAATATGAACAAATCCTATGGGAGGACTTGGCAAGTATGGAGCCTGCAACAAAGATCTGAGGGTCAAGTCTTGGTGGGTAGAAAGAAATATGAATCACCCAGCAAGAAAAAGATCAGATGAATCTCTTCTGAGAAAGTGAGTATTACAGAAAAATCAGGTGAGATTTTTATCTGAACACTTGTCACCAAGCTGCTTCAGCACCTCCCCCTCATTAAGAAATTTATGCCAAAATTTCATGCGTATTTAAGACGGATATTGAGAAAAATTATTTTTATTTATTCTCCTTTACTTTTTACGTTGAACACTCCTTCCTATCAAACTCCCCTAAAGCAGAAATGCTTCATATATCATAATCCTTCTGGCCTCTCTCATATTTCTATCCCAAGCTGAATAGAAGGAATTACTCCAACCTTTCCCATAGAACTTTATAACAAATGTATATTTATAAAACAAAAGCTACCTTTTATTTTCAATTGTTGGAAATGCGTCAGTTAATTTTAAAAAAGTTAATAATTTTTAGTTATTCAATAAAGGCTGCTTATCCCTACTTTTAGATTCAACCAAATTTAATTGAAAATAACCTGAAAAAAAGTTATTACATTTTTAAACTGTAAGAGTCTCTATTTTTTCAAAGTTACTGCTAATTTTAAAAGTGTTAATTTATATTTTAAAAGTGAGAAACAGTATAACAAATTCAAATTTTAAAAACCTTGCAAACTCATTCCCTTTTTCTTTGTTAATTTTCAAGTTGATTGAGTTTGGGCCTAAAGAAATTGACTTCGAGTTATATTTTCAATTAAATCCTTAGCATAAAACAGCAGCATTTAAATGCTTTATTTCTGTCCCTGAAACATGATCTTATTTTTTTATGGGTTGAGATGGAAGAATATTACTATGGTCAAAAATTTCATCTGGTGATATAACTTTATCCAGCTGTACTACTTCATCTTGTGAAGTACAGACATAAATGTGTGTTTATGTGCACATATGTATATGCATATAATATCTCCACGAAGATTACACAAAACTGGAACCCAGAGGTCTATTATATTAACTTGAGGCATATTAAAGCATCTTGAAATAGCACAGCAGTGACTGTCAACTAGCCAGACTGCCTAATGTGGAGAATTTCCCTTGTTAGGTATCTTATTAAAGTTCTCAGTGGGGTTTCTGATTTGTCTCAACATCAAATGAATAACACCAGCCTTTATTCAAGAAAGAGAGAACTACAGTCTAACTAGATTATGCCAAATTCCAAATATGTGCCATTACAGTTGCCAAAGATTTTTTTTTCCACTGTACATACTTCCAAGGAGTCTATCACTATGGACTCTATTCGTAGGAAATATTGTCCTGAGTTGCTGCACTACTACAACAGCTGACTTTCACAAGGGTATTTAATCTGAGAGAATGTTTTCCTCGGTCTTGGAGTATCTGTGCAATATTTAGTTTAGAAAGTAGCTACTACAGGAAGTAAAACAATGAAAGATCATGGCAGCCTCCCTTGTCCCCCTTATTTTTTTGAAGATCATCTTGAAGGAGCAGGAAATGTTGCTGCTATATCAATATTAATGTAATTCTAGGCATCAGTTACCAACTTTTATTAAAAACCCTCTCAGCAAGAGAAGGAGTCTTTCTATAGCATGAAATCAGATAATAAAGACAGGAAATAAATAGCTGATTTACAAAGTAAATCTACAAGTACTGTTCTCTCTGCCCTATGTTCAGCAAGGAAGCAATCTCTTGATAAATACTGCAGATGAAGCAGGCTTCAAGAGCTTCAGCCACTGAAAAAGCAGAACCTTTATTTAACTCCCTGCTCTGCCAAACAGGCCTGATGAGAGAGCAAGTGACTGAGGATCTGAGCTATATAAGAAAAGAGTTGCTGTGAAAACTATCTTTCAAGACTCTGCTCTCAAAGGCCAAATTTAGATATCTGTAACCTCTACACAATATACAGAGATAGTTAAGCACCTCAGAAAGGCATTTAAATTTTCTTCAGGGAGAGTGGGGAGGTGACAATCCAAAATCAAATGCTACAGACAGTGTCTATAATCCCACTCATATTTGATTTTTGAGCAGCTCATTAAAGGCTGCAACAGATATGTCTATGTCTGATCAACATCTGAAGACAGCAATACTAATAGCAGATGCCTACACACTGTTTTTGCAAAGAGTTAAGTGAGGCTTTTCCTTCACTGATGGTGACTGTTAACTCTTCATAACTGTTCACACAAGACCTTCATAGATAAACCTTTCAGGGAGATCTGAGTACCTCTCCTGTGTTGGTATCTGTTCTTCTAACAAGCATCTGATTAACACAAACTAGGCTTGGCAGCAAACATTATTTCTCTCCCTCCTATAAAATTACTGTTAGGATACCTGTTACTTCTCTCTTCCCAGTGCCAGAAACCATGCATTAAGGAATGCACCAAAGCCCAGCTTCAGAGTGAGAGATGCAATGACATACCATTTCACTGAGCCTATATACAGACAGGCACTCAGCAGATACTCAGAGAGAGACATTTATTTGAAACTTGCAGAATAAAGATTCAATTCTCTATTTCTTTAGGATCTGATAGTGTTCTAGTAGTGAGTGAAAAACATACGTGCAAAGGGTTGTTGGAGGCACAATAATCTTACAAAGAAAATAATCACAGCCACATTTTCTGGTAGGTGCAGTATAACCCAACTGCATACAGAAATTGAAGTGCTATGGGAGGTAAGATGTGTTTTGCCTAGAACATAAGAGCTACAGGAGCTAGTTATTTAATAGCTCAGAATATATATAAGAAGACTTGAAGAATAACAACAGCCTCACTCAAATACTCCAGGCTCCCAGTACCTTCAAGAAAAGGAGAGCCAGAGAAACCACTACAAAGAGATCTAGTAAACTGTCTCAGAAATATTTCCCATTTCTTCCTGAAAAACCTTACTTTTAGTCCTTGGCGTCACATACTTCTCAGAAGCTGCCTGTCTGTACTTCTCGATGGACTAGTATGAGTAGTATGAGTTCTGGAGTTTCTTGAGCATCTTTAAAGGTATCATTACATGACTTTTTCACCGTGGAATATTTAGGCAGTGGTGGAACATAAACACACACAAACACATGCACACAAACATCGAGGAAGATCTAGTTGTCATTTATAGTGCATGGTTTTCCTGATTAACTAAAAATAATTCCTATACAGAAACAAATAAAAATGAATACCAAAATATGTTGCATGTCTTGCACTCATTTGATACAGTTTGAACTGTATTTTTCAAGGAAGTTAATTGGGAAATTAAATTTTAATAATTCACATCATGGTAACAATGGAGAAATTTTCACTTTTAAAAGGATTTAAAAAGATTACTGAAGTTGGAGTCACAAAGTACTTGAAAATGGCAGTAGAAATTTCCAATTTCCCCCCTCTCCAGACTGTTTTGTGCATATAAACTTTTGGCATCTTGACACAACTTCATGCTCAACCTTGATTCTTCAATCAGTGTATAAATCATAGCATATAGTAGCATCAACAGTAGTTAGTGAAATAAATTAGTTTCTTCACAGACAGTTAGCCCATGTTACCCTATCATCTTTAACACACCCTAAATGTTTGTGTGGCCTGAAAATTAATTTACCTGGTGTTTTCACAAGTGGCTATTTTTGTAGGGTAATATAAGCCAGGGAGGTCATTAGGAGCTTCAAACATCTGAAGGATTTACTTGACAGGATAGAGGACACAGATTGCTGAAACAATAAACTCCCTTTCTTTTAAGTTAAAATTCTTTCATAACAGAACAGTTTAGGTTACAGTAAGAGGGAAACAGAATAGTTGCACAGTCTTAGGAAGAACTATTTTTAAAGAAATGGTGGGAACCAGTGTCTGGACTGTAGTGTCCCCACCCCCAAATCATCTGTTCTGTCCTGAACTTCTAATATAACCTACTTGGTGAAGAATTTGCCTGCTAGGATTTAACTTTCAAAAGGACTTTAAAAGTGTATGTGATAAATGCTGACATAGTTTTCCAGTTTTAAGATGCTTAAAGTAGGCTTTCCCCAGCATAAGTGAGTACATCACCCCACTTGCCATTCCCAGCCTGGGATGTTCAGTTCAGCAGATGATAGACTGGGTAAAAAAGAAACTAGTTGAAAGATGAGATTTAGGGTGTGGAGGTGGGGAATACCAGAGTAACATCCTGCAAAATCATATGGAAAATTGTAGTAAGGTGATTATGCAACCAGAAGGCTTTCAAGAAGATGGATCATAGTTTCAAAGATGAACATGAGCTATTACATGAAAACAAAACCAGATCAGATAGTCAGGATCTCACCTGGCTCACCATCTTGAGGGCGAAAAAAAGAAAAAAGAAACATAGTGGAAGTAAAACCGACATATTTCAGGGGGGGGAAAAAAAAAAAGTTAAAATTTAACACAACTAATCCACTAACTTGGATTTAATGAATTTACAGCATTTTTTTAATCACTTATATAGACAAATAGATAATTTGCAATCGAATATAGATAGATTTTTCAGAATAAATTGACCTCTGGGCTTCCACTCCTACTATTACATACTAAAGGCTTCTTGTACCAGTCACAGTAGATAGTGAGAAATCAGATTAATGAGCTGATCTTGGAGACAAGTAATGCTACCAATGGTACTGATGTTCACACAACTGGCTGTCTCCTGGCTCATTCAAAGCCAAATATGAAAGTTATGCAAAGAAGAAACAATTTTCCATTGCTGTTTTAGAAAGGCAATATTGAATAGTCTGAGCACAAAGAGCTGTTCAGATATAGTCTGTGCTACAGAGAAGACATCCAACATCTCATCTTCATTGTTTTCTTCTGCTCAATATTCCCTCAGCTGTGGACGGATGTTTTCAGACATCAAATAGTCAGAAGCAGCACTGCAAAATGAATGACATTAGTTCCACTAAAGGGAGCAATAAAACTCTCATTGCACTTCTATAGAAGAAGAATATGGACAACGCAGATGACTTTTGAATTTCTGTATACATTCATATTTGTTTCTCTTGCCTTGCTCCATTCTGAGAGCCTACTTATTGTATTCCTTAAACCAGATCCTGCAAAAACAAAATTTTTAAAACTGCTGCCAATTTAAAAAATAAAAAGAAAAGCTTTTGCATAAAGAACATAGATACAGTCTTTTTCTAAGACAAAGGTTATTGAGCACCACTTAATAACACTCAAACACAAAATAATGGTTACATATTTCTGTGGTTTCTGGCACCTTGATTAGACAGTAGGTGCACTGTTCATTATCTGTTGCTAGAAGAAGGGTGTTTCTTGCTCAGAACTGGTTAGCTACGTCAATTTTGGTTAAATAAGAGGGGAAAAGTATACATGAATATATAGACATATAAAATATGATTTCTTTATTGGAGGAAAAGTTAGATGAATTCTCCTAGTTGCACACTAGCAACAATTGTTGGAAAGCATGAGAAAAAAAATTATTAATAAGTTCAACCATGCAACTTTCCAAAATGTTATCACCTGTTGAGAAATTCAGAAAATTTCAAGCTGAGGAAAATAAACATAATTTTTCTGAATCTGCAATTCCTGTCAGTGCAGGCAGCATACAGATGAACATTACCTTCTCTGGCTGTTTTTAATGTATAACATATGCATGCTGCTGCTGGGCTTGTTGAAGGAGCTGAGCTGAGGGTATGGGAGAAGGAGAGAAAAAGTAGAGGTGAGTGATTCTGGTGAGCATTTGCTGTTTGTACTCTAGCTGCAAAAACTGAACATGTTTACAGGAGGGAAGAAAATTCAGCATTACTGAAAACAAATGGCCTCACTTAAAGAAAACTGGAGGTGGTGAGGGAAGGGAATTTCTTTACTGAAAACAAGTGCATTCTCAGTGTAGGAAAAAAAAAAAAAACAGCCCACAACAATAAACAAACTAAATTAACTCAGTATCTTGAGACTGCTTAATATCTCTCCGGGAATCTGTTTCTCGATGATTGGAAGAGAAAGGACAGTAGGAGGGGTTGCCTCGAATTTCTCCCAAATGAAGGATTGTGGGGGTGGACTAAGAGGGGGCTGAAGACTGTGTAACATCAGGAGACACATTTGTTCAGTCTTCACTGGCATTTCCATGCTGAAGAATTTGTTTCTGCAAAAAAGGTTAAAAACTGTTCTGTGACTTGAATTAAATTAAATTCTTTGGCATGAAAATATAGACTTTTACTTCTCTCTGCTTGGTGCCCAAATCAGAGCAATCTTATTTCATGTCTGTTCACTGCTTTAGTTTGCCAGCATTGTTAGGTTTTCTCTTGCTTGAACAGAAATATTCTGTCATTAAATCTGATTTATTTCCCCTGCTGCACATCCTAATTCACATCTTTGTGCCCTTTGTTCCCTGCCATCTTTTCCACCATAAATGTGGGAATTTAAATTTGGATTAAATTTTGTTCAGATCCTGCTCATTTCACACTTAGTTCAGATTTTTGTCTACAAAAATCAGAATAAAGAAGTGTGAATATAAGAAGCTAGAAGTTTCCTGAGTTCCAACAGCTGTTGTCAGGTGAGTTTTTTTCTTGTTTCAGGTATTAGTTTTACATTTCCTGCTACAGAAACTGTGTTCTATTACCTGAAACACATAATTCAATTAACAATACATATTTTTATGTATTTTTTCCAACTGAGATCACTAGTTAAAAGTATATCTAAAACTAATCTAAGGACCAAAAGGTCTGCAGCATTAACTGTGAATTGCAATTTTTCTATAGTTATGTTCAATGACTACATAACATCTAGATGATGTTTATCTAACTAGTTTTTGAAGACCTCCAATAGTAGTGAGTCTGTACTATTACCCCATAAGACAGCAGTTCAATGCATTTATTGCAACAAAAGGTCTGGCTTGCTCTTGGTTTTGCTTTTTTTATTAATCTCCTTCTAGTCTACAAGAGTTTCTTGCTGCAATTTAAGAGCTTTATTTCCTGTATTATTTCATACAGATGAGAAAATCAGATTGTTTCCTTGCTAACAAGCTTTTATAGTCCTAAAAACTGTCCCTTTTCTCTTATTAGCCACTCTAATTCTCATACTGGTGAGATTTACAATATTTATAGATTTTCCCCTATGAAATTCATGTAATACTATTGACATATATTCTGTATATCATTAACCTAAACCTGTTTATGAAAAACAACCAGATTTTGATGAAATGCACAATGATAACAAAGACTGCATCTTCTAACATTTAGTTTCAAACATTTCAATTCAGTTTTACCTTGTTTGGATGTCTTTGACATACAGTTTTCTAGTGCTTTGCCAAGTTTTTTCAAGATCTTTTATTTTCCTTTTTTTTTTTTATTTCCTCCCTTCATGTCCCCATTTATCACTGTCCCGGTGCCACCTTTACCTTGTTCAGGATAGTAACATGAGAGAGAAATCAAAACTGATTCACTGGGGAGTTTTGTAATATGGCAACTGCCTCTAACTTTCCATTTAAACTCACCTACAATAATTTAATGGTGCATTGCTTAAGGCCTTCCTACTTGTTTATGTTCATTTTATCAATTTTCATGCTGTTTGCAAGTTTTATTTATTACAAGCATTTTACTTTTATGGCTCTGTGCAGTCATCATGACAATGAATTACTCTTGAGAGCTATTCTAAAGCTTTCCAACTTTTTCTGAATGTGACAGGCTAGGATGCTGGAAATGATTGAATTCATGGAATGAAAAACATCATGGGAATATGACTCAGGACTAGTCATCACCACCTGGAATGCTGTCATTAAAATTAAAAAAAAAAAAACAACCAACAAAA
>VWZS01007734.1:2441385-2452640 GCA_013397075.1 Rhabdornis inornatus | reverse complement strand
AAAAAAAAAAAAAAAAAACAACAAAAAAAAGTTAGAAATCAACAGAAAGTTTTGAGTCTTGAAAAGTTGCTGGAAGTTAATGAACAAGAATCAGGTTCTGGCGTGATCTCTCTTACCTCTCTTCAGGGCAAAATTTTTCTTAAAGGAGGAAACTTTCCCAAGTCAGACTTGACATCTAGAATGGGTTGTCAGAATGAGATCAAAGTGTGCTTCAAACTCAGTCTACCTCACTGTTCTTGAGGTGATGCAGGCTATTGCAGGAAGTGAAGCAGCATCTAATAATCCTAATTATGTTGGATAATAGCATTCCTGGTAACAAAGAAACTCTAATTAATGTGAGATTACTCTGAAGTCACTATAATGTTATCTTTATGGCATAAAATAAAAACCACCGGTGGTTCTCCCAACCTAGTTTCAAGGTTGAATGGAGTTTGTGCTCTATTAGTGTCCACAGGATTCATGAAGATCTTCTCTGAAGTGTTTAACAACAAAAACATACCAGGTACAAATCTTAGAACCAACCTAATCTTTTCACTTTTGCCCATGTTGAATCATACTTCTCTATTTTAATCTGTTTCATTATTCAATCTTCCAAGCAAATAATTTAAACTCCATTTCACTCTATTTTTTTCTGTTTCTTGTACTATTCTGACAATTCAACTCCTAAGGTTTCTCTTAGCGTTAGCATTTTGTTTTCCCTACTAACCATCATAGTGGCACCTAGTTTACCAAAGTACTGTGAAGTCAAAATATGTCTCTCAGGGAGATCCTTCAGGATGGAGCCCTACTTAAGTTCAATATTTTCTTCTTTAATCTACAATATTTACTCTCCTTTCTTCCTAATTCAGTCATAATTCTTCGGAAGAACATGATTAAATCTTTTATTTTCCTTTTTAAACTGCTTTGGATTTTAGCTATCTTTTTTTTTCCTTTTATCTCCTTTCATTTCTAGCTGTCTCATTAGCATAATGGCTGTATTGGCAGTCATTACGAGAATGAGATTATCTAGAGATGAACACATCCATAGCAAAGTATTTAAAACAGGGTGTAAGCTCATTAGGAACTGCATGTCTGTAATGGGAGTCAAGAATGCTCAGCAGCAGCTGAAAAATACACAGGCTCTTGAAGAATCTGGCCTAGCTTTTTAATTCTCCTCTTCCATTCATTCCAGTTACATTTGCTGTTCCTTTTTATTATTTGCTTGGGGTTTTTTAAGTAGCTTTTTCCAGAGGATCTTGTAGTTTGCAACTTAAACCAGAAAAGCTAAATCAGTTCTGTAGGAGACGGTGCTCCAGAAGCAAAATAATTCTCACATCTCTATAGTATTAGGGTGCTTCAAGATTTTTAAAATATTTGCTTCACAGACTGTGCTCAGAACCTCGAGGAATCTTTCCCTGAAGAGTCTCAAGTTTAGTTACATGCGTCTTATAACTTCTTAGCTTTACAATAATTTTTGGCTGAAACTGTAAAGTATATGTCAATTATAAAGGTATGAGATATAATATATGTACATATTTATGCGTATATGTACAGCTAAAACTAAAAAAGACACTTTTTATCTTTAATCCTCTTTTGATTTATTCACCACTTCTATTGATTAGTATTTTCTTGTTATGAAGCAGCTGAGGTTTTCTTGCCTATGTTTGTATTGTACTATAGAGCAACCAAGAAAAGAGCTATTTACATGGTTACACTTAATTCCAAAGTGATATCACACTATGTGCAGTAAAGCACCTCAGTAAATGATCCTCCCATTTTCAAACTATTTCACATGATTGCAATGGAATTCACAGACTGGAAGGAAAGATATATATACATAGATCGATAGATAGATAGATAGATAGATAGATAGATAGATAGATAGATAGATATACTGTCTAATGCAATTAGGAATAGTCAGCAGGAATCTCTAAACTGTGGACTGCCAGAAGTCAGTAAGGCATTTAAAGGAAGCATATTTAGTTGATACCTTTCATTTTTGCATTTTATTCAAGCATATGCTGCTTGCCACTGTTAGAGCAAAGATATTGAACCAGATGAATCCTTGGGCTGACAAAATGTGGCTGTTTCTACTAAGAGAAAAGATTGTCTATTTTGGAATTAATAATATTAAAGCAAGGAAGTAGGTGGCATGAATGCCACAAACATAAAAATTTACTGGTGGTGTTGCTGTACTACAGTGACAATAGCGATACGCTCCTTGACAAGAAGAGTTGCAAGGGGATTGGAAACGAGCATAAAATTTCTCATAAAAAACCCTCAAAAAACAAAAAAAAACTGCCAGTCACAAACAACAACAAAAAATCCGAAACAACTTAAGTCCTTCACCATTCACTAAGAAGAGCTGATCTGGGAATTATGTTATTACCTCTCCTGAGATGTTCTGCTAACACAGAAAGATGGTCAGGAGCTGGAAGTTCTGAATTCTCTCTTGCTGTCTCCAAAGACCATTTTTCCTGAACTACAACAGGCAATGATTACTGAAAAGAGACAACCTTTGAATGCTTGGATTGTTTTGACTAGTGATCTGCTCTACACCCTCTTCCATATGCAAGAACATTTCTTGCTTTGGAGTGTTTTATACACATGGTACATACCCTTCGCTGACAAATGTGGCTAAGAGAAAGAAGTTTGCACAGGCATCTCTGGTTTCTGCTTTGGAAAGCTTCTGGAACTTCTGGGGACAAGATCCAGGATTGTTTGGGAATGCCTGGAATAAAAGTTTTACTTAAAAGAAGAATGAAGAGGGTTACACAGATGAGTGCACCATATGTTTTTTTCTTGTCTCAGCATTTGAACAACATTTATTGTCTCAGGCTTTTTGATGTTTCTAAAGAATTGAGAGAAATACCTGGTGAAGACATGTGGCTGGAAAAAAAAATAAAATAAACCAAGTTTGATATAGAATTTTAATAAAAAAATAATGAAAATTGTGGCTGAAATGAGCTTTTTGTGAATTGCCAGGTGAAGCAAAAAATAGTAGTGGACAACTTTACAACCATGTTTTTAAAAGAAATACACAGAAGTATGTATTTGAAACAAAAAGGTTTGAAAAAGTTGGAAGCAACAATTGATAGCAGCTCTTTTGCAGTACATTTTGAATAAGACATTAACTCACAATGTAGAAAACCACAATGGATAAAACTGATCACAAAGCAATAGTTTGTGATTTTAAGGTGGGGAACAAGTGTGAGCAGTGGAACAATAAAAATGTTCAAACAAATGCAAATTTTAGCACAGAGAATTGCTAGAATAGACCCCAGGAAAGGAAAGAAAAAGTTCAGAAAAAGCGTTAGTTTTTCACAAATGCTTTGTTTTGACAAATGTCTCTATTAAGTCAAATGAACAAACAATTTCAATACAGTGAAAAGAGGGAAAATTAGATGCCATTAGTACTACAGAATCTAAGATTGATATGCAACCTGTCCCTGTCTCTAACACCAAATCCCATAGAAAATTTGTACCCATACAGAGATATAACACAGAAAAACAAAGTACTGAAAGAAATAAGAGTAAGGGACACAAACTTAGGAAAGCTTTTATAAACAAGACAGAAAAACAAGGAAGGCAGAGAATATTCTGCCAGGCAGCATGCAAACCATAAATGACTCAGAAAAAGTCAATGGCCACTTTGCTAAGTATAAAACCTCATAATTATTTGTCATTGTTATCTTATGGAAGGCAATTATTTTGCATTGCTCCATCCAAGGTAAGCCTAAGCTGGAAAACAAGTCTCCTCTTTAGATACTACACTAAGAAAGATGTCAAAAATTTGGAATAAATTGAAAGAACAACAGAAAAACAAGGCTTTGAAAACATAACACAGAAAAAGATTTAGAAGTGAATTGGATTTGCTTAGAGAAGAATGTAAGGAAATGTAATAGGTATCTCCAGGTACTTACTAAATTATTGTAAAAATAGATGGATCCCAGTAATCTGCCTGATTTTCAACAAGCAAGATATAGTTTAGAAAATTGTACCAACTCTCTGTTTATAAGGACAGTAAGCCAAAGAAATAGCTACTGAGGCTATGAAACCTGATCAATGGTCAGATCTGTCCATGAAATGTTCTAACAGTTCTTGAAAAAAAAAAGGATCATCATTGCTCAACAGTGTTCTAACCATACCTAGTTCATCAACATGGATTAAAAAATTGTTCATTTTCCCTGTTCTCCTATATTTTACCACACCATTGTGTTTGTTACAAGTAAAGAATTTTTCTGATTCTTTTTTTATTATTTGTATGTAGTATTGAAGGATTCTTTTCCTTACATATTGAATTGTGAATTATCTTGGATGGGCTCTGTCAAACCCAATTTTAGTGTGCTAATTCTGTAATTTGTTACAGAAATGTTTACAATCAAGTATTTTGCAGCTGAATTGGTAATATGATTCAGAAGATGAGCTTCTTGCATCAACTAGTAAAACTCGCTTTCTACTGAAAAAATAACATGCCTGTTTTTCACATAACATCATGTTCTCCTGTGTCTGTGTGACAATCCTACAAATATAGTCACTTTCACTTAAAAAAAAAAAAGAAAACTATAATTCTTAATATTAGCCTCTATTCATTCAGACTTCTTAATTCTGAATTGTAAAACAACAAATTTACTCCAGTTACAAATTATATTGTATTACTGTGAAAAGAGGTGGATAATTATTGCATTTCAGTTATGGGACCTGCCTGATTTGCAGCAAGGGAGATTTAGTCTAGAAAATTGTACAAAAGGGATAAGGATATGTAGGCATATAGTAGGATAGTAAGGCAGAGGAACACTTAATGCAACTATGAAACCTGACCAATGATCACATCTGTCAAAATAGGTGCCCTAATTTCAGCTAGAGCACTGCTTTTTCTCCTCAGTTACTGTTACAATACAGGAGTATTTAGTATCATCATCATAATCATCACCACCACCATAATTTAACCATAATTGCATCTAATATTGTTTATATTATTGTAAAAATCAAGGGTTAACAAATAAATTAAAATAAATTCTGTACAGTATTAATTTATGCAGAATTCCCATGACTTTCTTTAATTAATTAATTTCACAAAGTAATTTTTAAAATTAAGACATGCATCTCACAAATCAGTTGCTTCACTTCCCAATAGAAAAAAAGGACATTTTACATGTAGAGGCATCTTAGCATTTAGACAACAAATGAAGCTGTTATTTGCCTTTCTGGTGATAATAATGCCTTGAGAAGCTTTTTCTAAAGCTCCAGTCGAGGATCCCTGCTTTCACCTTACTGGTCCCTGATATAGAGACTGCATACTATTTGTCAGTCAGCCTTTTGTTCTCCTGTGTCCTTAATTCTTCCTTATTGTAATATATTATCTACATCATTATCGGAAAGCAAATTTTTTGTGTCGCTGCTGTGTTCAGCCTATTCTTTTCTACAGCAGCAGTTTCCTTTGCTCTCTCCCCATCAGCTACTACATATGACCATGCTGCCAAGAGTTTTGTTGATGAGCTTTTCAGGCAAGTTTAAAGAATCCTTGCCATCCTTGTACCTTCCAAAGAATGCTTCTATTTTTCATAACCTGTGGGGTTTTCTTACAGCATTCTTTAATATATTTGTACACAGAATGGAAAAAAAATTAAGAGCTGAAAGAAAGCTAACAAGTATAATAGTAAAAACTCTTTGAAGGTGAACCCAGAGCAATTCCAGAGACCAGCTTCTACTTCCAAATCATATACAGTTATAAAGAGCATCCACAAAATTAATTTATCCTTCTATTGAACCCAAAGGATTTATTGATGAAAAAGTAATTCTGGTTATACAAATAAGAAAATTTGTCATCCATATCAGAGTGTTGTTGCCAAGCCAGTGACTAAACTTGAGAGATGCACTGCTGTCACATCACTTGAAGATGGAGGGGGGTTAGTGCAAACATTGGAGGTGTTAATTTTTTTTTTTACTCCTTAAGCAAACTTAATATGAGACTCATGCTGGGATCAGAATGACAATGCTTATTGAAAATATGCAAAAGACAAGGCCTAATCACCTCTAAACCAGTTGGAGCTCAGAGTCTCCTTGAACATGAGCTGTGGTAAGAATCAGTAGCAAAAAAGAGGTACTACTCTGTCCTAAAAATTTTACTCTATTCTGGGTCTACCAGTGTCAACTGGATAAGCTTTATAATTATGTGTTCAGCCCAAATCCAGTAATGTACCTCCATCTCTGCTGCCCAGAAAGGCTCAGTAGCCCCTCACCACAGGAGTGACAGACTGTAGCTACCCGTGACGCTGGCTAGAACAGAGAAGACTGACACTGCTTTGAGAAATGTCAGAAATCTCACAGGAAGATTCATTAAACAGAATGCATATGTCTAATGAAAATGTCTACACCTGACCATTAATTCTGTAAGGAACCATTTTTTTAAACACTTCACCTAATCATTTCATGGTTTTATCACAGGGTAAGATGAGTTGTAATTCTCTCTCTGCCCTATCTATAAGGTGAGATGGCTCATTCAGATCGACCTACGCTGTGGAAGTTGAAAACTATGCAAGATGAAGCCTACTCCACTTATTTTGAGAAAACCTTGCCAACAGACTTCAGATTTAATCCTCTATATTTGAGAAGGTCTGGCACTTACTGAACCACTTTCTATTCTCTTTTCAGAACAACGTTTACGGTTGCTGTATATACCATGAGCAGTGGAAGAGTAATTTAGTTTCAGAATCACAGAATGATCTAGATTGAAAAAAGAACTTTGAGATCAATAAGTCCAACTCATGACCTAACACCACCACTTCACCTAGACCATGGCACTTAGTGCCACATCCAGTCTTTTCTTAAACATTTCCAGGGACTCCACTACCTCCCTAGACAAACCATTTTAATGCTCAATCCCCCTTTCTGTGAAGAAATTCTTCTTAATGTCCAGCCTCAACTTTCTCTGATGCATCTTGCAACTGTGTCTCTTGTCCTGTGTGGCTGCATGGGAGAAGAGCCTGACCCTCATCTGGCTGCAGCCTCCCTTCAGGGGCTTATAGAGTGACAAGGTCACCCCCAAGCCTCCTTTTCTCCAGGCTGAACAGCCCCATCTCCCTCAGCCGTTCCTCATAGGGCTTGTGTTCCAGCCCTTCACCAGCCTTGTTGCCTCCTCTGGACATGCTCCAGCATCCTTCCTTAAATTGAGGATGTCAGAACTGGTCACAGCACTCAAGGTGTGGCCTTACCACTGCCAAGTACAGAAGAAGAATCACTTCCCTGGTCCTGCTGGCCACACTATTCCTGATACAGGCCAGTATGTCACTGGCCTTCCTGGCCACCTGGGCGCACTGATGGCTCACATTCAGCTGCTGTCAATCAGTACACACAGGTCCCTTTCTGTCTGGATACTGTTCAGCCACTCTGTCCCCAACCTGTAGGGCTGCAGGGGGTTGCTGTGGCCAAAATGCAGGACCTGGAACTTGATCTTGTTAATCTGCATATCATCAATTCAGCTTGTCCAGGTCCCTCTGCAGAGCCCTCCTACTCTCCAACAGATCGACACTTAGTCCCAGCATGGTGTCATCCGCAAATTTGCTGATGGGGATTCAATCCCCTCATCCAGATCATCGAAAAAGGTATTAAACAAGGCTGGGCCCAACACTGATCCCTGGGGAACATTGTTAGTGACTCCCCACCAACTGGGTGTGGCATCACTCTCTGGGCCCGGCCATCCAGCCAGTTCTTAACCCACCAAAGAGTGCTCCTGTCCAAGCCATGGGCTACCAGCTTTTCCAGGAGTGTGCTGTGGGAGACAATGTTAAAGGCCTTGCTGAAGTCCAGGTACACAGCATCCACAGCCTTTCCTGCATCCGCCAGGTGGGTTAATCTGGCCATAAAAGGAGATCAGGTTGGTCAGGTAGGGCTGGCCCCTCCTAAATCCATGTTGGCTGGATCTGATCCCCTGGCCATTCTGCAGGTGCTGTGTGACAGCACTCAAGGTGATCTGTTCCATAATCTTGCTAGGCATTAAGGTCAGGCTGACAGGCCTGTAGTTTCTTGGATCCTCCTTCTGCCCTTCTTATGGATGAGCATTATATTGTCCAGCTTCCAGTCACCTGGGACCTACACAGTTAGCCAGGACTGACCACCTGCCAGCTCCCCCATCACCCTAGGACGGATTCCATCTGGCCCCATAGATTTGTGAGCATCTAAGTGGCTCAGCAAGTCTTTAACTGCTTCCAGCTGGATTACAGAGGGGCTACTGTGCTACCTGTCCCCATCTACCAGCCCAGTAGGACAGTTGGCCTTAGATCAACTGGTCTTATTGTTGAAAACAGAGGTAAAGAAGGTGTTAAGTTCCTTTGCTTTTTCCTCATCCTTGTTAACTATATTCCCCATACAATATAGGTCCAATATAGAATGGAGGTTTTCCTTGCCCCTTCTTTTGCTATTCATGGATTCATAAAAATATTTTTTATTATCCTTCACAGAAGTGGCCAGCTTAAGTTCTAATTGAGCTTTTGCCTCCCTAATTTTTCTTCTGCATGACCTAACAAAATCCTTAAACATTTCCTGGGTTTCCTTTCCCTCTTTCCAAAGGTGATACACCCTTTTTTTCCTCCTGAGTTCCCTCAAAAGCTCCCTGCCCATCCAGGCCAGTCTTTTTCCCTGCTGGCTCATCTTTCGGCACATAGAGACAGTCTGGTCCTGTGCCTTCAAGAATTTTCTCATGAAGTATGTCCATCCTTCCCAGATCCCTTTGTTTGGAAGGGCTGCTTCCACAGGTACTCTCCAAGACAGCATCCAGAAGAGGCCAAAGTCTTCCCTCCGGAGGCCCACTGTGGAAATTTTGTTGATGCTCCTCCTTTTTTCATTGAATATCGAGAATTCTATTACTTCATGGTCACTGTGCTCCAGACAGTCTTCAACTAGCACATCTCCCACCAGTCCTTCTCTATTTGTAAAAAGCAGGTCTAACAGAGCCCCTGTCCTGGTCATCTCACTCACCAGTTCTGACAAGAAGCTGTTCTCCATACACCAAGGAACTTCTTAGACTGTCTCTTCTCCAACATGTTGAGCTCCCAGCAGATACCTGGCAGGTTAAAGTCTCCCACAAGACCAAAGGCTGATGATCTTGAAACATCCTCCAGCTTCTTATAGAATAATTCATCCATCTCTTCATTCTGGTTGGGTGGTCTATAACAGACTTCCACCAGGATGTTGGGCTTCATGGCCTTCCCCCCTGTACTTACCCATAGGCATTCAACCTTGTCATCATTGACTTCAAGTTCTGTAGTGTCAAGAGACTCCCTAACACAGAGTCAGCCCTCCACCTCTTCTCTCTCTTCTCCCTCTTCTGATGAGCTTGTAGCCATCCAGTGCAGTGCTCCAGTCATGTGAGTTATCCCACTCCATCTCCATGTTGGTGACAATGTCACAGCTTTCCTTCTGTACAATGCTCCTCTTGTTTTGTTACCCATGTACATGTACTTCAGCTGGGCTGCTGATTTCAACCCTAACTCTGACTTACCACCCTCAGGCTCCTCTCTGGAAAGCCTGGTTTCATCTCCTTCCCCCTTCAAATCTACTTTAAAGCCCTTTAAATCAGCCCTGCTAACTCATGGGCTAGAATTCTTTTACCCTTGCTGGATAGATGAAGCCCATCTGACTCTAGCAGATCTTTTGCCATAAAAATTGCCCCACAAACAAACAAACAAAAAATATTGCACTGATAGCACCAGTCCTTAAGCCACTTATTTATAACGTGTTTTCTTGTTCCTTTCAGCATCTATCCCTGTTACTGAAAGAATTGAGCAGAGCACCACCTGCACTCCTGTCTAATCAACCAGTCAACCCAGAATACAATCCAGTCTTTCCAGACAGATGGAAATTTACATTAGTGAGATAGTGTATTACCTCTTAGAAGAGCTTTGCAAATATAGGTTAATTTTTACTGTGACCCTTCTGGAGTTATTCAAAGATATGCCACTTCCATATGTTTTTTTTCTCTTTTTTTTTTTTTTTCTCTCTCTCCTATTTTTATCCTCAAACCCAAAGAAAGCTACTCTTTGCATTTAGCCAAAAGAATTCCTGTGTTTTTCAGAACAAAAATAGTTTCAAGATGGCTTTCATGGTAAAACTGTACAGAAGAAATTTAAAATAAAAATGTCTGATTTCATTTTGAAATATTATCTTATTACATAAGATAATATTTCAAAATGAAATCAGACATTTTACACTAGCTGCAATGCTTAAGGATACTTCTCCCAGTTTCCCTCCTCACAATAAAGCATGGAGTTTGTTTTACAAAAAAACTTTGAAAAACATGCTTTGGCTAGTTTGCTTTTCCCTTCCTGTTTTCCACCCCTCTTATACACAGAAAACCATCCCCCATTAACAGGATTATTCTCATAGGCAGTCTCTTAACAGCAAGCTGATTCCCCTTCTACAGCCACTCTTTGATCAGATCTTGTTTCTTAATTAATTCAGACTAAGGACTGTCATACCTTATACTCCAGCCCAAAGATTTACTGACAGCCAAACAGAGAACTGTTTATTTCCTTTGCATGCAAACAAACAAAGCAAATAAATAAGGAGCCAAAGTAATAAACCTGATAGTCTGCACCCACTTAGCAATATCCAGCTGTAAACCAAAGAGCAAATCAAAACAAGCTGGTATCTAGTAGTTTGGACATCGCAGAATTTGCTGCCAGGCACAGGAGCTCTACAAAATCAAACCTTAAAAACGCAAAATCTGTGGGTTAGTGTTCTCTATTTTGTAATGTTTACAAGCACTTGGTTCATGGCACAGGATGCTGGCAGTATTATGCATATAGCATTGGTAATATTCTCTACTTCCTATTTTATATTGTTTCTACTGGAGATGCATGACTGTATTTGCTCTCATGCTGTTAGGTCAAAATGTGGTGCTGTTTTTCATGGCAACCCACTAAAAGCACTACCAGAGTAGAGTGAGTCAAATTTTGCTCAGTGTGTAGCACTGAGTGAAGAGACTGAAAAACTAGATGAAGCTGCCAGACATGTTTAATACACTTGGTGGAAAAGCAGTATAAAACTATTTCCCCCTGCAGGGAAGTATAAAACTAGCTTCCAAACCCTCATCTAATTTCTGATAGCAGGCAGTGTTATCCTTTCTTAAAAGAACTGGTAAATTTTCTTTTTTGTGTCCTTGCTGTTTTTCTACCGTAAAAAAGATTTAATTATCCAACATGTTACGCGTCTCTGTAGTGTCTCCAGGAAGACACAAAATTCTCTTTTTTTTTTTTTTTTTTTTTTTTTTTTTTTTT
>VWZS01007734.1:2382250-2434964 GCA_013397075.1 Rhabdornis inornatus | reverse complement strand
TTATTATATTTATATATTCTTTAATATATATTTTTTAATTGCAGTTGCAATCAGAGTAAAGTTACTCTATCTAATTTAATTCATAGGTTTATTTTTTAACATTCAAGCACACCACATTGTAGTGCAGATTTCGTGCTCACTGTTTTCCAATGGCTGGCTGGACGGCTTCCAGTGCATACTACACAGTCAGGGTAACTAAAATAGGAGAAGTAGTATTGTCAGACAGTTAAACCAGCCTCACTTATTTCAGAGGAAAAAGTATAAGCAATTGTGAGAAATTTTCAAGAAATAATTTATCTGAGGGAATATATATTAATTTTTTTTAGATATATATATATGTGTACGTATGTATGTATAAATGGCTTAGATTATATAGTTCAAGTATCTAAGCACAACCTAAAGTGCATTGAATCTTGTACGAATTCATGACCTACTAAAGTTTCACATATCAAGATTAATTTTAGCTAATCAGGAAGAAAAATTGTGCAGACCTCTTTACTTCCAAAATTGAACTTGCAGATTTTCACAGTGCATACTAATCCTTACATTACCTTTAACAGAGACACCTCTTGTCTCCTGTCACTTATCAATAGCCCACTTGTAATGCAAATTTCTAACTAACAATACCCCATATTCCTCTGCTAGGTCTATCTGTGACTTATTCAAACCACATGTTCTTTCTAAAAGAAAAGCTGCTGAATACTAACCTAAATCAGCTAACTAGTCAGATTTTACAACATGCTAGGGTTTTATTTCTATGTCAACTATAGACTTCTTAAAAGAAAGTCCTACAGGAAAAAAAAAAACTAACTCAGTTTGATGATTCTTGAATTCTGAAACCAGGCCAGTATCTTGCAATCTGAACAGTAGCCTTGCCACCTAGGACTGGCTTTCTTTATCAGTTATGTCCTAGCCCAACTAAAGATAAGAAATATGAGTCTACGTCTTTATAAGAGAATGATGTAGAATGTTATTGTATTACTTTCCGTGTCTCTTCTTTTCTTGTCCTTCCCCACCTTTTGTTTTATGTATCAGCTCTGCTTGTATGCTTACATTGTAAGATTTTTAGAACAGAAGTAATTTCACTGAATGGTAGGACTATTATCTAACACAGATAGATTTGGCTTTCAAATATCACCATGATGCAAAAGATAATTTGTTACTAAAGCAGAAAAAAACACCATTATTTTACTGTTCAGCTGCTGTGGCAGAAAGAAAACTTTCCTATTTATTTCAATCTTCTTTAAGCTCATAGAAGCTTAGATTGAAATAGGGTGATATGATGTGCATCTGAACTCTGGCATATTATTCTCTGATCCAAAGTATCTGCAACTTCTTGTCTGGGTGCTGTGTGGCTTGCCAGCAGCTGTGGCCAGATTCAACCACATGTGAGAGATTTCTAAGATAGCATCTAAGTATTCATTGCATTTCCTACTTAGTGACATGGCTAGCTGGTAGCAATTCCTCTCCTAGGATATAATTTACATTCCTCCAAGAGCTAAGACTGTATTTGTTGTTCCTTACTAAAAAAGTAGTTTGTCCAGAACTTGGCAATTCACACTTCCCAGTAGCTGAATGCCAAATGTCATTGTTGATCACAAGGTATATTAAATGTACTAATTGCAAAAGCCTACTTGTAAAAGTAGATGTGAACATTTTCATTTTCACTTATGATTCTTCCACATATATTGTGACTGCAATGTTTCATTGTAAGGATCTTGCAATCTGCTGTACATAGCTCACTCAGCTCAGTATAGCCAAAAGGATCCCATGCCTTTCCACCACACACATTGTGCTCGCCCTCAAAGCTGCATCACGTTAGCACAGGCAGATTTAGTGCTGCCTGAGGAACTGCTATATTGCCCTCACGTGAAACATGCCTTCCCACTCTAGTGCATGAATATAAAAGTTCAAGTTACACAGGCGTTAGAAAATATGATTTTATGTTCCTTGTGCTTAGACAGCCATGTCATCGTGTTGCCCTGAGAAAAGGGCTAATTCCTAGCCTGTGACAAAATTTCAGGAACTTCCCAGCATCTTCTATCAGGCAGGTCTAGGGGGTGCCCTGCTGAGTGCTGCATTTCTGATCTCTTTTAATGTTGCTTCCTCCCATGCATCTAACTTTAGATTTTGGGTGTCATTTTGGGAGAAAGGCACCTCTGAGTCAAGAACTGCTTTCAAAGAGAGAGATGCAGTTCTCCTTACTGCATTAAACTGGTTGGTTTTGGCTGAAAATATTGTTAACCCAAGCCTCTGCAAGCCTCTGCCAAGTCTCTAATCATCCTGGAAATATTGCTGCAGTGTGTTCCTGAACACACCTCTTCCAAAGCCTTTATCAACTGAATATGTCAACTGTTCTCTGGGACGATCAGATATTTGAGTTGTTTGAATGCCGTTATAATTAATCCAGGTTTCCAAGAAAGTATGAATTTCTACGCATTATTTCTACTTTATATATTTTTTCTCTTATTAACTGCTGAAACCATGCCAAAAGTAGGAGATAAAGCAGATGATTAGAGATGCAATTTTAGATTACACTATCTGATTTAGAGTGTTCTAAAATACAGTACAATATTTTTAATACTACTGTTTTTATCAGTAGATGGACTTTCATTTCAATGTAACTGAAAAGGAGTTTCATTTAACAACTGATAGGGTTTAGTCAAAGATCTACTTTCCTATGTCGTTTTAAATTACCAGATTATTTTTTTTTCTCAAGAGAATATCTGAAAAGGTAAAACAGCAATTGTTAAAGAAAAATAGAAATTTTACAGACATATATCCTATTAAATAATTCATTTGCATGTGAATGCAGAACTACATTTAGCAATAGAAACAATTTACAAGCGGCCATTCAGGCATTTTAAAAAATACATTAGTGTGGTTTCCCCAGCTGACACTGTACATATCAAAAGGAATTATCTGAAGGCATTCAGAAATTCTATTAGCAATACTTTCAATAGCTGGAACACAAGAGTGTATGTATAGTGTATATATCTTCAATGAAATGCTATGTGTTATCTTGCATTCAGGGCTGTTAATTCAATAACCAAATAAACTAAAGAAAATTACATTAAAATAAGTTAATGATACTTAAAAATTTTCTTGTTTCCCATTGACTCTCGGTTCAATAGCTTCTATCGCAACAATTTTTTTTCTGCATATTGCTCTAAAATTAATCTAATATTAGGGATGTCTAGGCAACATCCATTTGCATGGCTGAATTCTTTCTTCCATCCATTTCAAAAATCTAACTTTTCATTTATGGCCCAATATCATTTAAATTTATTTCTCTGCTGATCCAATTTTCAGCACAAGAAGAGCAGAAGAAGATCAAAGCAGTTGCTGAGAATTCTACATGTCCAATAAATGCGGTTTGGGAGGTTAATTCAAGCTAGTGAGTTTCCTGGACCTGGCACCCCACCACATGTGATTTCAATCTGCTGGAAGAAGCAGTCTTTGCCAGGGAACATTATTTTCCCATTAGAGGCTAGACCACATTTGGTGAACACCTGAAGCAAAGTTTCTAATGTCATTGTCTCTGAAAGGAGTCTCATTTTTTTGTACATAAACCTTTTTTTGAACCAAACAACTGTTAGGAGCAACCAAGGGATTTGTCTCAGTATTTCCTTGCAGCCCAAAACCAAAATACAACACAATAATGTAGACAGATTCTTAATATTCTGATTTTTATTGCTTTCATTTGGAGTTTCCACTGTGCTTTCCTCTCCCTGAGTTAGCTGGGTACTGCTCTTTATCCCTGTATTTTTTATGGCAAAATGAAAGAAGCTCAAAAAAAAGGTCAACCTAGAACAGCTGATGATTAAAGAAACTTCAGTATCTTCACTGGTAGCTTTTTTTGAAATGAGTACATGCCCAAGCCCTCCTTGTCTTACAGAGAGATCTAGTGACCAGGCTAAGGACTGCAGAATAATGTAAATCTCTCCATTCAATCCCAGCCAGGTACTGAAGTCAACAGAAGAGCAAAATACAAGTTACCTCCTCTATAGTCCCCACCAGCCTCCTTTGGGCACTCACTCTGTGCCCCGTGCTCTGGACTGGAGCATCCTAATTGGCAGTGCCTGCATCTCTCCATGCACTGCAGGGTTAGCCACCTGACATGTTGCCAAGCTGGTTTTTGTTAAAGACAAATAAATGTATCCAGGGCTTTTTAAGTCATAAAACTTCACATTTTATAGCCAGGCCAGCTTGCATTTTAAGAAAAACCATAATTCATTAAGACAGGAAGCACTTGAAATCTACAGGATGTGAATGCTAGAAGTTTATTTATTATTGACTTCATTATGTTTCAAGAATGCAAAGACAGCAAATCACTGGAGTAACATAGCATCTCTGCAGGTCACACTAGCTCATCAAAAAGACTGAATAAAAACTCAGAAAGGTTGGTTCAAGAAATATGTCAGATCTCACATTGCTTGCTAGCAAGTAATACCAGGAAGTCAATTCCTAAAGTCTTCATTCACTTTTTCCTCAGCTAGGAAATCCAAATGGAAGTAAAAGGGATATATTCTTGAATGAAGGGGGAAGAAAAAACAGGGGGTGGGGGGGAGGGAGGGAAGAACAGATACTGGAAAAGAGAACGGCAGAAAAAAGAATACGATGTTCATTTGAAGTCACAATTTCTAAGATGCGGTATAACTCCCAATACAGCAGTTATTTGAGTTTATAAATACATTAGAGAGGTAGACAGGGTAATAAACAGTGATCATATTCTGTGTTAAATTACATTCTGTGTTAAATACAGAACCCAAATGCCACTAGTATTGCCACACTGTGTGAAATACAAAGACAAAAGAAAATTTACACATGTATAGACGCATACAAAGATATTTGGAGACAGCAGGAACAAAAGTGCTTGCTCTTAAATGATTCTAGAACTCCACAATAGTTGTGCTTTAACAATAGTTGTCATAGATTAGCTTTAGTTGTCACCTTCTGCATAAATCAAGGGGAAACTAGGTCAAGATGTACTAGCAAGCATGTAATTGCCATTGTTATCTATAAGATAAAGCCACCTCCATTTGTGACTTAGCTTTACAAAAACTGCCAGGTTGGATCTGACCGTTTGCCTGTTTTACTTGGCATCCTGTCTCACTGCGGTTAGCACCAGATGATTTAAAAACGACCAAGAAGATCCAGCGTAGACAAATAAAGGATAAATTGATGATAGGACACATTTCTTCATAGTTTCTCTGGCTCAATGGCTCATTTGTGTCTTGGAGCATAAGCTTTAAATACCACGTATATTAGATAGGATTAAAAAAAATTGTAACTGTGCATTTGAAATTGTTTGCACAAGGAAACATCAATGTTCTGAAATGTGAATTGGATTTGAAGCTGGGGCTAAGGCCTGAATATTGTTTTACTTCAAGTTTCAGCTTAGAAATGCTACATTACAGGCTATGTGTGTTTCCTAAATAACTAATATTTCATGAAATAGCTGAGAAATGACACTTAATCATCTTGGTTCCTTAGATTCACAAACTGATTCCTGCAGCCTTGAAAGCACAATTTTTATGTTACTACAAAGAAATACATTGGAGATCCAAGCTGGGTATGAATATTCTAGAGTTACAGCTAAAGGAATTACTACAAAAAGGCAGAAGATTGTCTTCTGTGTTAGAAATATACTTTTGAGTCACCATCAGCTTAATTTAAAGGCAAACAGAAATAGGTAACATATTTAGAAAGGTTTGTAAATATGAGGGGGAAAAAAAGAAAGCTATAATTAACCTGCATAGTTATTCATCAGTTTACATCCTTTCTGCAGGAAATGCTAGCTTAAATACTTACTGGCCTGGTTTTCAACACTGTGAAATTTCTCTCTTCCTCCTCATCCCAGTGTTCCAGCTCATATATTTCATCACACAAAACTGAACTGGGAAAGTGATGTGAACTGAAAGAAAAAAATCTTCTTATTTTTTTAAAAAAGCTACCTAGGTTACTATTTTTTTAGATGGGTCAACTCCATAGCATGAACTTTTTCTAAACACTAAATATTATATTTATAGTTCTTCTCAAATTTGAAAGTAGAATTTATTCCAGACATTTACAT
The DNA here is from genome assembly GCA_013397075.1 of Rhabdornis inornatus. Lineage (NCBI taxonomy): Eukaryota > Metazoa > Chordata > Aves > Passeriformes > Rhabdornithidae > Rhabdornis > Rhabdornis inornatus. Next base: position 2,428,888 of record VWZS01007734.1, on the reverse strand, counting down.
AGAGTTAATAATCCTAGTTCACTGACAACTATGGCTTTACACCAGCTAATAATAAGAAATAATTTTTATATTGTTAAATCCTGGGCTAATTCTTTAGGTTTATCAAAATATGAAATATTCATACAGCTAGAGTATAAGTACTTTATAGCCTCATTTGCCTTATGACCAGACTTCCAAACCAAATTAATTCATTTACGTCAAACCATATAAATCCAGAGCATGCTATAATCCAAAATGTGTTTTATGATTGCAATTTATGAGAAAAGTTTGAATTTTATGAGGACCTAGTGGCTTCTTGTGACCCTGGCAAGGCACTTTTCCTTCACCAAATCCATTTCCTTCTCACCTACAGTGAGAGTTCTGATAAATATGGACCTTACTAACCATCTACGACTTGCTGCCAGCTCTGAGATCTCAGTATACCCAGAGAGAGGGCTATGATCCAGCCAGAAAACCAGGCTGGTTAAAAACATGTCTCATCAAACCACCAACCAGGCAATGTAGTATCAATCTGGTAGCAGTGGAGGTTTTTTGTCGTGTGTCCCCGTGTCTGGGCTGGGCAGGGCTGCGGGGAGCAGGAGACCAGCCCAGCTTCAGCACCAGTGAGACAGGGACTGATGGCCCTGGGGGCTGACATGGGGTCCTGGGCAGGGTGGGGGTGAAGCCACAGAGAAGCTGGGCAGGGACAGGTGGTTTTTTAGTGCCCTCAAAACCCCAACAGGAGACACCAGAAGTATGTTCAGAGCAAGTCCCAACACAGTAAATAGTTTGCAACCTGTGTCGCACACAGGAATTATCTGTTTTTTTCTCATAGCAACATTAAAGATGGTCAGAAAATCCAGAGAAAATGTTTTATTTTTGCAATTTTTTTACTTCCTCAGAATGCAAATTTTGTGCTAAAATAGCCCAAATGGGTAATGAAATCCCATTGGAAATCTGCCACCAGACAAGCTTTGAAACTTTTCTTGGTGTCCTGCCAGCTCATCTCTGTGGTTCCTCAATAAAGCACCTGCTGGGTGCCATAATCACTAGCTCTAGTTCTTCCAGGGGCAGCAGGACAGGCAGACAGGTGGATGTTCCTAGAGCCAAAACCCCATACTATTTCCAAGCAAAACCCAGATTTCTGGGTTTTGATCTAAGCCAGCGTGAGAACAGTTTTCTAAACATCAAAATATGCCACAAAGTGGAAAGATCATCTTTTTCCCCCTTCCAGCTCTTCTTCAATGTATTCAACAAATTGAAGAATGAAGGAGTTTGGCAGCAGAACTTTTTTTTTCATTGAAGACTTAAAAAGACACGAACAGTTGTATGTTCTGGTTTGGAGGAGTTGCATTAACATGCAATTCTTCATTATCATTTGGACATTTGTTTAAACAAATCTTACTTTTATTTATTGTTCACATGAAGAGCTACATAAATTTTCAGACAGATGAGATGCAATTGATCTAATCTCTCTGGATTACTACAAATCATCTGATGGCATGTCATGTTAGACATTTTATTAGTACAGCTGAAGAAGGTAGGGATTAATAAAATCCTGTCAGATGGAGAACAGACTGACTCGTGAGGGAAAGAGAGAAAAATGAGTATGTTTAAATATATGATCTGAGTATGTAGTTTATCAGCAGAGCTCCTGGGTGGAGCTTGAGGTCACTTATAATTTCTGCTAAATGTGGAAATCTAGGACAAAGAGTGGAAGTCTCCTGATGACATCTGGCGATGATGGAATGCTGAGCAATAGCCTCATATTGCAGAGAATCTGAAGATGAAGAATAAGGAAAACACTGTCTGTCTTTAATGCTGTTTATTCTAAAAATGCTACTTAAGAGAGTTAAATGCAAGGTCACCCACTTAATACTGAGAATTTCTGCTCTGAAGTGGAATTTGGAATCACTACCCATTGGAAGTGATAAAGGAAAATGATATTCTGTGGCATTAGGTAATCATGGGGCAACTATGATTCAACAGCACCATGTAATGCTAAAAAACAAGTCAAGAATGTATCAACTGATCTGGTACTGTGAAGATGGAGGACTACTAATGTCATTGTAAAAATCCCATGAGGGAGGGTGGATAAAATCCCTATCACCTGTACTCAGAACACGAGATCATGCTAAAGCAAACACAGAGAAAGCAGAGCAAAAGAACTGAGGATACTATCACACAAAGTGCAAAAAGCAGCTCCTTATGATAGTCTAGGGAAGTGTAGGACAGTGCTGCTCTCTGTGCATACAGCAGGAGGTAAGAATCACTGCTGCAAAAAAAGAGCTGTTTGACTACAGAAGAAGATGAAATAAAAAGTGAAGGACTCTAACTTTGCCATATATGTAGTGAATATTTAAAATCACTGAAAGAAAAATTTAGGAAACATCAGCCGCAAGTAGAATAGCAAAATTAGCAGTAGGCTGAAGGCTTGGGGATCTGCTTTTTCAATTTTTAAACTTTCAATGTCAAGATTTTTGTTTATAACTTTAGAATATGGATGGCACTTTACAGTTTCCTGCAGTAGGAACACCAGAAAGTAATTCTACTTAAATTTAGGATAATATTCAATTACATTTAAGGTCCCAATCTAGTTGATGAGCAAAGGTAGGATGGGTATAAATAACCTCTACCAAAAGCAAGAATGACATGGCATTCATAAATTATCAGTTAGACTGCACTTAATTGAGATTAATTGTATCAAATTAACCATTTTGCTTTACAATGAAAAAGGAATATATACATTTTTTGGACTCTGATTGCAATGAAACCACATTTTTTCTTTTTTCTTCTTGTTTTTTGAAATTTATTTTGTGTTTGAAAGGTTTAACATTAAAGAACATTAAAGGGAGTATATGGATATATGGAGTATATGGAGTATATATAATTTCTGGTTGTGCCCTAGAAGAAAGAATTGCACTACTGTGATAAAGACTGCATTGTATTAGTGTAATAAAGGCTGTAGAAATAACAATAAAGAGTTAGACTGTTACCAATATCGCTGTCAGCTTCATCATTCCAAATTCAGCATAATTCTTTAATAATAAAGGTAAAAAGAATAGAAAATAAGGGCCAAATAATTTTTATGATATTAAAGTCCTTAATCAACAATTTGCTTCATTAAACACAGAATGCATCTCAGCCTGGCAGAAACTCAAATCTGATTAAAAACAGGACAAGTGGTAAATTAGAAATGCTTGTCAAGGAAGAAATCAACTGAAAGTATAATTCTCAATCCTTTTATATGCATCCACGGGGTACTAATACAATTGTGCAGAAGCCACTTGACTATGTTCAAGTCAAATGAACTCAAACTGGGCAGACGTGGATGGAGTAACACACTTCACCCATAACAGAAAAGTAAAGAGAGAGGCAATTATTAAGTGGATTTTTTAATTATTGGATAAAAGTTAGAACAGCAGAGCCTCCAAGCCCACTATTCAATGATGATATAGTACAGAAAGCCTGCTGTTAAGGCAACAGCACAAACTCAGACAGATTAGCAAACACTTAGGGTAAATGTGTGTTAGAGTTTCCTATAGTCACATCCTAAAGATTGTCAGAAGATCTTAAAAATTTCTCATCAGATAAGATCCTTCAAATATAAATTTGGTGTTGTGGAATTTGAACAGATATTTTCCTACAGCCCTGTGGGATCTGTGGCACATTACAGAAGCCATAGCAGAACAATTTAAAAAAAATTACTCAACTATTTAATAGGAAACCCTAGAATTATACATAGTCATAGGAAGCCCTGAAACTATAAATTAAATTTAAATTTTGTTGTGGGATATTTATTTGATCATGTCACTCAGAGAAAGTTTTTCTCAGCCACATAACAGAGTAATAGGCCATCTTGCTTTCCATCCATGAAGTGATTCTTCTGGATTTTAACTATCTCCAAGACACTGCTAGACTCACTAGCTCTCAACCTTTTTCTTCTAAACCAATCCAATGCATAAAATTTTCTGTAATAGCTGCTCCTGAGCATGTTTTGCAAAAAAAGCAGAGATCTGGCAGAAACTTCACATTCCATAACGAAATTATTTCTTTAGTTATGTGGCCAATCCATTGGCACTTAGTGCTGAAATGCTTGTGTATCATTCATTGTTTCATCTCAAAGCAAGACAAATATAATACCTTCCAATTAATTAAAAGAAAGGCATGTAGATCTTAATATTAATACACATAACGTATTTTAATATTCCCCACAATCTCATATTCTCCACATCTTCTTGATAATGAAAAGTTCAAGAAAATATTTTCCAGTCAGCCACCTTATCCACAGAACATATGCTTTCTTAAGAGAGTAAGTATCCATCCTTCTTTTTTGGGAATTTCAACAGTATTTCAACTATGTAGACAGTGAACAAATAGAAATAAAGATAAATCATAAGATTACAAGTTAAAGCCTGAAGTGTTTGGGGAAAAGCATAGCAAAGCCTCTTTAATAGTTCTCCTAGGGGGAGATATTTTGGGGACAGGAGTAGAGAGGAGATTGTGCACTGTGTCAGTGGACAGACACTCATTATTCTAGGTTCCCTCTTCCTGCTTGGCAAAACGATGCCTGCAGCCCATTTAAAAATTTTTGCAATAGAGACCCAGGTAAAGAGACTAAATGCAAGAGAAAGCTTGAAATGACAGATTTTATTTTCTTCTGAATGGCTGAAGAAGAAAAGTTCTGAAAAATTTGGCATGCTTTTTTTTTTCCTAGCAGACATATTTAAAAAACAAAAAATAAATAAAAATAAATATGTAAATATAAATAGATAGTAATAAATTATATTACTGTCAAAAATCAGAAAACTTATCCTACAACCATATATAAATTAAATTATTCTTGCTATTGGGTAATATATAAAATTCACAGTAATTACATGGGAGACCAGACTCTACCTACCAAATGCCTTATTTATTTCAGCATTTCCATCTTCCATCTAAAAGCAATACTCACTGCTTGAATTTTTTTCGTTTGAATGACAGTGGTAGTGGAAAGAGCTCCAGAGACTTCTCAGCCATCTCCAGGAGAATGCTGCCTCAATGTGAACTCCCTCAGGAAAGAGCTTGCACTAGCGAAGTTACTGAAACAATTTCTTGAGATGGTGATTTTATTTTTAACTGGTTGGAACATGTATGAATTGTAGCCTCATATATTCTGGTACCCAAAGTATAAAGTCTCACATATCTTCAGCAGTCCTATACCCAGAAAGTTTTAACACGAAGTATGTCAGATTTCATTGTTTTCACAGAAATCATTAAAAAAAATCACATTCCCAGTAGAGTTTTCTCTAATAATTTTTCTACCTTATTTCTTCCAAGAGGGACAACAAACTACTTGCTTTTCTTTTGTACTTTCCAGACAAGTTGCCTGAATAACAGCCATTGCATCATGCATGCAGACAGAGATAAGACACAGGGAGCATGACTTAATTAGACCCTTTTTTTATTAACTTGCTTCACTTGGAAGCTGCCCACTAATAATTCACACTGCATTGATCATCACTCCTTCCTTAATTGTTTGTACGTGTGGCTATCACCAGCTGCAGATCAGGTCCCCAGGCTGTTTTGGATGCCTTTATCGGCCATTTGCCTGAAATCTGAAGGGAATAAGTAACTGGTTCCAGTATAGTCCACAGTAGACAGTGGAAGCTCCATCAGGAATCTTCCACTTTTTTGATGAACTAAGCATATTCCAAGGTCCTGTTAAAGAGTTTGGTAGACTAAACCTGGTTCCTGACCCATGTAAGCAATCCCTGGCAGTGAAAGAGGGAAGACCCCAAATATATTTCTGCCTCAATCAGCCTGAGTAAGAGAGAAAAATTCCCTCCTTGTTAAAAAAGGTCTTTTAGGGACCTGGCTGTGCCCCTGAGGCCAGAGAGAAGTTTTGGACAAAGATTTACACTTGATGGAGAGGATAGAAAACATTTAAACAAGCTGGAGAGGTCGGACTTTTCAGTCTGGACAAGAGAAGTCTCAGAAGAGATCTTCTCAAGGTATGCAAATACCAGATGGGAGGGAATGATGAGGGAGACAGATTCTTCTTGGTGTTACCCACTAACAGGACAAAAGAAGAAAAAAAAAAAAAGAAATTCCATCTGAACACAATAAATTTAATTTTTCCTGTGAAGACAGTCAAACACTGGAATAGTCTAGGTTAGAGATAGGTTGTGGCATCACCAGCCCTGAAGATATTCAGACACTGTCTGGAAAAGCTCCAGGACTGCTGGATCTGTCTGATCCTGCTTAACCAGGGAAGCTCGACTACATGATCTCGAGGTAGCATACAACTCAAAAATTTCTACAACTATGTGAAAATTTTGCTATTTTCTTTGTGTTATAAACAGAACCAAGAAAACATTTATAATGTACACAAACCATTCAGTGAGTTTATACAAGATTTGATCCGGCAGTGACTTCAAATAGACAAAATAAACTGGTTTTAAAATCACAGAATCATTAAAACTGGAAGAGAGCTCCAAGATCATTGAGCCTAACTTTTGACTGAACACCACCAAGCCAACTAAACCATAACACTAAGTGCCTCACCCAGTCATTTCTTGAACAATTCAGGGGATGGTGATTCCATTTCCCTGGACAACCCATTCCAATGCTTGTGCTGGAAAAATAACACAACTTCTTATACTAGCTCATACACAGTTATCTTTCACTCTAACCAGCAGAGTAGCTCTGACTATAATTTTTTGTAACTATTTTTGTTGTGCTTTAGGAGCTGTATCTACCAGTTTTAGAAGAAATCTCTATGGTGTAAGATAGGACAGACTTTGATTTGTGAATCTGATCACAGATGGTGAAAGGAATGGAGCCCTACTTTAAGTGGGAATTTATATCCACACAAAGTGAACCTTCTCTTGTAAATTACTGGCAGCACCGAATGCCAGTGCTTCAAGTATCAAGTTAATTATCCATGCTAGATGTAGGGTACAGGAAAATCTAGCTCGAGTGTTTATTTTTGTAAAAAATAGTAGTGATCAATTTGAGGTATGATTTTGAACAACTGAAAACTCCTAATTTTAAATAGGACTTCTTTCAGTTTAGATGAAGCTGCCTAGGAATCAAATTTAAATGAGGTAATTTTAAACAAAAATAAACCCTTCTATACATGTAATCTGTACTCTTTTTAGTAATACTGTTTTAAATTAGTGCAAACTCATGTTCTGTACCTAAACCAGTAAAACGTGCAGAAGAAAACAGTAAGCAAACAGTAAGCAAAGACCATGAATCATTTTATATGTGCAGGAGAAGCAGCATGGAACATACTCAACAGTATTTAGTTGTGCAATTGACATTGCTAAATTAGTTTGTTCATGAAAATTAGATATTTTGGTAACGGCACACAAAGATGGCAGTTTCTTTCTTGCTGTCACAATGAATCAAAAGCTGTACAATACTTGAGTTTGGGTTTTTTTCAAGTGCTAGGAGGTATTCACCTTAGGTCAGTTTTATTTTTTCAACAGGAGCTTTAGACATAAGAATACGTATACATATGCCTTCAAAACCAAACTAAGGTGTGCAAACTAATAGGTAAAAGAGGGGCCCAAAGCCTTGTTCAGATGTCCCAAACATGGTGGACCAGTGAATGATTCTTCCATTCCATCCAGGTTAAGGCTCTGTCTTTACCTGGGGCCCACTGCAAATCCAACTTTATCCTTTGCTATGGCTGCAGAGCCTTTGACATCAGCATAGGAAGCTCTGGAGTACATGGTGCAGCATGTCTAATCTAGTTCCACTTTTGGGCTCAGGAAGCAGGAATGACGATTTCTGTGAGACTGTTTGAGTTAACACAAGCTTTGTTGCTTCTCAATTTGGTCTGAAGTGTTTCTGGACCCCAGTTTGCACATTTGAGCTTAAAACCAACAGGTTTTATTTAACTTAGAGGTCTGAATGAAGTCCTGTCATAAAATATAGGTACCTCCAGAGGAGCTTCAAGGTGTATGCGCAAAAACGGGAAATAAAGTAATGCGTCACTGCCACTGAAAACTTTCAATATTCAAATCAGTGTCTGCCTTGAAAGGTTCTTTGAAACAGAAAAATGTTTTGAAAGTGCTTTTCTTTCTTCCTGTATTTCCATGGTTCCATCACACTTTGATGATGATCCATTTCCTTCAACTAGTTGATAGAATTGATTGCAAATAAATCAAATAACTTGTCATTATTTAATTTAAAGGGAAAAAAGTTACCCTTCTGCTCAAAGGTCTTGTATAACTATATATTTAAGGAAAACAACTTCTGATATCCACAATAAAATCTGGAGATTGGCAAACCTGGCTGTTTGTCAGGCAATTTTTCAATGCAATTTTCACAATTTTTGAGGAGTGATTTGGTAAAGACATGCCAGTTAAATACTTATTGATCAATATGTCTGAGTACAGTGTTATCTGATGTATAACAGTGTTAAAAAATGGCATGAGAATGCTTACCACAGGTTGTATGATACCACATGCTATGGGCAGCAGTGAGATTATGAAATTTTTAGTGTTGTCATTTCTTGGCTTCTCTAATGTGAAAGGATGCAGGTGAAAAGCATAATTTCCTGTCTGTAGGAAACAGGGTCTTTTTTTCCAATCCAAGCCTCAGCCTTTCTGATGGCAGCAATAGGCATCTAACTTACATCTAAGTGACTCCATGTCCACTCTAATAAACTTTTCTGAGCAGAGGAGACTGGAAGTTTCCAGACGGGATTTGCTGCCTGCCAAATTACTCCTGGAAAAACTTTTTAGCTAAGAACTGTAGTAGCACGGCCCTCAGCTCTGGAAAAATTGGAAGTAAAATGGAATGAGTAATATTTTTCTCTATAAAGGACATGTATGAAACAAAGGATACATTTTCAAATTTCATAGCCAACCTTAGTATTTGCCATAGCTGTCAGTTTACTAAAATAGTTTAGACAAACAAGTACAAATAATATTTATATTAATAAGAGAGCTCTGTAATGTGATTATCAAGTTTAAACAGAATTTGTGAAGGTGCAGCAGATTTGAGAACCAAATCTAGTGTTCTTAGCATTATCCTTGAACAAACTTGTTTTGTGGTTTCTTGTGTGAATTAGTGCTAAGAGCCAGTGATGGTTCACTTTTTATTTGCTACTAGAGAAATTGCCATGAAACTTCCTTCTGATGCCAAAAGTAGTTTACACACTGGTTTAAATGATAAGGGATTTGAGGCACTAAGCACTGATTCAATGATCCAACTGAATTGCCTCCTCCCTTTGCAGTGTGCCGTCACATTGATCTGTCAGTTTTCTGCTGCTCTTAATTATTGCGGTGATATAATAGAACCCTACTAAAAGTGGTTTCAACTTTTCTACTTTTTTCCTTTTGTTTTTTCTTTTATTTTGTTTTTTATTTTTTAAATTTTAGTTAATGAGACTTTTCCAATGGCTTTTCTTGCTTCTTCGGGTACATAACACCTGTGACAGAAGACCTTAAATGTGACAAGATGGTGCCAAAATCACTATTTCAAATGTCACTGAAATTCTGATAATTACATTGTGCCAGTGGGTGCATTGTGCTCACTGCTTCTGTTCACATGAAATCTTTTGTGAGGCCTCTCTACCCTGTAAATCTTAAATTACAAGCGAATTTCCAAATGACAGACCAGCTCCAGCTACATAAAGACTTCAGAGCACAGTGCTATCAGCTGAAATTCAGACACAAGATGCAACAGAGATCTGTTGAACTTTTGACAGATCAAAATGGCTTCAATGGGTTTGAGCCATTTCTTAGCAGCACACTAAACTGCCTTTCTCTCTTCTTTGTCTGCACAGGAGGCCATTAGACAGCAGGTGCAATAACAGTGCCTTCTTTCCCCTTCCAGTTGGATCCCCAGAGCAAACGGCCTGTCACCCTATTAGCTGCAGGTTTCTTCCTCTGGAGCTCAGAGAGGACAAAAGTCCCTATTCCAGTAGTTATAAATGCTCCTCAGTTTCAATGTAATGTGAAACAGCCTCAGATAAGAATGGATCTAAGGGCAGGTTTTTTTGAAGCTGGAATTTCCAGCCAGTTCCATGCCCCTGATTGGCTTCCAAATCTTTGTCCTCTTATTGCTGCTGGCTCCTGTCCTCCACCGGTTACTATCTGATGCAGGCATTTCAAAGATGCAGTGTGGAAAAGCAGTGCAGTGCACTAATTAATTTGTCCACGTGTAACTTTGAACTTACCTCTTTTGACATCAAATTGCAAGTATCATTATGGGGTGATTTGTCTGCAGAAACAGAGCTTAGAGCAAGTTTAAACTCCTAGTTACTCACCATTTTCTGAATTCACAGAAAAAGCCAATCATTAACAACATGTTACCTAAGCAGCTCACAGGACAAAGGGGTTTGTGTATAATTCTGGCTAGTCCCAGCACTGAGCTAACACCTGGACTTAGAGGATTCCTTTTCATCTGATAGAATGACAGAACTTCATTAACAGTTCTGAAACGCTGGCTTAGATTTTACTTCTATCCAGAAAATTATGATATTACTAAGTAAATTTAAATATTGGTTTGGAGCACTAAAACTGTTTTATATCTGGACAGAAAAAAATATTTCTTTTACTAAATTGATAAGAGATACATTATAAAATTACAGTCTTCCAGCAGGGGACAAAAGCCTCGGGTATAATGCCACCTACATTGTTCTTTTGCCCTGCTGTTTGGTCTTAATAGGATTACAGCAAAATAGGACAAAGTGCATTTGGTTTCTGCATTATCTTCATTCTGCAACCTGCTGCTGTTCTGCAGTGTTCACTGCTGGAGACTGACAAAATGAAGACCCAATGTTTGAGATCATTTCTCAAGCAGCCTCTTCCATTTATCAAATGTTATTTAAAACCAAGGTAAGTTGTAACTGCAGCCAACAGGCTCCACAGAGATGTATAGCTGTAGAACCTGCAATTATCTTACAAAAAAATGCAAATTTTCATGCTAAAAAGCAATTTACAGGAAGCACCATCAGCAAAACATCGAGGAAAAAACTCCAACAACATCAGGCAAACAAAAAAATTATGAATGAAAAATTACCATAAAAAAACCCCAAAACACTTCTCAATTATTGCCCTGGCCATCTTTGTGCTTCAGTTTCTACCTAGCTGTGATCTTACTGGTAAAGAAAATATATTATTTGGAACTTAGGTTCTCACGTCCCTTAGTGATTTTAACTGCTTATTCTGGGAACACCTTCTCTAAAAGCAAGAAGTTTGAAAATAAGTAATTTAGTGCTGAGTGGGACTAAATAGTACCTCATTTCAGGTGTCATATCTGGAAAGGAAATATGGCAAGAGTAATCCATATTGTTTGGCACAATTTATATGTGTGTATGTATGTAGATTTCATTCAAAGTTGGCTTTAATGAGTCAGATAAATAAAATTAAATGATACTTATACTTTTAGCTGTATTGCAAACTCACTATAGAAGACTTCTGACTGTCATAGATTGTTTCTTTTCAAAGTGGGGTTCAAAAGAGACCTAAAATTAATCATGTAGATATTCTTCCAGGTTTAAGAGGCAACGGAGAGGGTGAATACTCAATTATACTCCATTGCTGCCGTTCTCAGAAGCAAAAGGATACAACCAACAGCCAAGAAAACCCAACCAACCAAAACCAAACAAAAACACCAAAAACAAACAAACAAACAAACAAGCAAAAAAAAAAAAAACCCCAAACTCTAATATCACTCTGAAGTTTTTTCCAGATTCTTCCCAGGAAAAAGAGTTTATCTTCTCATAGAATTTGTGGGAAGGCCTGACTGCCACCTTGATGTTAAATGATAGATAAGAGCCACTAAGGATGTCAGTGCTACTGAAGCAGAAATGCACTTTAGCTATTAACACTAAGATGAAACCTTGATTTCTGAATGATGGCTTCAGACTACTTAGAGTGAGATGGGAAAGTTATAGAAAAAGTCTGTACCTGTAGCAAGGTGTCATAAAAAATGGAGTTGTGGTTGCAGTCCTAGAGAGAGGGAAAAAGAGCAACAACACACATGGACCTTTTTAAGGAAAAAAGGCCAACTTTATTGAGCGGAGAGCTTGTATTTAAAGCATGTTAGGAGAGACTAGAACAGGACAGTAGCTCATTGGCTAATTGGGATAAACATCCAGGAGACCAGGCCTCAGGATGTATCCCATGGGAAAAACAACAGGTGTTAATCTTTATTATGACTAGCACTCTGTTTTTCAGCAGATTCTAAGTTGTTTTTGACCATTTATCACCTTGGGAAATTTCCTTTCTGTCCACAGCTAACATCAGCTTATCAGCCTGGGAAGCAAGAAGGATTTAGGCTTGAGAGAAAAGATTCTCGAGCTGTAATTTTGCAGCTCTCTAGGTGTCTCTGTCCACATGGAGTCATCAGACCCTTTTGTGAATGGGCTTAGGCTGGTAGAATCAGCTCTGAGTGTTTCCTATGCTGGTGCTCATCAATCAGAAACACTTAATGCAGTGGTAAGTACCTAGCAGACCTGACTGGAAGTAATAACATATGCATCAAGACAAAATAAGGTGGAAGATATCTACAGTAGTTTGTTTTCACTTCTTCAAGACTAGAGTTTATTTTTTCATTTAATTTTAAGTCTTTAGGATCAGTGCTTTATTGGCTCCCAAGAAGAAATTCACTCATTTACAGTACAGGTTTCTGCTGGGCTGTCAATCTGATGAAGGCAGCTCTAGGGATTTGTCCCTTCAGCAAATTTTTTGGATTTCAGTGTTGTTCTGATAAATGTTCATTGAAGATGAAAAGTTAATTTTAAAGGAAGCTGTGCCAAGCTTTAAGAACCGGGTAACAGGACTATATGTGCCAAATAAGTAGGAAAAACAGACACCAAAAAAAAGAAGCAATTCCTCCAAGCGTAAAAGAAAAACCCCAAACTTAAAGACCCTTAAAATACTGCTACTGAGCTGCTTATTCAGCTGGTTGAACTTCTGTGTTTTTACTGTGATGCCCCTAAATGTTCTTTGTACCCCTGAAATCTCTGCCAGTATCTTCTTTTAAGAGAATTGAAAATGATAGGCTTGATGTTTAGTTATCAGCTGACATTTCTATTGCCTCTGTGTCTGACAACTATGAATGTGCTTGACTTCTGCTGTGCAAACATCTAGCTCACTGTCCTGATGAGGAAGGAAATCAGACAAAAGAGCTTACATCATGGCTTTTTAACGCAGAAAGTTATAAGCTCACCAAGCATGTCCCTTCTGATATTCTTACACCCTTCTCAGAAAATGATAGCACTAAAACATACAGCAATCTTAAAGCACAGAAAAGAGACAAAACTTCAACATATATTTTTGATACTTTAAATCTTCTTCACCAGGGCAAATTAAAGCAGTCAGATAGTCTTGTTACTGTTTCTGTGATCAAAGACAAAATATAAAACTGTCTCCTGGAGAATGTCAGGACACAGGAATGTTGTGTCCTGGGATTATTTTAATGCAGCAAAAGAATCCTTGTTTGTCTGTGAGAAAAATAACTTTTACCAATGCAGTTCATAACAAAGTTACCACTAGTCAGTCTATAAAGAAGATTTCATATGGGCTACAATCGGAACCAATTTTTAAACATATTTTCCCTCATTTTCATTTTTAAAAAATGTTTTATTTTCAATTCCATTTAATTTCTACCTTATTTAGAAAACACAGTATTAAATTGTTCTGGAATTGAAGGTCCTAAATGTCATGCACAGGTTAATGGCAGTGCCATTCTTTTCTTCTTTTGTTTTCAGCCAAGGTTTTGCAGTGTGTGTGTGTGTGTGTGTGTGTAGAGATGCTTTCTTGCAGTCAAAGGGCACTGTTGAACTGCAAATAATTCAAAATCTGGAAATGTCAGAGTTCTGTTTTTCTGTACATTATTAAAATATTTCTTTTTTTATTCTGTTCTTCTTCATTCAAACACAGTTCCATCTGGTGCCCAAAGGAGCCCTGCAGCTCTAAGAGGCTCTTGATCAAGAACAGCAGGGTTACCTAATCTCAATGAGTCTTCTTGTTGTGTATCTAAATCTTCACTGCAAAATTCATGGTCTTATATTTTATATATAAAACACTGAACTCAATATAGAATCATTACCTGCCATTCTGCATTTTCTTAAGGTGCTCAACACCAAATTATTTCAGCATTTTACCACGATGCATTTTTTATAGCTTCCTAAGGAATGTAGGAGTCATGTACACATCGAAGTGTCAGTGTATCAGGAAAATATATTAACTCTCATATTCATTTCTATAAAAAAGAAAGTTAGTAGAAATAACTGCAGTATTTTTCCAATTATGTTTTTATGTCATGACTGATATTATGAGTTAGAAGTTATTATGTATTTTAATAATACTTTTTAAATTAACTGAAACAACATTTTTTTGGAAGTTTGGTACAATCCTTGATCTTTCTATAAGCTTATAGACCTTTCCATACCTCCAAGGTTTTTCCAAAACTCTTATTATTCGATACATTCATTCATTATTTCCTATAAATTTACTATATACAATTTACTATATATTAGAAAGAGTAATCTCCAGATATACTAGTCTATATGCTGTAAATTCCCAAATATCTCATTTTCTTTCACTTAAATTGTTTTTTTTTCACATTTTCATATTAACTTAAGCAATGTTTCCTTTTTGACTTTTTGAAGACTCAGGTTAGAAAGAATAGCAAAGATGTAAAAGGAGTCACCCAAAAATACTTTTATTCTTGAATTAAAAAAAAAAAAATCTGTTTCTTTTTGCATAAGGATGATTGGTATGATGTTCCTTGAACTCTGATCTCCCACGAAATCAAGAGCTGGCACAAGCTAAGCTAGAGGAGTTGCTAGTAGTTGATATCACCTTCCCATGCTTTCCCCTGCAGTGGGATAACTGCTGAGGCAATCCCTGTATTAAGTATGTTAATTTCAGCTTTGTGCAATCACTTTGACCTGCAGGAGGTGAATCATTCAGCCATTTATCTGCTAATCAATTCTGACATCTTCCAAGAACAGGCATAATTAATCATACCTCCCCTGATTTTGTGTTTTCATAAACAACATTGTTCTGCTGTCAAGATCCCTTGGTTCAATATATCTGGGACCATGCAACCTGTGATTCAACACTGCTTTCTCTCATGACAAAGCATCATGTTCATAAAATAATTATTTTATTCTAATTTAATTATACTGTAGCTTTGTTTAAGATGATACCTATTTTGGCTTGCATCGAAGAGTAATAAGTTTCTGTGAAAAGAAAAAGCACCATAAATACTGACTCATTCATCTATATGACCTAACACTGGACACAGTGCTTTGCCAATCTTCTTTAACTCCCATTTATGTTTATTATTCTGTGGCTAGTTTGGATAATAAAGTCTACTAACTGCTACTGTGCTTCAAGGTTATACATTGTTGCTCCAGGAATGTCAATCTGCATTGTCTTTTTTATCTCATTTTTTCCAGAAATCACTACTTGAGATACTTTATGTACTTCCAAAGGTAATAATTTAGGTGGCATTAGTGACTTTCCCACACTCTTTCTCCATATTTGCTGTCACATCACATTACAGATATCCAGTTGTATTGCTTGATGCTGCATGAGGTATACAGATTTCATCATTCCCTCCCAGCATGCTGCATTTCAATACTCCAGGTCCATCTGATTGTATGCAAAGCCTCCCTTTCAATGCACTATGGGGTAGCATATTCTGAAGAGAAGTGAGGATGATGAGAAACCATCAAACTGTGTCTCAAATGTCACTAATGGACTGTTTCATCTATCTAGCTGAATAGGTCTCAGACCTCTTAGCAACCAGTTTGCTGTACTACACTGAAAGACACCACTTAGCAAGCTCTCAGGTGACAAAGTCCATCATCAAAACTAATCTGGGTTAAAGACTTCCTCATTATATTCAGTATAAAAATGTCTTTACACGCTTCACATTGCTGTGCAAAACCACACAAATGCAGACAGGACCTGTGCAACAGGTGATGCTGTCCAGACCCAGACTTACTTCACCATAGAATCCTCACTAGTTCCTATAATCAGAAAAGCTGCAGGTTGTTTATGTACCTGTGAATAAAACCAAATATACAATAATCAGCTAAGCAATTTGTCAAAGTCATATTGAGATCTTAGCTGCTTCTCTATGTCTCTTGATACCTATACAAATTTGAAAATAAAGTCTTCTAAATTCAAATTCTTCCTGCTCTAATTACTGAGTCTGAGCTACTTCAGGATTTCCCTCTGCTTTTCAAAAGAGAGCACACTGGCTCATTTAAGTGTTTGTTTCCCAAATCATTCCAGAGAAGTATAGCAGTTATGCTTAGCATGAGTAGTTACTTAACATGAGTAGTTAAGAAAATACAAATTCCACAAATCCGCTTTATAAATGTACCGATAATATGCTGAAAAATAACAGAGATTAAGAGAAAAATCAACAGAGTAATAATTGTCAAACTATTTGGAGGTCTTCACTGCAGCACTTAGTTGTTCTGTGCTGAAGAAATAAAGAAAAAGAATTCACCACTTCAGGATACCAAAGTGAATTGTATAAACATCAACTGAAAAGTTAATCCATCTCCTATAGTATCATCAAGCAATTTTAGCATGATGGTAGAACACCTTGGTTCATAAATGAAAACACCTCCATGTAGATATGGGTAAGAAAAAGGACATGGAATTGGTGTGGTTTAAAAGCACCTGGAAATTAAGGGCCAAGCAGCCACTTCCCTTTCCCCCAACTCTTTTCAGTGAGAAAGTGACAAAAAGAAAGATTATCGGTTGAAATAATAATTTACTGTAAAAAAAGTAATGAGTCAAGGAAAACAAAGAGTAACAGCAACAATATGAATGAGAACACTGTATTAAAGAGGGTGATTACATGCAAAAAATGTTTATGGAGTTCCAACCTCCCTGATGTTACTGTGACAAGCTCCATGTGACTTCCTGAGACAAAGCAGAAAATTGCAGGCAGCGCCACAGCTGGTGGCTTTTTCCCTGAGTCTGAGACGACAAAAACCAATGATGGACAAATACTCCAAGCTGAACCATCTTCATTCTGTCACCCTGCACACTGTTTACCACTTCACTCCCCAGGAAAAATAAAAGGAACAAAAATGGTGGCAGTTCCCTTTTATTTCCACCTGAAGCCACCCCCACCCAACAGCGAGGATGTAAGCGATATAGAAAAACAGCCTAAACCTACCCACACATTTCCAGACTCAGTCCTCCTCCCACAGCAACTGCAAGAAAATTAACTCTGTCCTAGACAAAAGTAGCACAGGAATACAGAGCAGACATCAATCACATCTGTTTCAACAGTTTTGCTCAAGGATTCAATGATTTTAGCCAATATGAGTTTTGAGGAGGGTCCCAAAATAAGGTTATCTTTTTCCCCTACTTTAAAATGCCTGACAACCATATACTGGAAGAAAATGAAGACCAGATACAAAATAAGTACCAAGACAACCAGAAGAGAGCAAGCACAAAAGTTTAACATTGTAGAGTTATCTAAATTATCACCTATGATTGTCTTTAAGCATCTATCTCTTTATGGCCAAATTTACCACAATTTGAATTAGGCATTCAAATCAAACTTCTAATCACAGGACCATTCCTTATTTGCTGAAATAAGTGAAGTGACACTTTCCACCCTGCCAGGAGAAGCTGATGCCCCTCTAATGCCGAGCTAGATGTGCAGAACCCTGGGATCTGATTCCCAAGACTTATTCCACTAGCATGGTGAAAAGTTCACTCATTACCAAGCTTGATATTAAGTTTCCATTCACTTCTCCTGTTATTCTTTCTTAGCCTCCCAAATTTCTTATTCTGCGCTGCCTGGTTAAATTTTTTTAGTTAAGAACACCGGCAACAGCCCAGGCCATGTGGAGCATAGAGTGCCAGAAGATACAACTTGGAATACTTATAAGGCTGAGGATATATTACATCTAGGACTCCCATTTGCTCTTCAAAGCTGTAAACATCAATAACTTAGTTTTAAAATAAAGAGTCAACTCCAGTTTGTTGTCTGAATTAATAGCTCTATGTACATGCAGGTTTCACCCCTGAGGGAAGAGAGAAATCTATCTGCAGCCTTGCTTCTATTATCTCATTTCCAGAGAAGATGGAGTTTCAGAAATACCCCAGGCTTAACGTTTCCCCTCTGCCTTGTTGCTAGGAGTGTCCTCCCCTGGCAGCTCACAAATGTCTTCTCAGGCATGCAACTCTCTTCAGGCATTGCACAGGGATCATAGGCTCCCAATCCTAGATTTTGGATCCTTTGTGATTCTCAGAGTATGATTTAGAGGCTCCTTTTGTCACACATTGTACATCTGATAGGTATATGTGTCTAAAGATAGACTACACTGCCAACACAATGCAGACACAGTTAATGCTGCTCTGTGTAAGCATATTTACCATGACTCCAAAAAGAAAGTGCAGTTTGCTAACTTAAATAGTGAGCAATTTATTTGCTAAAGTGACATGAAAAGATCAGCTGGTTAAATAGACTGTTCCTGTGCCCTTAGCCTGTAAGCAATCTTAAAATAAAAACCAACTGTTTCAGAAAGTGTGATACACAGGAGACCCAAATCTTGCAGAAATGTTTGAGAAAACTATGTTTTTTATATGACATTCAGCCCATGAATTTCCAGGTAGTAGAGATCGACCAGCTGCATCCATCACTTTGTGGCAGAGATTTGAATGATGGTGATTCATGAAATCTGACAAAAGGCCATTACAAAAGAAAGCATTAATTGTGACTTCAGAAAAAAAAATTAAAATAAGATCTATTTCTTTAAAAACTCAAATGTGTCACTGCTACTAGCAAACTATTCTGAATTTACCATGGCATGGATGTATAAACAGGAAGAAAACCACAAGGATTCGGGATTCATTTGGGAAGAAAAATATAAACAGTAACAAAATCACAAGGATTCAGTCCTAATTCATGCAATATGTACAACCTTTAAAATTTCCCATCAATTTTTCTAGGGGTTTAAAACCCTATCTAATTTTGAGGATCTATGTTGCAGAAAATACCAAAGTTCTGCATCGTTCTAACCAATATTGATCTAACATCTAACTCAGTATATCGTTAGATTTGCTTCTACATTGCTGTCAATAGTAGTTACATCTTGGCAGGACTGTGTAGTAAAGAAAAAAATCAACATTTCTCCCAAGTATGTCTCCACAACAAATAGGCTGTCTTTGAAATTTAAGCAGCTTTCAGACCAGGTAGCTATGGAAATAGGACACTCATGGTCATTCTGCTTGTAGACGCCCATCTGAAAACCATCCTTTCTACCCAGTAACTTTTGCACCTGTGGACAGATTTCCATGCTAATGGATACTAAATCAATGATTATCAAAGGCAAGATGCGATGTGTTTTGGGAAATGGGGAAGAAGGTAGAAGAGTTTATTAATGCTTTTCCCAAATGAAAGGCTAAAAACATGACCTTTTGAACATACTCCATTACAAACTTCATATCTGAATTTAATTTTGAAAGCAAAAGTGTAATTAAGCATAGTGATTCTGCTTCAAAAATAAACTTTCCATCAAGTGTTACTCCTATGGTACTCCTCAAAAAAACCAAATTGCTGTTTGCTTTCTACTTATTGTGATACTAGTGTAGGAACATCGCTATGTCTCTTGTGCAGCAAATGTTACAGTAGTGCTTTATACACACTGCCAATGCAGGTTCAGACATATCTGACAATGTTTATTTGCTGGTTTTTAATATTCATGTGGGATGAGTACACACACATTTTTGAGGCAGATCTTTTGTAAGGACTGCACTCAGATAATAAATGGTGGCTTTGCAAACAATCATAGTTTGGTCAGAATATGTTTTTCTTCTCCAACACTTGCTGGTTTTTGGAATGCTAGAAGACAAACTCCAACTTGAGTAAGATATTATTGGCAGTAATAGATAACTACCACAATAGTTAATTTATCCTAAATACATACAGTTAATAGGAGTGAAAATGAGTACATTGATATCTGCAGACAACTTTGCCTGCAGGATCGAGCATTCTACAGTAAAGAAATGGACAATCCACTTGCCAGGTGTCCAAGTGCATTTTTTCTTTAATGGTTTGCTCCTGTTCCCCACTATGTTGTTGGTTTAGCCTAAGTTGTGCCCTCCTACCCAGTTGCCTGTCATACTAGAAAACCTGCCCCTTGTTGTGGAATGTTCTTTGCCCTTCCCCCTGCCTCGCTCTCAATCCCTCCTTGTGCCAATCCCCTGCTTGGAAATCCCCTTTGGAAATCCCCTAATCTTTGAAGCCCCATTGGTTTGTTTGATCTATTCCCCTCCCCCTGTTTTCCCCATTGGTTTGTATATTGTGAATCCCGCCCTGTGGTCCTCCCCTCCTCTTTTCCCTATTGGTTAAAGATTATACCCTCCTCCTGAGAGCTCCCCCTTATATAAGCTCCTGCACATGTGTGTTTGATGTCTTTGTTTTCTGACCATTCCTTGGAATAAACAGTCTTGGAAACCACGCGGAAGACCTCTCCCTTGTTCTTGCTCCTGCCCTCAATGCTTGACAGCCGGTGCTGTAGAGTTTAAGCCCTACAGCTGTATCTGGCACTGCGCTGCTTTCTGGGAACAGCCCACTCTCAGCCTGATGCTGGGAGCTAGCTGGGGAAAATCCGGCACTGCGTCAGCCAGGTGCGCACAGAATCATCCTGCCAGCTCAGTTTATCCTCAGCTTCTGGAGAGAAACTTTCAACAGTGATACAGCATAATGACAGCAGCAATGAAATCCCCATTGAAACTCATGGAGTTCGCTTGCATAATGCAAAAGGCTCAGAAATAATGAAGGTTTTGATTTTCTGGGGGGGAACATCCAGAAGTGGTAGGGCCTCCACTCCTGGAAATGTTGAGGAAAAATTCTGCCCTGGGATTTCTCCATTTATGAATATTGGCATCCAAGCTTATGTCTTCAAGAAGCATTATTTCCTCTCTATGTGATTTACTCAGACTGGGAAATTTTTTTTTAGTTTGCCATTTAATTTTTTTCCCCTCAGGTTAAATATTTGTCAGAGCACAGCAACATAGCAGCAAGAGTTTTCATCATGTTAATTCACCCTTTTTACTCATTATATTAGAATTGGTCTTTTAGGTCTAGTAATGTATTTGAGAAGTAATGATGGGGTAAAGCAAAAAAATCAAGAAAGATGAGACTATGATTGTGTAGAAGCTGTATACCTTCTGTAATTATTTACCCCTATGTAACAGTGATAGAAACAACTTGTTCCTTGGAAATTTCCATCCATTTGTATAATGACAATATTTCTCACTCAGTGTGCCAAAAATTTTGCCAGGAAATATTGTGCAAGGCTAAAGACTGGAAAAAATCAGATTCCTCTTGCAATTCTGCCACAAACTTCATGGAAAATCCTAGGAGGTATTTTAATTTCTCCCATTTTCCCATCTGTGAAATATGATTTTTTTCCATAAATGTTCAGCATAGATGAACATTTGTTTCCTCATATATGGGCAGTGCTTGCAGTCATTGGGTGCAAAGAACAGAGTAATAGTTATAATTACTGAAAAAGAACAGGAAAATTGTTAACTGATGTGTGAAACCTAGTACTTCAAGGTCTTTTTCTAGGTAGAAAATTAATGCCTGAGCTGGCACATCGAAGTCAGAAATATCACTCTACTATATTGTCTCCTTTTCCAGTCTCTTAGACTTGCAACTCATTTTCTTTTCCCCTTTTTCTCTTCCTTCCCTTCCCCTAAATTAGGCTGGTGGAATGGAGATTCAGGCATCCAAGTACACTGAGGTCACTACCTCTATCCTCTTAGAGACAAAGTGTCTACACACAGTAAGTGGATGGGAGAAATTGGATAACATCAAATCATTCAACCACAGCAGACTTCTGATCTCTTGAGAGATAGTTTAGCCAAAACAGCTCTGTAACATCCAGTTCTGTGTTCCTTTTACTTGAGTACAAATATGGATTTCCTGTGGTTAAAATTTGAGTAGACTATTAACAGAAGCAGGTATGCAATTTGTGCAGCCGTACCTCAAATTTACACCAGAGGGATGTGGACTGTGTATGTCTATTGAGCAACTGCAACAATAATGTTTTACCTGGTCATACAGTTTATTTGAGTGCATAACTCTGTTGGTTGTGCTTTCAAACTAAGCATGCTAATAAAAGAATGGGTTATAAAACCACATGCAAACAATGTGTTGCAATTTGCTTCAAAAGGTCTGTGTACATGAGAGTACACTATTAAATAAAGCATTAGTAAAATACCAGAGTGATAATTCTTGTGCTGGCATATATATGTAAATTGCCTGCTTTAAAATGTATAGGATGAGTAATCAGACTCTATTTTTCAGGCTGATTCTATGATTATGGATTACTATGATATCATCAGTGTTCCCCCACAACACCAATAGTTAATGGTATTTACCAATGGGAGGACTGTTTTTAAAAACTCTTAGCATGGGTGGTTTGCTTTACATAGCAGTATCTATCTCAATTTAAAAATTTGAAACCATGAAAGTAACCAAAACACAAGAAGTATATATAAGTCATTGCAATTTCTTGAACATAGAGTGATATGTTTAATGAAGAATACTTTGAAAGAATGGTAGATCAATTCTTGCCACTTACCTTGCAGCAATAGAATGATTCCCTGGGTATATACAATAGAATATCTACTCTAATCAAAATAAGCCATTAAATCTATCTCCCTGTCCCAGAGCAACATAAATTATTAATTCTACACTAGTCAAAACAGAGTTCTCTCTGAATTAGCCTTTAAAAATTTTTCTTGGAAAAAAATTCCATGATCCCTACTAAGCAGTGCATTCTATTGCTTAGAAAACATTTGTTACTGTCTAGCTGGACATCTGCTAGTCTGCACATAAATAATGCTATCTGTTTATGTTCAGTCAGAGCACAATTTGGCAATTTTACCTCATTTTTGTATCCTATCCATAGTGGATTTGAAGAACAGCTTATTTCCTTGCAATATCTAATAGGTTTCTACAAACTTTTCAGGACTTTACAATATGAGAGATTTTGCTTGTGGCTCACTGTTTTTCCCAGTGAAGCTCTTGCTCCCACTCCCATGGTCCTCAGCAGTATCTACCCTGCATACAACTTCACCAGTTTCCAAGTATGCAGGGAGCTGAGTCCTGGCTTCCTTTATGGTCACTTGTAACTGCCATAGCCCTTTTGTGGCTTAAACAGCATTTAAAACAATTTCCCTTCACTGTGGCTGTGATCTTGCCATAGTTTTATCATCTCAAGACTAAAAAGCCCCAATCCATATGTTTCCTTTTCTTAAAACAAACAGATTAATCCTACTTCTCTGTACTGAGCTTTTTTGTTTGTCCACAATCTTCCTGAAATGGGGATCCTGAAACCACAGCAGGCACTTCAGCTAAGATTTGGTACAGAAGAGGAAAAAAGGTATTCTGTCATGTGTCTTAAAGAGATAGTGGTACATCCCAGGTAAAAGTATGCATTTTTGAGACAGATTGAATGCCTTTGACTGGAATTCAGTACAAAATCTACTAAACTCCTCCTGCTGGGCTGCAATCTCTTCTGTCGTTCCCTAAAGCATCAGGGCAGCATGATAAAGCACAGCACAGAAGACAACCACCAACCCTGTGAATCGCAGGCTTTTAGTGTGAAGTCACACCCAGCAGCCATTTTTATCCATGATGTCCACTAGTAATGTATTAAGTATAAATTGGAAAATATTTATGCAGGATTATTATTTTCTTTTTTTTTTTTCTGAGTCTCTGTAGGTTTTCATTTTAATTTTTGAAAGCAACTGCTCCAAGTTTTCTTGCCTCTGAAACACAGAGCATTGACTCAAGTTAAGATGCAAACATAATTTTGGAACACCCTAAATCTACAAACATAATCACTTGGAAGACACCAAGGACTATCTTTGAAAGGCTGAATCCAGGATCACTGATATTTAGACATGTATCATTTTTCATTTATAAGGCACCATGCAAATCCCAAGCTATAGACAGAGCTTCCAGAATTCTTAATTCTGCTGAAGCAACTACAAGGTTCATTATTGGTGAATCTTCATCTAAACATGAAAGAAAACAACAACAACAAAAAAATGTGTTGATATGCCTTCATCTGATTTCTTTTTAATATTTTTATAATTTAAAATAAACTTTAGGGAGACTCTTTTTTTAAAATGTACTTTAGATTTGTCAACTGTATCAGTATTACATTTCAGTTGTGCAATTATAATGCGTTTTCAGTAATCCTGTACAATAGACAACAGAAAAGTTCAAAAAGACAAAACTTGCAACAAAAAGTTTGAGAGTTACTCTACAGTAAAGCTAAAATTTACTTGGAAGTCAAATGGAATACTTTGCAATTTAATAGGCAACATATATGGTATAGCTAGACACAGGTATCAATAAATAAGGAAACAACGGGTAATTGAGAGAAGTGAGGTCAGAAACGAATGGGATACAGGGAAAAGAAATGCTTACATATTTACTGTAAAACTGAGCACACCAATAGTGTTTAAACACTTGACTAGCTTATGTATCCTTTTCTCACCAGAGCTATTTTTTATTATTTATTGAAAAACCTCTTCAGTTTGAAAATTATTTGACTTATCAGAACCATTAAAGTAAGAGAAAAAATAAAAATAAGCATATCTTAAATGTAAGTATATATGCTGTATTGATTATGATGACTTTTAGAAAATTTATTTAGCTCTTATAGTAAAAGAGCCTAAAAACCAGGAAAAATTTGATCTCACATTTTCTAGAAAAAACTGCAAGTGACTTCTAGTCATACTGAATGCACTGTATTTAGATTAATCTGATTTTGAGTCTTGAAATAGGCCTACCATACTTACTGTCATGGTTTTGATTTGCCAATTAAAATATACTCATTTTCTGTTGTAAGACAGAACCAGGAGTAGAAGCAAGGCAGGCCTAAAACTTAAGAGGGTATAAAAAGAAATTTATTAACTACACAAAGAAGGAAAGAAAAAAAGAATTCAGAATAAGATTTTCAGACCACTTTCCTTCCCTTTCCCAACCTTCATAACAACGAAACAAACATACAAAAAACTACTTCGATTAATTCCCAACTCAAATAGTTCCTTTTCCGTTCACTTTGGAGAGAGAAGTTTCCTCTTGTTAGGCTATAGGGATTTTTCCACAAGAAGGTAGAAAACAGTCCTCTCGTGGTTTCATTTTCACTATTTTGCATCCGCCCAGAAACCTGCAGTGGTGGCACTCCTCCCAGCTCCACAGCCTTTCCAGAGCTGTACTTGTGGGTCATGTCAAAATTCATGGGGTATTACTTTTAAGAATGAAATGTTCCAAAGGAAAGGTTCTCTTCATCTCTTTTCTCTCTGTTTATGCTTCATTCTCAGAAAACTGAGACTCCTCTTCTTTCCTCAGGACAAAAGATTCTCAACACAGGTGCTTTTGGTCAAATGATCTATTAAATGGAACATCTCCAACCCCCCCATGTCTTTCTCCATGGTTTATAGGAATATTCAGTACATCAGTTCATCCCTGCAATCTTACAAAAGGATTTTCAGCCATCTTCACAGCATCTCCTCATTCTCCTTCCATCTAAAAAAACTTAGACTTAGCTCTTGCTTCACTGACTTCAGAATATCTCCTTTTTTCCTTTCACTCCGGGGAGGATTGAAAAAAAATCTGCAAGTCTCATCTGAGCATTGAAAGAGTTAAGATTTTTGCACAGGGAAAAGAAAAAAAAAACTAAGGCTACAGTGCTGGAGCTTTGCCAGGATCTCGGAAACCAGCCACGCTGGAAAAGGAGTGGGGGGGAAAAGCAGCTGGGATTTTACATCAGTCTGAATCTCCCTGGCCACTGTTCACGGCCACGCCTCCTCTCTGCCAGGACATGCCAGCTCCCCAGACAGGGGGCCCGGCCCAGCCCCCCTGCCAGGCCCACAGGCCTGCAGTGGAGCCAGGCCAGGGCCCTGTTACCTGCACTGCTGCCGGAAAAGCCAAGAGGGCTCAGTTCCGGATTACCTCCTTCAAAATGTGTGTTCATGGAGCAAACTAATTTTCTCCAGTTGGTTTTTCATGCTGTCAATAACCAAACCAGCCTCCAATTTGTCACTATCAACTCCCAGGGGAGTACTCACAGAGAAAACTTCTCTCTTGGTTTCTTCTCCCCAGGTCAAACTACCACACTTATATCAAAATCTTGGAATTCTGCTCCAAATTTTCTTGACTGGGTAATAAATGAATAAATTTGGCTGATGTTTTAACAATTAGTTTATCATCTTTATTTTACTTTTTTTTTCCCAATAGAGTACAATATGCACAGGAATCCTTAGTAAGAAAGAGATAGCATTTAATGCAACTGTATTGCACCTATTTCACTGACATCTCTATGGCTTGGGCAAGGTTGCCAAGAGAGCTTTGCAAATATTTAAAATTCTTATCTTCTTCTGTTACTAGAAGAAACAAAGTATGTAGACATTTTCTTTACATCTTCCTGTGTTGAAATCCATCACAAACAACTCCTTACACATGTACTGAGATATACCACTTATCACTATTGACTTCAGGGGTTATTCCTCTAAACAACAGCTCTAAATAACAGGCCTTATCTGGTCTGTAATGCTGGACAGGTTTTAACATTTTTTTCTGTGTGGCATCTTTCTTCAAACAGTGTCTTTCAAGGCACTCTGACAAATTCATTGAAAGCAGAACATGGATACTATGAAGACAGATTGTAATTTGTGAAAGTAGTCACTATTTTGTAAGTCACAAGTAAGATGCAGGCAGACTAAGACAGCTACTGCACCTACGAATTTAAAGAATTTGAGCCTGTGGCAAACACATAGTGTGTGTCAGAACTGATTTGTGCCAAAAAAGAGATAAGAAAAACTTTGGGAGAGTCTATTGCATGACAGGAGATACAAAGAAAAGCCTTGCACAAATACTGGAGAGATAGTGGCCAGGGAGGTGGCAGCTGTAATTTGGTGACCTGTTCTGAAGGGATCCTGATTTCTGTCCGCTCTTCTTCTTTCCCAGCAGAAGACAGGTGGAAGCACATCTATTATCTCTGCCAGCTTCTGCTCCCTGGCCTTCTCAGTGAACACTGCAAAGAGGATCCATCTATTTCTTCCCAGCATTGTCAACCCTTATGTCAATAAATTATTCTTATCTGTTAGAGTTCCTGTCGCCTCCTTTGCTGACCTTTTGTTCTCTGTTTACCTGAAACATTTCTTATAATTTATCTTAACCTCTGGTGCAATCTTCCTGTCATTCTCTGCCTTTGCTTCTCTTTCCTTTATTTCACAGTGGCTTAACTCCATTTTGTAATACTTCCAGTCCTTTATAGTTTTTGGTTTAGATCCTTTGAATGACCCTCTCCTGTTGAGGACTTATTGTAGCTCTTTCTGTATTGACCTTTCTGACCTTTTCATTTTCTTCTTTTTTAAAGCCAGAAGGAAACAGAAATTGCTATAGAGCTAGCATTCTATTTACGGGTAGCTCAATTTGANTCTCCTCTCCTCTCCTCTCCCCATTTATTTTCTTGGTTTCTTCTGTTTCCTAATGTTCCTGAGTATTTATTTTTGCCTCTTTTTACTTAAAGTGTAAAACCATTTCCAGTGGCAAATAGACAAATCAGTTTCTTAAAAAAAAAAGCTTTTTTTGCCAGAAACAATTTCAAAGAGGCATGTATTTTGCTACAAAGCAGATACATAAATGGGTGGTATATAGACATGAGTGTGATATTAATGAAAACCACACATTGTGATGCCCAAACTACGAGGCAGCCAGCGGCTCTGCAAAGACCTGATGTTTGTCATTAGGTGGATTGGCACTTCAGCACTGGTAATAGCTCGTCATAATTCAGACAAGCAGAGAAACACTGCACATGACTCAAACTGAGCTGGGCATTTTACATTTCCTATAGCACAATCTGAAGCACCCTTTTCCATGTATCCCTAAAATGCCTACAGATATTATTATGAAATATCTGAAACAGAAGAAAAACTACCCCCTACTGCTTCTGTTCTTCAGAACACAACTTTCCATTTCTTTTTTTTTCCATGAATCTGTCAAAAGCTTGAAAGCTATCCTGCCATTTTAACACTTTAAAAATTGCCCTAATTTGCTGCTCTGCTCTGCTTCAAACTCTTTCTGAATTCAGATTTTTGCACCTCTGAGTCTTTCAGTGTTGCAAATTGCAAATTTTCTAGATTCTATAATACATGTTTTTGCATCTTGTTTTTGCTATGTTCTCAATGCATATACTCAACATGTTTGCTTTTTCCTAGAAAACATCATCTTGCTTTTCGCCATTTGTTGATATTTATCCCTTGCTCCTTCATGGTGGCTGCACAGATTGCTATAGGGAACTGCACCTGCTGAATTCCCTAGCGTTTTGAGCTTTTGTTCTGTGGCTAAATCCGCATTCTGACTTTGCTTTGGAGTATGCAAATGCATCTGAAATGCATCTGAAACCTCTCCTTCATGTGCCCTACCTTAAAACCTTAAAAACTGGAGTTATTATTTCAGCTATCAATCCCAACTCTGAAATCCTCAATTTCTACCTCTGCTTAAATACCATGTCCCCTGCCACCAAACACACTGTCAAAACCCACCAAAATTTCAAGCTTCAGTAAATCTTGCAAAAGGCATAAGGCAGGGTGTTTCCCAGCGTTTCTAAGCATACTGAGACAGGGAGGCTTTACATAAGGCATAAAAGAAAATTCCTGTGAGAGTTTAAAATAAACTTTCTGATGAGCTTTCCTTTCCTTTGGAGTGATTTTTTTCTTTTTGTTGGGATCCAATGTACATCTCTAATCTTAATTGTTAAAAAAACCAGTACTTGCTCCTCTCCTGTTAAAATAAAATTTTTTTTAGTTTCCTTATTCTTCATCTACCACACACATTTCCATTTTATTCCTAATAATCATTCACTCTTTTAATATTTTTTTTATAATTTCAAATGGGGTTTTATGTTTATTCTGTCATTTTTATCCCTAACTCTATCTCAGGAATAGGCAATAAGCAAAATCCATTTATTAACTACTGACTGACTCCAGGCTGATAGATGTAGGGTTCAATCTTACTCAGCCACCATAAATCTCTAAAAAGCAATTCAGTAATCTGAAATTTTTCATTATTAAGGCTTTGTAGTAGTGACCAGAAGTAGAATGGAGAAAAATCTGGGGAGAGTTCAAAACTAATGGGTGTACAGTAATTTCCTTTCCAAACTATTACATGCAGAGACCATAATAGAAGGAAAGTCCATCATATCCCAAAGCATGTATTAATATCTTGAAACAAGAGATGGAGCAGCATCCAATTATACTGTTTCAGGCATCACATGTCCTGTGTTCTGAAACCTGCAGTTTAGTTTTACCAAAGGATGACATTTCATTTCCTTGATATCAGAGTGTTAGGTATTGGTTCTCTAATTAAACAGTTCCATTCTAATAAAAAATTAAGTGTGCATGGTTAAAGTTGGCTGTACAAATTGTCTCTGTAAAATCATAGAGAAATTAACAATTGCATACTACATTATCTCATGTCAGTAGTTTACAGAAAATTATTTGAAAATATAATTAATTACAGTAAATTACCATATCTTGCGAGGGTCAGCTAAAGGTTAAAGAGAAAGTTGTGTTTACAGAACAGTAGTTATTTTTGCTAACACCATCTTCAACTCCTGTAATTAATTTTAAAATTATTTTTAATTGGAGCTCATGAAGTTCTTTATACTTACATTTATTATACATATATATTTTAACCACTCATAAGATCATTGTTTCCTATTAAATTGTCTCATTACAGTCAATGACAGTTTTGTTTTTTGGATTTTAATACAGTAATGATACAAATTTTGCTGCAAAGAAAATGAATAAATAATAATAAATAATAAAGAAAATAAAGAAAGAACCTTTGATTGCTTTGCTTAGAAGAGTCACTAAATAGACATTTTAGCATTATACATGACTTTGGGAGGAATAAATAAAAACAGATTTTTTTATACCTAGATAATTCTAGGTACTCACATGCAAGTTCTAAGTGTGTATCTTTAAGAGAGTATGCTAGAAACTTCAATACAGGCTGGCAAGGCAAGAGAAAATATCTTAAGAAACTAGAAAGAAATAAAACTTTCAGTACAGGTCCCAACTATTTTCTTTTAATTCAATAATGTTGTTGCAAAATACTAATAAAAAATGCAATTAATACTGCACAGTTTATTTGCCCCAACCTATCAGAGAGCTGAGATATCATCCTAAATCCATTATACCATATGGCCAGGGAAATAACCAGATAATTTATGTATTTTCCAAGCTGTCATAAACCCCAGTTTCTCTGATTTGAAACAAAAACTGAGAAAGGCTGAGAGCTTATTACTTTTTTAAAAGGCAACAGATAAGAATACCAATACAGTGTGATGAAGTTGTTTACATTAATGGAAGTCAACCTAATAAGAAGTAACAAATACACTTTTTCTCACTTGAGTTGCTCACTGGTCTACCTTTATTTAGTTTGAAACACAGCTCTCCTTCCAGCTCCCACCTTCCTGTTCCTCTATGAGTTGTGTTAATTCTCACCAGGAATTAACAGTTGGCATTTATTTACTTTGAAACCTTTTTGAACACTGCTGAATCATATATGAATGGAGACAACAATGCATTGTCTTGAAAACTGACTATTGAATATTTGATGTCTTGAATAATTTCTCTGAATAGGAAATAAAGCACTAAGCTGTACCAGTTCATTGTTTTGTCAGGGGGAAAGCTAATAGGATTCAAAAAAACTGAGAGATTGTACAAATAATCTCCAACTTCCTGTCTAAGAGGTCCATCAGCACTCCACAAAGACAAAAGCTAAGGTTTGCCACCAGTACAGGTACGGAGCTTTAAGAAGGACTCTTTTATTGGCTCTTTCTCTTAACTTGCTGAGTCTCAAAAAAGGCATGTCTTTTACGCAATCTAACAATAATCAAGATTTTTATTTACAGGAAAATCACTGTAATCTTTGAAAACACTTTTCTGGTGCTCTCCAAGTATTTGCTTTTAGAAGTCATAAAGCAAGGAAAGGGAAATAGCTCCTGTGATCATACCCTGAAACTACACTGAAGGGTTCGAGAAATTACACATCTCCTTTTGTACCAATCACTGTGTTAAAGAAGTTGTTGCTTCATACAGTGAAGGGGTCAATAAGGCACCAAAGACAGGATGATAAGCTATACAGGCTAGAAAAACTAACCCTTTCAGGAATGACAATCAGGACTGAACTGTGGGAGAAGACTGCAAATAGAAATGTTGGGATAAAGATATTAAGTTCTTGCCTTTTTAATCTGAAAATGGAGGCTTCAGGGTAGGTAGAAGCGACAGTAAAAATGGTAGCCATTA
Source organism: Rhabdornis inornatus (assembly GCA_013397075.1). NCBI lineage: Eukaryota > Metazoa > Chordata > Aves > Passeriformes > Rhabdornithidae > Rhabdornis > Rhabdornis inornatus. The sequence continues at coordinate 2,397,563 of VWZS01007734.1, read as the reverse complement.
ACTGGTGGTGGGTGGCAAAAAAAGATAACAGACGGTCTCAGTCAAATAGAGGATGCTCAGCAAAAGCAGCTTCAACAAGCTGAGATGAAAAGTCACATTCTTTGAAGGACAAACTGGCTTTTGAAAACCAGTCATTTACAACTGACCAGCATTCCCATTATGAGAAATTCTAGAATTGCTCATAAGTTCCCAGAAAAATCTGTTTGCTCCTCATATCTGTGAGAGGAATAATTTCTTGACCAATTATCAGCAAAAGCAGCAGAAAAGATTGCTTTGAATCCTTAAAACATACTAGTAATAAGGGAAATAAGGGTACCTTTAGCTGAACAATACACATGCTATCAAAGCACTGAACAAGTTTTCATGAAAGGAAAGTAAATTTTCATTATTAAAGGTATTTATTACCCTTTATCTGATCACCGTACAAGTTTGTATTAGGGATACTACTGGAGCTCTAATGTGCTTCCAGACAGATCCCAATACATCTGTGAAAGAGTTTCAAAGAGCTTTCTGGCTGGAATTTAGTTTTGGCTTTTATCATACAAACAAGAGCACCGTATCATCTGAGACAAATAAAACTTTCATTGTAATGTAATGTAATGTAAACAATTTTCTACATCTGTTTATTTAGCCCATATGGCTTTTTTGTTGTGCCCAGAATACTGAAAATCTTTTGTGCCATCAGTCTCTTTTTGCACATGGGATTGAAGCTAACTTCTGTCCAGATTTCTGTAGAGCTAACACACATCTTACATCAGGATTTCTTGGACAACTCTTTTGCAAATGGAATGAACTTAAAGACAGCAAAGCTAAAATAGTTGGCTAATTTTGATTTGTTCACGTAAAGGAAAGAGTATATATTTTTCAATTTAAAAAGAATCTAGGTAAACTAAATATTTTCTTATTCTCCAGAAATGGATCCTAGAATGAGGAAAGAAAAGAATTCTAACAAGTTTTCTTAAAAACATCAGAAAAACAGAAGTAAATGTCATATTGACAGCATAGAATATTTTTAAACAACTTCTGTGGCTACTGCTGTGTTACTTCTTGTATGTTCTTGACTCAAGTGTAGGGTTGAGAATTTTTGTGAGGTTAAAAATTAAACTACCTCACTATGTTAATGATAGACATTAAATTGATATTAAATATTTCTAGCAGATATGTACTTAATTTCTATAACTGCTTAATATTTTCATGCAACACTTTGATTGTGTAGCCATGGAATAATTAGAAATACTGATTTTATTAATCCAAATTGTGATAAAACTTTAGGGGATCTGGCTGCATGCTTTTTAAATACAGTATAAATCATAGCTGTAAATTCTCATCTTGCATGTATGGAATGTCACAGAATATTCCTTATTAGGAATGCAGTTTCCTCTCAAGCAAATATGCACTTAAAAATCAGATTAAGGCAAGAAGTTTTGCAAAGAACTCAGTAGACAGTTAATTTGTTTAATAAACTCCTGCTTGTGGGCTGGATTATGAATTGTGATGAAAAAAACAACAACCGGATGAAGAGCTGGAAAAAAGATAAAACATGACAACAATAGCACTGGTCTTTTAAATTCCTTTCACTGAGATTTCTGTATTTGCACAAATTTCTTTCCCTAATGCGTTCTTTAAATGTATGTATATTTCACTTTATTATGTTCCTCTTGACTGTGAGGAAAACCTTTCAGAAAAAGGAAGGTTTACTTTCTCAGTATAGAATATGATATTTAAGCAATATTGTTCCCATCTCATGTTCTTTAAGTAGGCTTATATTTTGCCTACTTTTACTCAATAACTGAATCTTTTTTTTTTCCCCATGAATTTTCAAATGATAGTACATAAACTTTGGAACAATTATATTGTATGTATTAATATGTTGAGTTGATGATGACAAACATTTTATGAAGATTATAAAATATGGAACAGTACTAAGAGATAACTTTTACAGAATGAGCCAACATTGAGGATCAACATTTGTTGTTCAATATAAATATCTGCACTCTAAAGCAGAAATGACAGTCCTTAAGATCTCTCATTGTAGTCATAGAGAAATAGCAGTTTTTCTTTGGTCAGATTCTTTGGTAACACAGAATTCAGACTACGAATCAGATCACATAATTCACTGCTGTGTCTTAGGTATGTCTGCTGAAGTCCAAATTAAATCCCAAGCCCTAGCCAGGAAATCAAAAAGGAATTACATCTGTTCTGCCTTCAAATTAATATTTTCAAAAGGAGGACAATTTTGCAGTAAATATTCTTCAAAGGGGTTTCGTTGTTTTAAAAGTATATTGAATGAATGTTTGAATACCATTTGCAATTGTTTAAGATATGTCCTTTCTATAAGCATATCTTTTATTCTGTATTTTTTGGTTCAGTCTTTATCCACTTCATTGAATTAAAAATGCCTTTTTGTATATCAGCTGCATATTTCTGTCAAGATTTTTTCAGGATTTTTAGAAACAATATATATGCAGTATCATGCACAGGACAAAACGATGCTTCATTCATCAATGCCCAATCTTATTATTATTTATCATTGGTGAACACCTTCATGAGCAGCTTTGAGTTTTGGGAGAAGCTTGGAAAACGCCTGTATGTTTGACAAGTAGGCATGGCCAGTCACAGCAGCAAGGTCCTGTGGAGCTCCTGGAGGCTGGAGCTGAAACAGTAGAAGAGACAATGGGAGGAAAAATTTTTCTCTTTAAATTCATTGCTGTATTTTATCTGTGGTTTAGATACTGTGGAACAAGCTCCCATTTTAATGGGACAGCCAGGAGCCGCGAGAGCCAGGCTGGCCACCTTGTTTCTCGTGGCTCCATCAAGTGGCCCACATGCTCCATTACAGACAAGTACATTTGCCTCTGAACCAGAACCTAGCTTCTGTTCCAGACAAGTACATTAATTATCAATAACATAGAACAGAAAAATATTGCTCAGTGGCACCAGTTTGATGTATTTGGGTCAGATCAGAATGACTTGACAAAAACATTTTGTCTTTTTCTATATTCTAAAATGAGTAGCTTTTGCAGAGCAAATTAGAAGTCATGAAAGCCTTTTTATTCCCATTAATACATTCTGAGTACAAAAGGAAAGCTTATTTCTGGGTAGCCCTTACACCTCTCTACTCATGGGTAGCTTTGGGGGAATATGATCAAACAATGTTTTTCAAAATGAGAGTTTTCATCTTCAGTATTATTTGTGTCTCATAACTTTCAATGATAATGACACACACACCTCTCCCACTTTAAACATCGGCTCTGAGATAAGAACAGTGATTTAAAAGTGTGTGTTTCTCTGCATTGATTGTAAAGAGAACCCAAGAGCAACTAGCTAAGATATATACATCTATACTCTACACTGTTTGTCACTTGCATTGCACATCTTTTTTCTGTCAAGGGGCTTGGAAATATTCCAGGGTTATGACAGTGATTGCATATTCATAGCCTTTAAATTCAGAGAGCTCTCTCTTTGAAACTTACCCAGACTGAGATTTTGTTGAGGTATCAGATTCTTATCTTCTGGATCTCCTGCACCACATTAGTGGAAGCAAATAAATTTGTGTATGAAAGAGGGATCATTTTTAAACCCTCTCAACCCTTTTTTTAAAACACTTAATTTCATTTAGAAAACAGGTGTTATGAAGAGTGATTTGGGAGGAAATGCCATCAAAATTACAACTGTACTTCAGCAACTTAATCTCCATATCACAACCAGGATTTTCCTTATGCTAGAACAGCTAAAAACAAGTGTGCTGGTCTAGGAAATGTGATCTTTGCCTAAATCATGTGTAACACTGGATCCTGTCCAGTCAAATCAGATTAGGCTTTCTGTATCTAAGAATTTATTAAATTCCTCGAAGATATGTATACGGAAATATACATATGAATTTCTAGTTGTCATCTGGGTGTTTAACTGTGAAAAAACTTCAATGTTTAGTTCTCTGTACTCTCATAGACAGGTCCCCCTTGGTTTTGGCTACTCTGCATTTATACAGAGGGGATTAGGCTTCCTACTGGAAACTGTTTTGAGAAAGAAAGGATAACAGAAATATTACATATTAGTTTCATGAGAAAAAAGGTTGAGAAATACGCCTTTAAGTACTTAGAAACCTAAACATGCAAAGAGCCACAGGAATTTTTTAAAAAATCCAAAGCATCTAATTTCTTACATTGTGAGTCAGATAAATGAGGTATACTTTAACATGAACTATGGAGACATAAATCTGCAATTTGAGAGTTTGCTAAGTCACAGAGACATAGAGAAATTTAGGGTGGGAGATGGAGATCACCTGTCTAGTTCAACTCACTGTTCAGCTGAGATCAGGCTTCCCAAGACCTTGTGAATTATTAAATATTCCAATGGATGAAAAATTCATAGCCTCTTTACACCTCTTTTAGTGTTTCAGTACCCTCTTGTGATTTTTTCCCTAATATTCAAATATGTATATATATACATGTGTGTGTGTGTATATATATATATATTCCTAATGTTCAAAATTTCATATGTTGCCACTTTTGTTCTTGAGCATTCCCTGCTGTTTTGTACCTGAAGGCAGCAATATCTCCTCTTTGCCTCCTCATCCAAGAAGAATGTCATTCTCTCAGCCTCTTCTTGTACACCACATACATTCGCACATGCCAGTCATCTAAGTGGTCCTCCTTTGGGGAACCCAAAACTGGACACAGCACTGCAGATGAAGCTCACAAGAGCTGATTAAAAGGGAATAACCACTGTCACCAAGCTGCTACATTCAGTCCTGCTCACACAGCACTGTATGCAGTTGTTTTCCTTTGGTGAAAGGACACACTGCCTACTCATGTTCATCTTGTTTTCCACCATTACCGCCCCCAGACCTTTTCTCCAAAATTTCTCCAAAAAAATTTCTCCAAAAAGATTTCTCCAAAATTGATTTCTGGGCAGTCAGGACCCAGCCTGCATTTGTGCATGGATTTATACCTCCCAAGGTGCAGGACTTTGCATTTGTCTTTCTGAACCTCATGAGTCCTGTCAGCCCATTTCTCCAGCCCACTGAAATCTCTCTGAATAACGATCCTGCACCACAGTTTATTGATCACTTTCTTATCTACATGTGCCCAAATCTCAGGAATGAACACTTAAAATGGATATATCTAAATCCATCATGATGACTTCAAGCACCAGAGCTGGAAAATTCCACTGCCAAAAAAGACAATAAAGGTATATGCACAAGCACATACATGGGTTTATTTCACTTCAATTTCTTCCTTCTAGAATTTAGGTTCAATAGCTGCATTGTGATCAAACGTGTGGAGTCTCTTAAGGTCACTTCCAAAATACACGGTAGCAATCTTTCCAAAAAACTAAACAGATGAAGGTTTGGCTTTTGCCTATCAGCCTGACACTTACAGCACTTAGACAATGAAAAAAAGTGAAACTTTTCAACTCCAACTCAATTGAGAAGGACCCAATCCCATATCTCTAAGCTTCCAGCAGAGTCTCATAATCCTCAGATTTAAATCCAGAATGGGGAGAAAATCCTCCTGACTTCTCCTGGTAAAAGACCTACTTCATTGCTACAAATGAACCAATAGTTGATAGGAAAAAAAAGGAGCTAAATCAAGGAGCTAAGCACTTACCTCAGCTTATATTTTTACTTAGTGCTCACTAAACAGAGAGTAAGATTGTATTTTACAGTAAACAGTCACTGGAAAAAAAGGCATAAGAACTTAATTTGAAGAGGAAACTGGAATTATGTTAACGCCTAACAACACCGCTCATTAGTAAGTCACAACATCTGTGCTGACTACCAGGCATATATCAATCTACTCAAATTTGTGAACAGTATTTATTTTTATTTACCGATTGGTAACTAAATATAAATGTTACTTTAGCATTCACCCCAAAGCTTGTTTAATAACTTAGATTTGGTATATTTCACCTTCCAAAATAAGTGCTTTGAAATCTTGGGACTGCTTTGAAACATGAATGATACTGAATGACAATATTATAGTCTGATCTCCATATACATGAAAGATCATGTAAATTTTTAAACTCTTCTGGGTTTTTTTCAGTGTGTTATATTGATTTTATATGATATTAAAAAAATTAGGAAATACTACTGTAAGGACTTTTGTCTTCTTTTAGTGACTAGATGATTTAAGGTCTCTTCCAATCAAAAGCATTCTATGATTCCATAATTTTACATACAACATTATTTTTACTGAAACTATTAATTGTTAAAGTAATACTATGAGCTAAGCGATTTTTCATTTCTAAACAAAAAAAGTTTGGGATAATATTAAGATTAATGGGTTTTAGTGCTAGTTTCAGTTTATCTCATTTGAAATTTAAATATTAGAAGCCATCTTGTTTCTTAATGTAAATCAGTTAGGGAAGACATATCTGTTTCATGTTTGAATAGAAGTTAACTATAAAAATTATTGCTAAATTATAACCAGACCTAGTCTCCTATTTTTTAATGATTAGAAATGGCTTTTGCTACTTAGTGCACCTCTCTTATCCATTCTAATCTGAATTTCGTAATCCATTAAAAAGAAAAAAATTCGGAACAAGATTATAAAATCAAGCTACAATATCTCATGTCAAACTTTAGCGATTATTTTTGGCACAGTTTCTGACCTCTTATGATAAAGTCATAGACATTTTTCATTAATATTTCTAATGTCTTTTTCACCTCTTGAAAGGTGAGTTCCCCAGTCAATTCTGTCCTTACCAAGCAGAAATATCCCCTCTTAGGCTTTGTATATTTATTTCCCTAGAATCTGAGATAAAAACAATAGAAAATGTAGATAAAATTAAAAGGCTAGATTTCCCAAAATATTTTAATTTCTTAAGCAGATCATGTTCTCAGTTGCTTGTTCTCCCTCGTTTCAAGCATCTTTTACCCTCTGTTGCACAATAGCAAATAATTGGCAGGCAGAGTTTAAACTGTACAAAATCTACCTTGATAGTTTTGCAATTTTATATGAGAAAAATGGGAGCTGTGTGGGTGATGTTAAAGTTCCTTGACAGCAAATGCCAACTGGCTTAATAGGACAGAGGTTCTGCCATGGTTTCTAATTATTGCAAGGAAAAACCTTTCTAGGAGTTTGTTACAGCAAACTAGAACAATTACAAGGAACATAGTTTGTAGAATTTGTACAGTAATTCCTTTTTTTCTGAGTATAATGTCCAATGCTAATAATAATGCGAAATTGTCACAGGCACTAATGACAATTACCAACTGATTTATGACTTTCATTCTTCTGCCTTCCTTCTGCCACAACAAGCACAGCTTCCTAACACCCACAGGGCAAGAGAGAGCACTGAACGCAGCAGTTTGAATCTAAATGCATGTTAACTCCCTCACCAGCACATCTTTTGACTTGCCAAACAGGGTATATTCCCCTAAACAGGACATTTAAAAGATATACTAGGAAATTATACTAACACTCCTAGTATACATATTATACTATAATCAAGTATTTAGAGATTAAAATTTAACAGGGCTTTCAGTTACATTCACGCATTATTTCCGTAGAGGAATTTTTAAAGTCTTCATTAAAAATTAAATACTTCCTTATAACACAAATATTTTACAACATTAAATTTGGTGGATATGTCTGCTTTATGTGTGAAGTACAAATCAAGCCACAGAAATGGCAAAGGCTCAAATAATTTTCCTTTCAGATTACACGTATAATTATATCTGAATTAACTTGGTAATTAGCTGCTATACCTTCAAACAATGAACTACCTGTAACTTAAGCTTCTAGTATTTTTATATAGCTATATAAAACCAAACATTTAATTAAATACCTTTCTCCAGATAGAACCATTTTCCATCAAAAAACTATGCATACATTTGGCAGTGAGACTGCCAAAACTTCAACCAAAGAGAGTGAAGTAATTATCCTTTCACTCCTTGGGCTAGAGTACCAGAAAGGTGATCCAAACTCAGAAAGGCTGAGCTTGGATTTCAGCTCTCTACATTCTGAAGTCAAGGAGGAGCCATTCTTTTGTTTCTTTTAACCTCCACCCAGGTAACAGTCTAGTATGGCCCACCTGCTGACAAAGGGATAGTTCATCAGCACAGTAATGTAGAGCTGAGTTGTCAACTCCACCTTGGACAGTCAGCAGCAAGTTCAAGTCTGCTCTGTGGGTTTTCCACATCACACACCCACAGAAGATCCTTAACTGAGTTATCCTTTAAAAAGGCTGATAAAAGAGTTCACTTTTTCCTTCAGGCCCTGGATCAATGAAGCAGAGCCTTTTGTGTGAAAAAAAAAAACCTAAGCATATCCCAAAGTGTGTTGCTCTTTCTCTGAAGATAGGACCAACTTCTGGTCACAGGCAGCTTTGACAGCCACTGATATGGCAACCAATGAACCTGATCCATGGTTTATCTGGGTGTTCCTATCAGGAGCTGAATGACCAGGTCAGAAACAGGACTGAAGAGAAGGCAGGAGTATGAGTCCAAAATCTGTCAGGCAGATAGAACAGTAAGAACCATCCAGGAGGCAATACAAGATAGATCTGAGGTCCAGCTGGGAGGTTGGACCAGAGATGGGAACACTTACACGACAGTTCAGGGAGGGAATAAAGGCTGAGCTGTAATGGAGCTCATAGACCCATGGGGAGGAGGAGAGAGGAAGTCCCAGGGAAGACTGAGCAGGAACTGAAAGGCCCCTTCATGCCCCTGCAAAATAGAACTGAAATGTCATGCACTCCTGCAAAATAGAAGCCAGCTATGCTGAGTTGTATGCAGAGGCTCAGCTTATTTGAATGCATGCTGCTTTCAGATTAAGAGCTGTCTGCTGGTATAATTGACTGAGCCAGCATCAGTCTTTTTCATCATACTGCTGTTGGGCAATTCTCCAGCTGCAAAGCTGTCTCTGAAAGAATGGTCCCAGCATGTATTGACAAGAGTCCCATTCTCTTCTGGACAAACAAGTCACTTCTCTTTGCGAATATGTCATTTTGTAGTTATGTACGAAAATGAGACAGCTGGTTTGGAGCACAGCAGAGGCATTTGTTTGCAGTGATCACCTGTAAGGCAAGCAGGTATTCTGGATACTCCTGAAATACTCCTGAAAGACAAGAACCAGAAGGTCAGGTTGCAGCTATTTTGTACCTATGATCAGAAGGTACAAAATATCTAAGGTATATCTAAGAGCCAGAGTTTGCCCTACCTCCAATCTGCTCTTAAGCCTCTTTGTAATAGATCTTAAGCAAGGATTATATATGTATGTAGACAGGAGACAAGGTCAAAACCAGGGTGTCCCAGTGAAACAGAAGGGGGCACCCACTGATAACAAATGCTAGCTGGTTTAGCTCTTCTAACTCAGAGTTATACTGCTTTAACCTCTCCTAGTTTTCATTTGCTTGTCATCAGCCAAATTACAAACTGAGAAACCATTCATTTTCAAAATTAATTATCTTCTCATATTAAGGATCACTAATTCATGTTTTTACTTTTTTAAAATGTTTCTATTTTAAGAAAAATCTTAAGAGCCTGCATTGGTTTCCATATACTAAAACAATTAAGAATGACCTGTAGGCCTGTATAGTTAGCTAAAGCACTTCTTTGAATGGTAGAGGACCAAAATCCCTGACCCCTCCTACCAGCTCACCAAACTTCCACGGCATGCACTCTAAATACTGGCCATACAGAAGGAACGCCCATGAAAGAAGTGACCATATACAAGGGAAGCCAGCTGATGTAATATTTTTGGATTTCAGTAAAGCTTCTTATACTGGACAACAACCAGCTGGATTAACACAACAGGTGAGCAACTGGCTCATGGGTCAGGCACAAAGGGTTATAGTAAATGCTGTTACATTGGTGGATGCACATTAGTGGGGCTCTGCAGGGCTCCAGTTCTCTTCAACATCTTCCTAGATGACTGGACACAGGACTGGAAGGAATACTAAGTAAGTTTGACTATGTTACTAAATTGGGAGGAGCTGTTGACTTCCTTGAAGGCAGAGGGGGTCTGCAGGAGAGCCCTGCAGATAGGCCTTGGCAAATCTGAAGGCTGGACAATCACCAGCCATGCAAAGTTTAACAAAGACAAATGCCAGATTCTGCACTGGGATGGGCAACCCTGGATGTACAAACAGACTGGGGAATAAGATGCCAGAGTGCAGCACTGCGGAAAGAGACCTGGGGGTCCTGATCAAGTTGAACATGAGTCAGCAGTGCCCTGGCAGCCAGGAGGGCCAACCCTGTCCTGGGGACATCAGGCACAGCATCACCAGCCAGGCAAGGGAGGGGATTGTCCTGCTCTGCTCTGCACTGGGCTGGCCTCACCTCCAGTGCTGGGGGCAGTTTTGGGTGCCACAGTTTAATAAAGATATAAAACTATGAGAGACCGTCCAAAGGAGGGCTACAAAGATGATGAGGGGCCTTGAGGAGAAGCTGCATGAGGAGTGGCTGAGGTCATTTCTCCAGGTCTGATCAGCCTGGAGAAGAGGACACTGAGGGGAGACCTCACTGCAGCCTGCAACTTCCTCTTGAGGGGCACAGGAGGGGCAGGCACTGATCTCTTCTCTCTGGTGACCAGGAATAGGACCTGAGGGCATGACCTCAGTTGCATCAGGGAGGGTTTTGGTTACTTATTGGGGAATAGTTTTTCATCTGCAGGGTGTCTGGGCTCTGGAACAGGCCCCCCAGAGAAATGATCACAGCACCATGCCTGACAGAGTTCAAAAAGCATTTGGACAACGCTCTCAAGCACATGGTGTGTGATTCTTGGGACTGCTGTGTGCAGGACCAGGAACTGGATTTCAATGATCCTTGTGAGTCACTTCCAACTCAGGGTATTCTGTGATTTTATGATTCTAATTGCAAGTGACTTCTTTCCTGCTCTCCTTCCTTGATGCTCCTCATTACAGCAACATACACTCTGGGCTAGACTTCCCTTAAATGCTCATAAAACATGATGAGAAGTTTTTGCTTTTCCAAGTACAAGAAAGAAGAGATAGTGTGAAAAGTAAAATGGCTTTTGAGGAAGAATGCTGAAAGTCATTTGTTCCTTGAATCATGAAATAGTAATAGGCTTCCTGTCTCCTAGACAGAAGCAAGATTCAGGCAATGTAAAGCTTTGCAAAGAGTAGAAAAGCATTGATTTTAGAGTAAAACCCAACTGAGAAAATAGGCATGCCAGGAAAATAGTTTCTGCCAGCTCTCTAGGAATGACAACAGAATGAAAAACTTACTATAGGTACAGATGAATAGGTAACAAAGTGAGAACAGGAGAGAGATATTATCGTTCTGAAGAGCTAAGTGAACTAATTGTTGCATTCTTTATTGTCTTCACTTTGTCTTTTAAAGATCATTACAACAATAATACTATCAGCTTTGGATGTAAGCATCTATTATTCTCTACAGTTAGATTTAGACACTAACGAGAGATGGTGAATGCAAAGGAGAAGATAAAAGGAACTGATGAAGTACAAAGATAAAGATAGAATCACAGGAAGACAGACAAAGGTTATCAACTTAATAATGCAAACTAATTTCAACAATTTGAATCCCTAGCTTGTTGACATTTCTGAACATCTTTATGCAGTTATCTAATAAAACTAATTTCATGAGAATGGGGGCATAGTATAACAGTTAAGGAGTAATCACCAGCTTTATTTGATTATTACTGTTCATGATTTGGAAACTCTTTGTAGCTTCTGAATATAATTGACAAAAACTTACATTATATTACTATATTCAAAATTGAAAGCAGTCATCCTCACGCTTGTATATCAAACATATAATTAATTATTCAGGCACTTATGTTCTTTCAGATATTCTAAAGTTCTCTAGGGAACTAGAGGACTTTTTTTTCTAGAAAAAGCCAACAGGTTAAGAAAATTGTATTATGGTATTTACATAAGTATCTCAGAGAGTATGCTTTTCTGTCACACTGGAAATTCTGACAATTTCCTATCAGGTTCCCTGAAACACATATATCAAGTAAGCTGAGACCTTGTACTTAACATAGGCTTGGGTTTGTAGGAGGCAAATATGAACACATAAAGCAAAAGAAACCTCATTGTCCCAAACTTAATTATGTAGTTGCCTAATTAACATTTCTTGGCTAATTAGTTAATATTAGTATATACCAATTTTCCCTCTCTTCTTTCATTCTGTAGAAGCAAGAATGTGCATTTGAATGTGCTGTTAATTACATGAATCATTTATTCAAATCTTTAATGCAGATATTTAACTTACCAGCATTACTATCACAAAATCTTTTTTTAAAAAAGATAACCTCTGAATTTCAGAGCAGTTTCATTTTGTATACTTTTCTGATGGATTAATTTAGGGAAGCATTAGGGGATCAGAATACATTTGAACCAGTTCTTTGCCATAAACTAGAGATCCAAATTAAGTTTATAGAATACCAGCTGGCATGACCCTACCTGATGCAGCAGATATTGATAGTAGTACCCCACCCCAATTGTCCTTGAGGGTGAGCAGAGATTTTTTTCACTAGAATTAATAAAATCCATTAAAATCAGAGAATATTCTGANATATTTTATTTTTTTTTTTTTAACCCAGTCAAATTTATAGTGTAATATTTAATCATAATGTTCCAGTTGGGAAGGGGCTGAGTAAACAGCTAGTTGTAAAAAGAATCATAAGTAACTTCACTGAGTCATATGTCCTACTCATCTACTTTTGTTCTTAGCTAAACAGATTTGGTTCATGAGGACCAAGTTATTTGTAGAGTTGGGTGATAAACATTTTTTCCTGTCATCTCACTCAGAGCTTTCCTGCTCATCATCTTTACAAAAGACTTGCTTAATGTCATTACACATGGGGATTTGGGTCTCCAGCATTTCAGTGGTGAAGCTGCTGGTGCACAATACAGGAGCCATCCTCATACTGGAAGATGACTTAGCCGAGCTCTAGTTCTGATGCTCCGCTCCTTGCTAACCTGGAAGATACGATGCAATAGTGGATTTTCCCTTGCATCTAACAACTTAATGTTTTGTTATTGGTTTTATTTGGGGGCAAGGGGGGTGTTTCATCCAGAAGATGCAATTGATTCAATAACCTTCATAAGAACAGAGCTGGACAGAGGATTTAGCAACACACTAGTTTTCTTCATCCTCCACCAAACCCACATACCATGCAATGCACAGGGTGGACAACATATGCAACAACTGAAGCAGTTGGATCAGACTGAACTGAACAGAAAGGATAAGCCACTCTCACTTGTTAAAAGAGAAGCTTGATATTTTTTAGTATTCAGTGGGGTTTTAGTGCTTTTCAAATGAGACACACCTGTCTCATTCTGTTATATTTCAGTTTTTATGACTTTTTATATGAGAATCAGATAGGAAATAGTGCTGCTTCTGTCAACTTTTTTCTGGTAAGCTCCTCTTTAGCGTCCCATAATAGGCTTTACTTCATCTCATTTAATATCATGAGCCTAAGAGACAAGTTATCAGTTTTTCCAAGCAGTACAGCTCCCTTAATGCAGCTTGCCCAGCCATTCCCAAAGGTAGGATCAATATTGCTATATTGAAAAGAATGGTTTTGGTGCTCTCATAGGAAAAAAGTAATGTCTGTGGCTTTTGTGCACAGTGTAAGCAGATCTGCTGCAGAGAGATGTTGCACTGGCTTTCCTTGACAACTTTGCCAATACCTTTGAAATCATGTAACAAGGTCTGTTCTGGACCCTTTCAGCATGACTGAAGAGCTATTTATGCATTGTATTTAATATGTGTTTCAATGTAAAGTACATTTTAGATCGTGATGACAAGAGCTTCCAGGGCTTCTCTCCTCTCCCTCCAGGTTGGCTGTAAATCTATAGTCCCCATGTTACTCTTGAGTGGAATAGTTTCAACTAAATGTGTAGAAAGTACCTCCCATCTCCTCCCTTCTAGGCTGGCAGTGTGTAAAGCTATAGGAAAAGAGGATTTTAAAGGCAACATATAGGCAGCCTGCTGGATCAGTGGTTTGTCTGTTAGGCTACAATAAAAAGTGACAACCATTGTTTTTCCAGGACTAATGCTATAAAAACAAAGGACTGATTTCTGCTCTGTTATCTGCATATGATCTAAAGGGTGAAATCAAAGAGAAAATAGTCATAGCCCTGCAGCATTGACTAGGCATTAAAGCTCTGAATGGCATCAAAACTCTGAATGGCATCAGTAAGTGAGCACTTTCCACTGCCAGACTCTCTCTGTTCCCTACAGATGCCCTGAGCAGGACTCCAAATTGCCCTGCAGGATCTGCACTTCTGTAAATCACAGTGTGTAAGCCACAGCACTGCAGCACATGCCAGTCCCTTTAAGCATAGCTTTTTTTTTTGCTGTATTCTCTACTGTCTTGATTAATTCTCTAACACAGTTGTGGCCCATGTAGTCCCTGCAGAATTTGTTTGTGTTTGCATCTTTACCAGTATTACAGAGCAGTGTANTTGTGACAGGGTCATGATCAGTCTGAACACAGTAGGGCTGCATTAGGTTGGAAGATGCTAGATAAAGTTGCACCTGAATAATATATTTATTTAGTGTATTCAGCTAGCAGCTTTGCTAAAAATACAGGAAAGATAGAAGGCAAAATTAATTACGTAGAGCACAGTAAATCTTCTCTTACTCAACACCTCCATAGCCTATATACAGCTCCCTTTTTAGGATTCAGCGTGGGCTTATTGTAGAGCTTAATAGCTGAGTTACCCAATCATAATGAGCCACTGTGTGCAAGAGTTGAGCATGATAAAGCACTCTTAATGCGTCTACAATGCAAGGCATTTTAATTCTGACATGAGTGCTGCAGGAAGACACGACACTCTGCCACACAAACACATGGACAGACTTAGGTGGGTGGTAGTGCTGCTGGTGGAATAAAACTCCTCCCAAGTGGTGAAGTTTTTCTCACTGGTCCTAAATATAATATTTGAGAAACCTAACTTGTATTTGTGTGGCTTTATAAAAGTGTCAGTCTTTAGTTATATTAGAAAATATAATCACAGAATATTCTGAGTTGAAAGGGACCCGGAAGGATGACTGAGTCCAACTCTTAAGTGAATGGCCCATACAGGGATGGAATCCATGATCTTGGCATGCTCTAACCAACTGTATTAATCTCAGGGTCAAAAAAATTCAGAATTAGAGTTGGCCACTCTGGACTGAAAACATTTCTAGCTGGTTCCTAGGGGTAATAGAGAAGAGCTTTCTATGCCTGTATGATGACCAAATGTCTGAGAGTGTAATGGATTGAGGTTTCATTTTTTTTTTTCTCTAAGGTTTGCAGGCAGTTTGGGTGCTTTCTTACAAAAGCAACTCTTTATCTCACTCAGGTTTTGAAGTCTTCATAGGCTGCAGTAT
>VWZS01007734.1:2329215-2382163 GCA_013397075.1 Rhabdornis inornatus | reverse complement strand
CCTGGAAGATACGATGCAATAGTGGATTTTCCCTTGCATCTAACAACTTAATGTTTTGTTATTGGTTTTATTTGGGGGCAAGGGGGGTGTTTCATCCAGAAGATGCAATTGATTCAATAACCTTCATAAGAACAGAGCTGGACAGAGGATTTAGCAACACACTAGTTTTCTTCATCCTCCACCAAACCCACATACCATGCAATGCACAGGGTGGACAACATATGCAACAACTGAAGCAGTTGGATCAGACTGAACTGAACAGAAAGGATAAGCCACTCTCACTTGTTAAAAGAGAAGCTTGATATTTTTTAGTATTCAGTGGGGTTTTAGTGCTTTTCAAATGAGACACACCTGTCTCATTCTGTTATATTTCAGTTTTTATGACTTTTTATATGAGAATCAGATAGGAAATAGTGCTGCTTCTGTCAACTTTTTTCTGGTAAGCTCCTCTTTAGCGTCCCATAATAGGCTTTACTTCATCTCATTTAATATCATGAGCCTAAGAGACAAGTTATCAGTTTTTCCAAGCAGTACAGCTCCCTTAATGCAGCTTGCCCAGCCATTCCCAAAGGTAGGATCAATATTGCTATATTGAAAAGAATGGTTTTGGTGCTCTCATAGGAAAAAAGTAATGTCTGTGGCTTTTGTGCACAGTGTAAGCAGATCTGCTGCAGAGAGATGTTGCACTGGCTTTCCTTGACAACTTTGCCAATACCTTTGAAATCATGTAACAAGGTCTGTTCTGGACCCTTTCAGCATGACTGAAGAGCTATTTATGCATTGTATTTAATATGTGTTTCAATGTAAAGTACATTTTAGATCGTGATGACAAGAGCTTCCAGGGCTTCTCTCCTCTCCCTCCAGGTTGGCTGTAAATCTATAGTCCCCATGTTACTCTTGAGTGGAATAGTTTCAACTAAATGTGTAGAAAGTACCTCCCATCTCCTCCCTTCTAGGCTGGCAGTGTGTAAAGCTATAGGAAAAGAGGATTTTAAAGGCAACATATAGGCAGCCTGCTGGATCAGTGGTTTGTCTGTTAGGCTACAATAAAAAGTGACAACCATTGTTTTTCCAGGACTAATGCTATAAAAACAAAGGACTGATTTCTGCTCTGTTATCTGCATATGATCTAAAGGGTGAAATCAAAGAGAAAATAGTCATAGCCCTGCAGCATTGACTAGGCATTAAAGCTCTGAATGGCATCAAAACTCTGAATGGCATCAGTAAGTGAGCACTTTCCACTGCCAGACTCTCTCTGTTCCCTACAGATGCCCTGAGCAGGACTCCAAATTGCCCTGCAGGATCTGCACTTCTGTAAATCACAGTGTGTAAGCCACAGCACTGCAGCACATGCCAGTCCCTTTAAGCATAGCTTTTTTTTTTGCTGTATTCTCTACTGTCTTGATTAATTCTCTAACACAGTTGTGGCCCATGTAGTCCCTGCAGAATTTGTTTGTGTTTGCATCTTTACCAGTATTACAGAGCAGTGTATTGGATTTGTGTGACCAGGTTTTGATAATGAGGGGGCTAAAAGGGTGGCTTCTCTGAGAAGCTACTGGAAGATCCCCCATGCCTGATGGAGCCAATACCAGCTGGCTCCAAGACAAACCTGCCCAGGCTGAGCCCATCACTGATGGTAGTAGCACCTCTGGAATATGTACTTGAGAAGGGCCAAAAACCAGCAGCAACTGCAGCCAGCGAGGAGTGAAAATATGTGAGAGACAAAATTCTGCAGACATCAGGGTAAGTGAAGGCAGGGAAGGAGGTGCTCAGGTGCTGTAGCAGACATTCCCCTAGAGCCTGTGGTGAAGATCATGGTGAGGCAGCTGTGCCCCTGTAGCCTCTGGAAGTCCACTGTGGAACAGAGATTCCTCTGTAGCCCATGGAGGAGCCCACACTGGAGCCGGTGGGAGCCCAAAGGAGGCAGTGGTGCCAGAGGAAGTACACACTAAAGCAGGGTCCTTGCAGGATATGTGGCCCATGGAGAAAGGAGCTGTGTTGGAGCAGGTGCGCTGGCAGGGCTTGTGACCCCATGGCAGATCCACACTGCACCAGCCTGTTCCTGAAGGACTGCATCCCATGGGAGGGACCCACACTAGAGGAGATGATGAAGAACTGCAGCACATGGGAAGGACTAATGTTGGAAAAATTTGTGGAGGACTATCTCCCATGGGAGAGGTCCCACGCTGGAACAGTGGAAGAATCCTTCCATGTCCCCCTGTCATTATCTCAACCAGTGAGCCTTTCATTATATTTTCTTTCCCCTGTCCAGCTGAGGAGGTGAGTGATAGTTGCTTTGGCAGGCATTTGGTGCCCAGCCAGGATCATACCACCACAGGTAGTGGTATGATTGCTGGGACTGATAAAAGTAATGTCTTCTGGTTCTAATCTTACCTAAACAAATATAAAGGGGATGTTTACAGCTTTAATTTAGACATAGACACTTCCACTAGTACAATAGAAGCACGCTGCTGAAAGATTTACATCCTTACAATGAATGTACATTCGTTGTTATGGTTTGTGCACAATGCACTCTTTCCTCCAGATAATAATAACAGCACTAAGTAACTATAATCTCTTCTGGCTTCAAAATCTAGAAACACTAAAGGGTCAAAGGACCATAACTGAGGAATAAACAACTGACTCAGAAGGCCTCTGTTTTCCTTTGTGAAGCTCGTGCTTGTCTCTATAGGAAAGTGCTTAAGAGGTCAAAAATACATTAAAAAAAAAGTCCTAGTTACCCACCTAAATATATAAATACATGCTGTTCCCACAAGGCAGAGTACAAATCTCTCACTATCTTTGAGGGTGTTTACGCATTGCTACTTTTAGCAAGAACAATAGATAATGCACCTTATCTGCAGCACCAAGGAACATTCTTGGACTGCCTGTGCAGATGCCATGACATTTGGCATGCATTTGTATTTATTTGTGATTTTAAGTCAAAGATTGAGTACTTAAAATCAGAAGTGTTGACTGGAAGTGAGCTCTGGCAATTCTGTAATTCAGCTTCCCATGTGAAGAATTTAATGAGTTCTACACCAGGTCAACCATGATGACTAAGAGTTTCCATTAGAAATACTGAAAAACAAGATTTATGAGCCAATCAGTTTTACATTGGTAAAATGCATCTGCTTTTATAAAAGCTAAATTTATTGAATAAAATAATATATATTTTCAAGAATTTTCATCAGGTTATTGTGCTGTCAATCTTAAAAAAAAAAAATGAAAGTTCAACCAAAAATGAAAATATTTTTCACATTTTTTATTAGAAACTTTTTTTATCCACTTTGTTCTAAAGATTTATCGGTTGTCTTTAACTGCAAATTCAATTTTTTATTCCAAGTATCATTTAATCCCCAAATATGTGTTTCCCTAAACAGACTAATTTAAAAAAAGAAAAAGCTGCAGAAATCAGTGTTATAACTGAGATAATAATCACTTAAATCCTAGCTGATGTTTTCATAATGTCACATCATTTTGCCAAAGTTCCCTTAGTGAAACATGAATTACAAAAGAAAAGCAGAAGAAGCTTTTTTCCTTTTGATAAAATGAAACAGAAATTATGCAATCTACAAAAAAGCTGATGCTTTGGTTTTCAGTCCAAGTAAACAACAGCAATATGAGACTATTCCCACAAAAAGGTGATAGAGGACTCTCCACTGATCAAGGAGTACACAGAATTTCATTCGACATGAAGCCAATCTATCATTACATAAAGATATTTCTTTCCCCGTTTCTCAGCCTGCATTGCTTACCTTGATTTGACTTCCCATAATTTAAATAACATTTCATATCTTCAAAGCACTGTACATGCATTAACTAATTTCACTCATTAAAATTTGACACTGCTGTCTAATGATAAATGCAGTGGATTTGAAAACTTTCTGTTAAATACGCCTTGATAAGCCTCTTCAAGCACATAGCTGTAAACTGTCTTTTGATGTTGTTAGATCTGTAACCCTTTGCTGGTTATATGCTTCCAGCTAATAAGGAGTGACAACGATTACTGAGCTTCTGCTCCAGGAAAGGAGGCAGGATTTTCCTTTCCTTGGGAGAACTTCCATAAGGCAAACAGGCATTGCTTCATTTTAGTGTTTCAAATTCTCCATGACAGCTTTGTCACGAAAATGTACAAGCTGCCTGATAGACAAGTTTGGGACCATATTTCAGTGCTGCATGATAAACTTTTTGTTCTAACCTGAATGCACAAATAGAGACACCTGGCATGTATTTACTTATTAGGTCAAGATATTAATGTCCTTTTCATCAGCAATGCCCTGCATGGCCTGCAGATGTTATCACAGATTGGCTCCACATAACCTTTGTATTTGTATTGGAGGTGCTTCAGAGGGTTGGAGCACCTCTCCACTCAAGACAAGCTACAAGAGTTAGAGCTGCTCATCCTGGAGAGAAAAAGGCTCCAAGGAGTCCTTATAACAGCCTTCCAAGATCTAAAAGGGCTACAAAAGAGCTGGGGAGCACTTTTTACAAGGTTGGATAGAGATAAGGCAAGGGAGAATGGGTTTAAAATGAAAGAGAGTAGATCTAAAGAAGAAATTCTTTACTGTGAGAGTGGCAAGGCATTGGAACAGCTTGCCCAGAGAAGCTATGGATGTCCCATCCCTGGAAGAGTTTAAGGCCAGGTTGGATGGGGCTTTTAGCATGGATGGTCTAGTAGAAGGTGCTCCTGCCTAAGGCAGGGGGGATTAAACTAGATGGTCCTTCAGGTCCCTTCCAACCCAAATCATGCTGTGATTCTATATAACTGCTGGGATTACTTCTACATTTTTCCACTTTTCAGAGGCAGGTCTGAATGCTTCAGTCCAAGGGCAAATAAAACTGGTGAGTTACTACAAGGAAGGAGTATTAGGACTCTGTGTCCTGAATGGCTCAAGGCCATAGGTCAGTCTGGATGTTGCTTAAATTAGTCCTGGAGCACAAGATATTCCAAATATTGTAAAAATGGAGATGATGACCTGTTTGCCAAAGATCAGTGGAGAGAGAAGGCCATGTGTCTTAATTATTTTGATCTTCCCCAGTTTTAAGACAATTTAGATAAAACCATCTGTTGAAGAGATCCATGGGTGGAAAAAGGATGCACAAGAATGACATTAGAGAAAGTCTTGAAGGGTTCTGACAGTGTTTCAAATCTTGAAATTTCCTGTTGTGAAGAGCCTTAGGTGGTTTATTATATGTACATGTCTCTTCACTAACATCGAGGCTGCTTTGCTTTTCTTTCTGACATATCAGGCTGCAAACATTGAAAGTGTAAATCCCTCTTCTGAGCAGTAACACCCATTAAGCATTGATAATACGATCTGCACGGCAGAAACCTGACAGAATGATAGGCTAAGTAATCATTAGTCGTAAAAAATAACATGCATAATAACACTGAATCATCAGACAGAAAACAGAGCACTATTTAGTTCTAAAGATGAATTAGGACAATTTGCTTTGTGCATTAGATGAATTTCCCTGCAGTACTTCAGACTGCTTTGTTTTCATACCTTCAGCTGCATCTGCTCCTCCTGAGAGTTGCTGTAGTCACTTTACCGAGCTCCTGTTTTATAAACAGAGAAGTCATCTCTCTTACCCTGCCCTTACCAGCTTGTCTCAGCATATGCTGCTAGCTTTCACAGTTGACAGACACTCTGACAACTGGCAGTCTGTCTGTCAAGAAGATCCTAAAAGATGAAAGTGTTGAGTAGAAAGTTCAGTTCAGGATCATCTCCATGGCTTTAGGAGAATGTTTGCAGCAGAGATATTATAGCAGAATACTGATAGAATCATCAACTTTGCTTTTCTTGTGAACATGAAATCTACTTTAAAGGGGTAATATTTACTTTATAAAATGTTTAATTACCAAAAAATTGCATCTTTAAAAAAATCAATCTCTCTCTTCCTTTCTCTGGGCCAAGTACAGTCCTCACAAAAGGGAAGAGACAAAAGACAAATAACCACTTCTCACTGTGCTGTGAGAAGTGGGCGCTCTGCCTCAAGGTGACCCTCCCAGATTTAACTCCCTCTCCTTCCTCTCCCAGTTTGGATACTTCGCCAGATTGCTGTCACCTTCTTCTTAATTCTTCTCACCTTTCAGAACATTGTCTACTTTCCTTCTGCCTGGCTTATGTCAGGTGAGGAGCTGATCCAATGCCGTCACACCAGGCAACTGGCGCTGGGCCGAGCAATATTGTCCCTTTGCTGCTGGCAGCCGAGAGCAGGAGAAGAGGTGGTGACCTGCCTTGCAGTGCTGACAGCAGGGGAGGGTTGCCAGTGGCAGGGCTGGGATGGTGCCAGGACCCTTGCTGGGACAGCGCTGGGTCTGCATTGTGACACCTCTGCAGGAACAGAGCAACTTCGCTGATATCCCTGACAAGCGCTTACATTTTATTCTCCCAAGTGTAGTCCTTGAGTTCAGGAGCCGATGAGGCAGCTTTGTGCTGCTGTCACTGCTTCTAATTACCAGCTGTAATGAGGCTTCATCCTGATTCCTTCTCCTTGACTTCTAAAATGATCTTGTGACCTCCTGGGTGAGTGGGCTTTCCTTTCTGATAAGCCAGCAGCAAGAGCAAATCTACAGCACCTGTTTGAATATGAAACAGAATGGCTTATAGTAAAATAGAAGTGCAGAATGTTATGCAAAATATTAATCCCAGAGAAATTAAGACTTAATACAAACAGATGATGGGAATGCTACGCAATCCTCTCCTTCATCTGTGGTTTATTTAAATTAATCATTTCAGGCAAATTTTGATCAAGAAGAAACATTTTTATATACTCTATACTACCCTCTTTTTTCTGAATATAGATTTGCTTAAATAGACCATTTGTCTTTGATAGTCATCTGAAGGACTTTTGATACAGTCACCTTGTACATCTGCAAACTGACAATGCTACACAACTTGTCCCAAGCTGTAGTGCACATATCTTTAGATGGCACTCTAACTCACCCCTCTAGATACTGTGCAGTTAGATTTTCAAAAGTTTTCAAAGTGAGTTTTCTTCTTTCTTTCTCAGTGAGTTGATTCACCGAGTCACACCATTTACTTCAATTTTTTATATGATAAATCTGAAGGATAATTTAAATTAGCGCAAACCCTCTAAGATACGCCAATCAATTCCAAATGCCATCTGTCACAGTACACTCAAAGTGGAGGAGAGAAGAAAGCACCCACTGGTTCAGTTCCTCCACACTAACCGGCAGGTGCCTGACTGTCTGTCAGCAGCCCTGTGTTTTCCTGCTTTCTGAAGCTTAATAGGACAACCAGTTTTCCTGATTAATCCTGAGATCCAAAGCAAACTTCGTAAATATTACATCCAAATCCAAGATTGCACTTTCTCTTTTCAGAGCAGTCAGAGCAGCAAAAATCTCTTAATTTTCCTTACCAAATTTAGAGAGTAATTATCTTCTTATGTGTTCTTTACAATTAAACACATAAATATATCTGCCTTGCAGTTTGCATGTATACAGCTCCTTTTTCAATCTCAGAGCATCTAAACTTCTCATTTTGCTGTATGGTTGAAGTCTGCTGCCCCAGAGTATCATTTACCTTTCTGCTTTTATGTTTCCAAAACAAAAGTGCTCAAGAATAATGGTTTGTGGTTTTCTGTCTCCATGTCTATTTTAGGTTTGCTGGGATGAGTAAGAAGGGTGACTGGCTTTTTTGGTGGGGGAAAGTGGTGCTCATATGTAACAATAATTGTTTAAATACTGACATGCTTTGCTTCACCTCCATTCTCTCATCTGTTCAGGCATTAGCTGTAACCTGGACACGTGTGCTATCACCAGTACCAAACACACCAAGAGCAAGATTGCTTGGCAGAGATGGATCATATCTCAGCTCATTGTTTCCTGTCTGTAAACCAGACTGCATTTAGTGGGCTACTCACAGAAACTTGTCTTCTTGCTTTTCCCCCTCTGCTGTTATCCACAGCCACTGCAGTGCTAACACTGCAGCTGGTTCTTCAGCAAGAGGAGCCTTTCTTAGATTTTCCAAATCCTTTCCCCAGGATATCTCTGGTCTCTAAGTTGACCCTACCAGCAAGGCATTTTTCTGCTATTCCCTGACTGTTCTTAAAGGACAAACAACATATGAAACTCATGTCATTTTTATCCCAAACTTTCCCCAGCCAGCTGTCTTTATTCAGTCACTCAATTGATCTATGAATTTATTATCTTCATTGCCTCATGAAATTAAGAACTTCAAAATCCTTTCCATCTTCTCTGAAGCCTTGATGAGTGCTAATGATAAAAGCAGAATTCAGGTTTCTGGGAATTTGGCAACAGCTGAGAGCACTTTTTTTGTGTCCTTTCTTTGCCTGAGAGGGCTGCTTAGAGTGGGTGAATTGCTGGATCTCTTTTTTTCTTGCAGGACCTTTAATCTAGGTGCTGGGCGGTTATGTCCTATGCCTCTGAAGGTACAGGGAATAAAACTGTCTTCTTCCAAAGTCTTATCTATTTGCTAGAAAAAACAAAATTATCACTGCAGTGCCAACAGCTAAAGTCAGAGTTTCACTCTGCAAGGAGAAGAGGAAGAGCTAGGTATTTTCCTAAACAGTTGCACAAACAAATAAGAAAAAGGAAAGGCTTATTAGACCCCTAAGAGTCTAACCATCCCTTCTTCTGAGTTTTAATGGATATTTTGTGCCTGTTGTCAACCAGATATTGTTTTCAAATATAAATACAAAATACAGTTTTGCTGGAAATTGGGACAGCTACGGGTCATTAAACAACATATGTTCAGATGCACTGATGCCATGAAGCACCCACTTAGGAGATGATGTACAAGATACAAACTAATTTTATATTTGATAAGCAGAATGTATGTTAAGAGTGGGCAGGTTGAAAACAGCATGTGTTTTTTGCAGTTGTTGTTTTTTCCTAAACAAATAATATCTACCTTCACCAGAGAAGCAAAATATACAAACTTTAAAAAATTATTTGTAGATTTTCATTTGTAGAATTTTGTTAGAGAGTAATAAACTATATTAAATTACATAGAAAAAATTTTCTGCCACGTAAACCTGTAGCTTCATTCAACTTAATATTAAATAATATTAATTAATTAATATTATCCCACAACATTAAATTCTGTAGGTTTCAAAAAAATTTCTACAGAACTTACACTTATGGCTATTATCACTTCTGGAGTATTGTTTGAGAAAAATTCCTAATGACTATAGAAGTAGTCAGGAGTACAGTTTGCAAATCCACATGGATATGAGTTTCATTATGATTCGTACTCACTCAATACACTAAATAAATTAACCTCAATTAATAAATAACCTCTTTTCTTCTCAGGATGAATCTCAGATTAAAAGACTGAACCCAAGTTTTTTGTTCTTACCTTTTTGATTTAATTTTCCTTACACAAACACAAAATTAAAATTAAAAATTATCTTGTGGAGTCTTCAGATCTTTGGATTGATTTTCGTTAACATGCACCTTCCATTTCCATGGATAAGGTGTCCACTTCCACCTTCCTCATCCCATCTGAAGTAGTCATCACATGCTTCAGCAAGATGTTCTCCGAGGGAAGGAGCACCTATACATGTTCCAGCAGGTCCCCTTCCCCTGAGTCAGAAAGTTCCTGTACAGTACTCATTCTCAGCAAGGAAAGTGCTGAAACAATCAGATCTAAACATTTGACAAAGGGATTGTGATCTCTTTTTAGTATAGCACTTCCTACAGAGACACTGCCTTTTCTTCAATTATTTAAAATTAATTTTCTTCATGTTCTTTTATTACACTGTAACATCCCCTGACTTCCTCTGCAGAATTCCTTTGTAATGTCTGAGAGGTCTAAAAAGGTTAACATCTATCAGCCACATATCAGGCTGACTGATGCCTTCCATGGTCTTCTATGAGCAGCCTACTTCTCTGCTCCAGGGCTGCACAGCAAGCTTCTCAACTCCAATCAACTCCAAAAGCTGCCTGTGCCTACTGGTGCTCAGAAACTCCACAAGCATGATGTAAAATATATTATCTGTAATCATGTAAATTTGTACAGTCAGAGAGTTGATTTTTATTTGCTTGGCAGGAGGCTTGCAACACTCCAAAGCTTTTAAATTGCTAGGTAGGACTGCTGTGACATTTCAATTCAGCTGTGTTCATCCCAGATGATAGAACGACCATCTCTGACCTTTCACATGCACGTATATGCATAAAGCTTGACAGTAAGTAAATGTTTGAAACCTCTCTGAGCACCAAAGGCAGCTTCTCCCTTGCATGTATATGTGCAAAGATTAGAAAGTTTTCATTAGTATTCTGCTAAAGTAAGCTTGTGAAATTTTACTGTTAGCAGTAGACTCAGCCTCAGAGAAATAATAGGTGAAAGACAGTATGTGTTATGCATTCGCATCAAACCTTGACAGAAAAGCAAAGCATTATCTAGGGCTGTGCTCCTCACAAAGGTTCATTCCCCTCACCCCTGGGCAGAGCTGCCAGGCTGATGTGGAGCTGTGTCACTTGTGGCCCGCTCCTCAGCTGCATTATGCCAGCAAATGTCAGGCAGAGACCTGCATCCATACTGTGCCCCTCCATTACTGCTTTCTTCATTCAGCCAGAGAGCCCAAAGTACATTTCCCAGAAGAGGAGAGTGCTAGCTATCAGGAAAAAAAAATTGTGAAAGCATAAGGGCATATGGCATGCAGCAAATGAACTGATTCAGTTTGATTCCTAAGTAATCTCTTGCAAACACAGATCCTCAGAGATTCTGCCTGTTGATCACAGCTTGTCCCTCTACCAAAAAACAGCACGTAAATAACAATTCATTTCCTCTTTCTGACAGAAGGTTGAAGGGCACCTTTGAGAGCTTTATCTATTAATGTACATACATTTTCTGCTCATGGCCCCTCTTAGGATTTAATATAACAAAAAATGACCAAAAATGCTGCCTTTCATGCTGCCCTCCATAACAAGAACATCCTTTTCTTTAATGTGCGGAATTGACTTCTTAAAGGAATAAAATACATTACTTTATAACCCTTCTATGAGAAGCGTCTGGTCCAAATCTCTTAGCAATATGTCACACAGCTAAACTCAGCAACAAATCTGCAGCTTCCTCTGTGTGTGTGAATGGAGACATAATCTTTGAATCATGAAGAGGAGGACCATTGCAAACCCTCTTGCACCTCTCTAAAAGCCAATGAATTTCAATAAAGTCTTTGTCAGCAAATACATTTTTGATTTATACTGGTGTTGCTTGTCCTAGAACCCGTGCTTTACACATGATGCATG
This sequence comes from Rhabdornis inornatus, assembly GCA_013397075.1. Classification (NCBI taxonomy): domain Eukaryota; kingdom Metazoa; phylum Chordata; class Aves; order Passeriformes; family Rhabdornithidae; genus Rhabdornis; species Rhabdornis inornatus. The sequence goes on along the minus strand of VWZS01007734.1, from coordinate 2,370,921 downwards.
CCAAGGGGAATCTCAATTATTTACTCTTGAATCGCTAGAGAATAAAGCAGAAAATTACTTTCCTTGCCTGTGATATATTTTGACATAGCTTTCCAAAAATCTTTCCCATTATACGATGACAAAAATACTAGATTTCAGTATGTTCTTATAGTATAAAGCAGACAAAAACCACCTGTGACTGACCTTAAAATACTCAATGGCCCAACAGTTTTGAATAAAACAGCCTTGGCACCTATCCCTAAAGGTGTTCCTTTCCATTAACTTTCTGGTTAGTAAGATTGCCTCTAAAGTAGATTTTTTTCTTGTGAAAAAATAAAACATTCCAGCAAAATTTACTTTGGTTTTGAGGAATATTCATTTTATGACGTAAAAATCCTTTTGAAAATAAATTTATGTCAAGATCACCAAAACAGAGCTCTTCAGAACAAATCCAAATAGAAAGTTAATTACAATTCACCAGAATTTTCAGCCACATTAAAACTTGTGCACTGCAGTGGTATTTTGGAAAATTAGAACATTACCATCCAGGCAAATGTTTCTGTCATCTGTATTTCCTATTTAACATGTGAAAAATGTGCATTTTCATCTAATTACAATTTAGAATTTAGGATTATTACTTTGATTTTAGCTGTTGAATTGAAAAAGTGACTGACCTTTCACCTGTTTGTCTGCCAGAATAAGGTACAAAAGGAACTCAAAGATCTCATTTTAAAATATGAAGGGACCTTAGGTTGTTATTTCAGATTATTTTGCTGAGGTGGGGTCTCTCCCCTTCCACTTCTCCCTGCCAAGGTTTTTATTCATGGTAGTGAGCGCCTAACAAAGGGGAACCTCTTCAATAGTGAGATTTCAGAATGACTATAGGGAGCTGTAAAAGCTCTAGAAAGCATCACAAATGTTTCCTGAAAAATTCTAAACCCTGAGAGTCCACTTTCTGTCACCCTTTTTTACTATAGCAAAAGACTAAAGTGAAAAGGATGGCTGGCTACCCTCCTGCAGTCCTAAAACTCAGAAACTGCAGACAAGTATGTGAGAGAAAAAAATATTGTGAAGGCATTATGACAATTTTGGAACCCAAGAGGAAGGTGAATCCAAACTCCCAAATCTTAGAAACAATATCGTTAAACACAAACTTTAACTTGTTTTAATTCATCCATTTAGAGCAACTAGTCAAATTAAACTATCTTGAACTGAACATATGAGAGAACTATTAAATGTGGCATATTTAAGACATTTTAGGTAGAATAACCCTATGCAGATGAAGTTGGGATCAAATCAATTCCATTGAATTAATGGAATAAACAAAAACATGTTCAAGTCCTTCTGAAATATCATCTTCTACAGAACTAAAGGGACAGCATCAAAAAACCCACAAACAAATGAAAAATCACCAAAAAAAAAACCCAAAACCCTCCAAACCCCATAAAGCAAAACTTGATCCTCTCAAGACAGAAATTAAAAACAAATTATAAAAATTAGCTTTAAGGGTGGATTGAAAGGAAAGAGAAAGTAACAAATTATTCACTACAACTGTAATAATTTTATTATTATTATTGTGGGGCTTTTGTTTGAAAATTATCTTACAGCTGATGATAGCTTTGAAAAGGTGCATGTTTTTCCTATTTGTTAGCCAATTCTTATCAAGGTACATTTTTTGTGAATTCTGTCTACCAGCTGTGAGATTATTGCATCCAGGTTTGACCACTTTTGGCCATACTCTTTTTCTACATGGACATGAGAGCAAAAGTTCTGTTTACTTGAAGTTGTATGAAAGGTCATCATTGTGTTCTGACCATTTGCTCCCACAGTGGATAAATGTAACCTTTATAAATATAACCAAGCAGCTGAAGAGGTTACTGGGACACCAAGACTCTCAGGAAAGTTTGTGGGCACTTGAAGGAGGAAAACACTGGCAACTAGCACAGAGGTCAGCAGCTTGTCATGCAAGAGCTGCTAAATTATATCTATGAACATCCCTCTAAAACATGTGCTGACCATGCTATGCTAGAAAGAATACAGGAACATCAACATTTCTATAAGGAAAAAGAAATATATAAGCCATATCTATTCCTCTGTAGCAGATTTCACATCTTTAAATATTTCTCCATGGGACTACATAAAAATTGCTAGGATTAAGGAATAAAGGCTAGGAATAAAATTTACGGGGCTGAACCTACATGTTATGGCTGTGTTGTTACCTTAAATGTTATAATACTACACAATTAAATATCTGTTTAGTTTTTAATTTAGTATTTTTAAATTCTATTTCCATTTGTTTTATTATAGCTTATTATTTTTTCTCATAGTTGGGGCAAATTCTAACCATGACTAATAGCCACATAATACTAAACTAAGCTAAAGGTGGATTTGATTTAATAATAAGTGTTCTTATTACTTTCACTTATATTTACATAGATTGAGATATTACTACTACTAAAACATATATTACAATTTCTATATGTGAAAGTAACTGTATCATTTATATCTCATCTGGCTTTCAACTGAGACATTTGTTTTATCTTCTGTGTTCATCTGAAGGACATGTTAATCTTGAAAGCAGTTTATTTCACTAAGTTGAAAAACAACTGCTTTCAAGGAGAGGAAACAGGTTCAGAAATTTGTAAGAAAGTGTGCGTGTGTGTGTGTGTTCCTGGTTCCTGTTCAATTTTCAATTGTGTTGAAAATTATTAATTATTATTCTTGTAAATAAGATACCCACTAAGATGAAGATAAGGTAGTCCTTTAAATGATGTTAAATTTATATGCTTGACTAACTACCTCTGAAATGAAGCTAGCAAACCAGCATGCACCTGTAGAAATGAAACTAAATTTGACATTTTTGCTTGCCTTGAATACTACTGACTAATATTCCCTAAATATTAAGGCATGGTACAAGGACAACAACTCAGCCTCCTTCCCTGTCATACAGGATTAGAACCAGCTCAGTCTTTCAAGCACCCTTGATAACCTTTAAACAATTCTTCTTCACAACTGTCATTGCACCCAGAGGTGAAAGATAAATTATTATTTCTACCAGTGCAGGAATGGTAGGAAGATTTTTTGAAATGATGTTATGAACATTCTTCACTTGATTGGGAATGATTGAGAGATTGGCTGATTCAAAGTGACTTCTTGTGTTGAATTTTATGAGACAGATAGTTCTGTGACTGCAGTAGGACAATGCTGACAGCATAACAACGGCAGACATTTCAATGTAAGTACAACAATGCACAGTTAAGTTGTGATCAATATATCTTTATTTCCTGGCGATATGATTAGTGTCTAATCTACCTCCCACACTATAATATACATATAAAAAACTGATACCAAGCTGGAGAGAAGGAAAAAAAATAGACTGATGGCTGAGCATTAAATTACAACTTTTGAGAATTTCAAGATGAACCTGAAAGAAAAGTACTGAATGCAAGCATGAACAAAATACCCTTGTGAAAACTATGTTTCTTTACATTATTTCTTCATGTGTTTGAATCAAAATGCAGGCACTACTGGTCCGGATGGCTTGGGAAGAAATTCACACCTTTTGATTAACTCAAGGAAGGCAATTCACACAACCAGTTGATCCACTTGACTGACATTGACATTCATCCAAAACAAAGGTCACTCTCCATCCCCTTTGTGTTGAGATAAATTCAGTTTGCTTTACAACAGCTGTACTGATTCCCTATTATTTTTTTTCCGTCCCATCCATGCCTTGCCTTTTGACCTATGTAAACTATCCACAACCCATCAAAGCCAGATGAATAGCGCCATTGGTCTTTTCTGTGTGTGAATTTGTAGTAAATTGATGCTGGCCAGAGGCCTGGCACCCAGCAAAGCCACTCACTCACTCTCTCCCATAAAATGAACAACAGAGAGAAAATTTAACAAAGGTTCACGAGTTAAAAACCAGAAGAGGTCACTCATCAAATGCCACCACAGGCAAAACAGGCTCAGCTTAGAGATATGTATTGAACTTATTATTAACAAAATCATAGTAAGATAATGAGAGGTAAAATAAACCCTTAAAAGACCTTCCCCCTGCCCCTCTCTCCTTCCAGCTCTACCTCCTACCCCAGTGCACAAGGAGGGAGGGAATGGGGGTTATGGTCTGCTCATCACCCCTGGCTTCTCCCGCTGCTCAGGGAGAGGAGTCATTCCCCTGCTGTACCCTGGGGTCCCTCCCACGGGAGACAGTTCTGTGACCTTCTCCAGCGTGGTTCCAATCTCACGAGCAGCAGCTCCCTGTGAACTGCTGCAGGGTGAGACCATCCCATGGGCAAACAATCCTCCCAAAACTGCTGCAGGGTGGGTCACCCTTGCACAGGACAGTGCACTCCTCCTAGGACAGGCTGCTCCAGCATGGGAGCAGGGCTCTCACCTTGGGTCTCCCAGGGTTTACAGCCTCCCCTCAGGCATCCACCTGCTCCACTGTGGGGCTCCTCCATGGGCTGCAGGTGGATCTCTGCATCCCCATGGACCTCCAGGAGCTGCAGGGCACAGCTGCTTCACCATGGTCTGCACCACAAGCTGCAAAGGAATCTTGGCTCCAGTGTCTGTAGCACCTCCTGCTCCTCCTCCTGCACTGACCACAGCGCCTGCAGAGTTTTCTCCTCACATGTTCTCACCCTGCTTTCTCTGGCCCCATTTAATACTGAGCGACAATTTTCTGTTTTTCTTTCTTCTTAAATATGTTATCACAGAGGTGTTACCACCATTTCTAATTGACCCAGCTTTGGCCAGAGGCACGTCCATCTCTGGAGCCACTGAGGATTGGCTCTGCCAGACGTGGTGGCAGCTCCCAGCAGCTTCTCACAGAAGCCACCCCTGTAGTGCCCCCACTACTAAAACCAGGCCATGCAAACCCAATACAGTATTACGTGAAGGTACAAGGCTATTCCAGTAGAGAATCTTAGGGAGTTTGGCCAGAGTTTGGAGCTAAGCACATGCAAACACCATTTCCACAGGGACAACATTTGTATGTTGCTCTGGTACAGGAGAGAAGCCTCGGAGACATCTGTATAATCACCATTGCCATCACCCAAGTTTGCCTTCATTCTCCATCTACTTCTGACCCTGAAAACTCCTCAGCTTAAATCCACAGCTGAAATTCCTCTCAGAATTGTGGTATTTCTGTGGCTTATAAGACAGATCTTAATAAGAAAGCATTCTTGTTAATACAAAATGAAACACTCAGACTCCAGCAAGTTACTCTCCTTCAGTTTTAGAACTTTCCACGATAGTTTTATTTAGAAACATGTTTATATCAGTGGTGACCAGAACAGGCTGTACTTTGCACTTATTAGTGGGATAGAAAGAGCTGATAAGAACAGGCATTTGGGAATTTAACAGGAATCCCTTCCATCTTTTTTTTTTTTTCCAAGATGAGGAGAAGCTGTTTCACATTTCTTATAAGATGCATTTGTTATTCATGTTTAGAGGACTAAAGATCAAAAATGTGCTAAAACTTTTGGAGATCAAGCCCACCCCCAGCATGTTTTTCTTGGGTTACAGTGCTGTATCTTCACCCACTTGATATCTACTGTGGGGAATGCCCTTTTGAAAGTGGGTATCTATTTTGAGAGAATAGCCATGGTTACAAAAAAAGGCCCTAAATTTTGCATTCAGCACAGCAAAATGGTCTTCCTTCAAGAGGAGATATGTGCAGTGACCTTCCTCCTGCAACACCACAGTCTTGTGGTTCAAACACTTTAAAAACATGACAGTAAGTATTTTAATGTGTCATGCTATGGAGAGCCTGTAGCTCAAATTACTCACTTGTGAATTCACATACAACTATACAAATTGTGCTGAAAAGGAGACTTCCTCTCCTGTCTACATTTAAACAAAGGCTCAGGTTTATGGAATGGGGAAACCTTCTAAATCAGGGATGTAGGCTTTTGCATAAGAAGTACTGAACCCTTTTACAGAAATCCTTGGCTCCTGATGCAGAGAAGACCAAGTGCCTTGCTCAGGCATCTGAAAGCCCTTCTCTCTACTCCTGCTTTGAAAACCTTAGCACCTCACCTTGACTTATTATGACAAAGAGCATTGCCACCTCTGTGTCACAGGCCCAAAATATGTCTGTGTCTATGCAGATTCTGGTCCTGAAAGTTTTTCCCTAAGACAGCTTCCACGCTTCTCTCTCTGTTATGTTACAATCTTCATTGCCCAACTGAACTACAGTTTCTTTGATTGTCTAAAGGCTATTTTCTCCCTTCTGCTTAATTCAATATCTCTAACATTTGTCTTATATACCCTGCTTTTAATTTTAAGGCACTTGGTGCTAAGAGATAAGCCTGTGGCAGATGTAATTATCCAGCAGCGTATTAGTCACTTGTTACTGCCACCTACCTGCCTCTTTCGTACTAGTGTTTCCACTGGGAAGGGAGAGATTGGAAAGCCTTTCATCTTCCTTATAATTATTTCTTCATAAAAAATAGCTGTGTGGAAGCTAGACCCAAAAATCAGAAGTTTAAACCTGAGACTCATCAGTTCTGTAAATCAATAGATTTTAATTGCAGAACCTACCTCATACTTTATTGCAGGCATCACCATGTTGACTTTTTAAACTGAAAGCAATAAATATAGTCATCTAGCTTAGCCTTAGGCTTTTACTATTTACTGCAGGCCTATGCCTTCAGCTAGACCCAGACACTTTAATCCAAAGCTTAAAACGCTTAGAAAGCCAGAGTATAACTGAAGAATAAGCTTTACTGTTTCGTTTTTGTAATACTGTAGCTTCAGTTTCCTAGTTTCAATTTTCAGTCTTTGCAGCTCTTTAACAGGCTTTTTATCAGCTGTAGCTGAAACTCACAGTGCATTTGGACAACTAGATGATGCATCTGAGAACCATTAGCTCTCTTCCATCCAGGGTAATGGAGTGGATTAGGACAGATGGGTAAACAAGCAGGTGAACCACCCTAGATTAGAAGGATGCTTGGCAACATTGTACAGAGGCTTCCAGACACCTGTGTGTAGACTCCAGTTCACAATAATCACTGAATTACTGGCTGAACCTGAAATTACTCTCATAGTTTCTCCCTTGCATCAAGCTTCTGGTTTCACATGTGTTTACTACTTCTGATACAGCACTGCTTGTGTGTTGGTTCCATTTTCCTCATTCTGTACCAGAAATGAAAAATTCTTTTAGCAAGATTGATGCAAAGTGTTTCTGCAGAATTTCCCTCAGATATCCATGACCTCATTCACCTTCCCTCTGTGCCAGCCCGTGCTGGATCTGCACTGGCATTATGCAGTATCACTCTGGAGGCTCTGTGTCACTCTTCTCAGAGCTCTCAGTAATGGGAATGAGTGCAGGGAGACCAGGGCATGGTTTGCATTCAGCAGTTCAGGAGTTTCTGAATGGCACAGTTACTAACTCGAGTTCCAAACTGTGCAAAGCGAATACTTCCAGTCACACACAGCCAGATTCATATGGCACTGCACTTGAGTTTAGAAGCCCAGCTCACAGAAATTGGCTCTGCACTGAGTTAGCTCGCTGTCTTTGCAAGGATTAATGGAGTGATTAATCAGGAACTGGATAAACGACCCACAGATAATTCACAGATGATTATAGTTTCTTTTATCTGTCTCTGCTCCTGGATTGAAATTTTATGTAATGCACAAGCCAAGAGTGTTTCTGCTAAATTCATAGTGGATATTTGCAATCAAGATCCCTTAACACAGCTTGGTATAAATGATAACTTTTGCTCAAGGGAATATGGAAATGATGGGGTTATTGTAGGTCAGTATAAAATGAGATGATATCAGAGTAACAGCCCAGCTTCAGCCAAAGCTGACACTGAAATTGTTAAGATCCTGCTCATTGAAGGGAAATCTTGTTCTTTTGGGGATTGCAATTTGCAGACGTATGGACTTGTTTGGCTTTAAAAATGAGCCTCCAAGGTGGAAAAAGACAAAATAGCCTCTCCACTTTGCAATGAAAACACATTGTCTGAGGAAAATATTTAAACTATGCAAAACCAATGGCATGAAAGGATGGACATGACTTATAAAGAACGTGTGCTCTCAGGTAGCCTTGCAGCTCTTTATTATTTCATCCCCTGATGTTAACTCAAAGATCCTATGGGTCCTACCTTTGTGATTTTTGAGCACAACTGATAGCCAACAAATTATGTTAAGAAATATCAAAACCTTAATTAGAAGTTTCCATGAAAAGAAAAATTACGTTTCTAAATTAACTGCTGGTTTTACATACTTGCAAATAACTGTACAGACTCCAAGAAGATGGCTCAGTTAAAGACCACGCTGTGCTAAACTAATATCACAAGGGGAACAACCTTTAGACATATTGTATTAATGTAGTAAATGAGGGCATAAAGGCCTTTAGAGACTGAAAAATAACCTATAAAATTCACAAAAGAACTCAGGTTTGCAGCTGTGCCTATGAGCTGCTCAACAATATGTTTACTGCTTTATCACTCTTGTAGGCATTTGAAATGCCATGGTAACTATAATTTTATGGATAAACTTGCCCTAAATATCTGCTGCTAGCTTCACCCAGAATCAACTGCAGCCCAGAAACTGGTAGACATCTTGCTGATTCTCATGACCCCTTAATTATACTGCCCCTCATCTTATCTCTAGAATCCAAGCTGAAAGGTGACATCAAAATTCACCTACCCAAAGGAAAATAGAAAGTAGCTGTGCAGGGGGGGCCGCAGCTGATCATAGCATCTCACACCAATATGGGAAACCCATGTTCACAGTCATAAAAAACTACCTCTGACAATAGGAGCAGGATCTCACCCCCTGTTTCTCATATGTTGTACCCATGACAGAAATTCATGGCCTTGTGGAGGTTCTCTCCCAAGGGCATGAGGACAGAAAGATGCATATCTGCCTGAAATTGGTATATTCTGGATATAAAGGGAAAATGAAGATGAGTGAGGAGTCCATCCTGAAACGTTACAAAAAGGTACATTTTCTACATGGGATCTGTGCAGTTTCCTTTGTAAATCACCTCATCTTATTGGCTGTATGCGTCATGTATACATACATATTGGGTCAGGGGTATTGCTGTAGGAACATCTAGACTCCAGTCCCAGTGATTTTGGGATTAGACCCAACTGATCTTAGGGCACATGTACAGAAACAGCAGCCTTGGGCCCCTAGTGGACTCTGCAGTAGAGGTGCTGGAAATTCCACTCACCCCAGTCTTAGGTGGATTATTAGAATTACCAGTTTGCTTTTACCTACTTAAATTCCATTTAGATCTTGTTTTAAAGTACTTCATGTCTGTCTTCATATTAAAGGCTGTGGAATTAAAAGACAGTGGGATTCGTGTATGAAGACGACTCTGTAAGAATTATGTGATTTGAGTTATTTTTGGTAATGTGTCTTAACTTGTCCATAAATGTCCCACAAGAATTTAGTGCTATAGTCTTGTGGCAGAGCAACAGGAAGTGTTGAAAAAAAAGAAGCAATAAATACTCAATTTTCTAATCTACAAGCTTTTAACGCATTTACAGCAGTCGATTTCTTGCCCATTCTACTCATGTTCTTATTAACTAAGCTGCAGTCCTTCTTGGAAGTAAATATTTTATTTTAATAGCACATACTACCACCTGCTGTAAGCAACTGAAACTGCCTTTGCAATTTCAGAGCTTTTAAAGCTGCATTAGGCAGCCAGCCTCAGATTTAAAATACAGCTAGATTGTTAGCATCTCTATCTGATGCTAATTTAATTAGCTATTCATCCAAATATTTTCTAACCCTGAAAGTTTCTTAGTTTTATATTATTTGTAATATCTAGGGTTCAGCAGTCCCTAAGAAGCATGGAAATTTAGGAAACAGTTCTGTTGTAAATATGAAACTGATAATAAATTATTTAAGCAATAATTATGAAGATTAACCATTTCCAAATACAGAAAAATTAGTTCAGAAATCAGCAATTGATTGAAGGTGAGCAGATTTTTTTGATAAATCAAGCCATGAGGGATCAAACATTCAGAATATTAATTATTAAAATATTTACATTTTTTACTCAGTTGACTCAGAAAAAGGCTAAGAAATGTGCAGAAAATCAAGATGTCTATTACTTGTTAGAATAAGAGTATTTTAGAGAAAAGGGATACATTCCATATGGCTATTTTAATATGTATTTCTCTGGGGTTTTTTTTCCTGGCATATTTGTCCAGCTCCAAACAAAAAGCTAATTTTGAGTAAATAACTCTTTCTCCAAATCCTCAGCAGGTATAAATCCATGTAAGTACTATCAAGGCATTGGCTTAAGCTGTTTTCACAATATGGAAAATGGTTTGCTATGTCCACTCAAGGTTTTGGAGGAGGAACAAAAAAAGATTGAGTCTAGGATAGATGAGAAAGAAGGCAGAAAGAGGTTTATGTTGTATCAATAATTTGCATGTGTATATGTAGTGCTTATGCTACATTAGAAAGTACAAGTGCAGAAGGGGATAATAAGAGAAAACAAACACATCATCCTGCAGCAAATCCAGTTTCTGTTCTAGCTTCTACAGCTTGCTTTTTGTAAAAAAAAAATAAAAAAATAAAACAATAAAAAATTCCTAATCATCTTGTCCCTGCTGCCAGTCATTCCAGCACATGGCTGTCTTGCAGCCTGTAGAATTTTCTCTCTTCTCAGTCCACACAGGGAGCCAAACCCACACCCACTGTGGGCTGCCAGGTGGTGATGCAGAGCAGAGTCAGCCCCATGCTGAGATGACCTTGGCTGGACACTCATGCTGCACTGCTGTCTGGAGCTGAGGAACACTCTTCTGGTGTTTCCATGGTGTAGGACAGTTTTGCCTGGAATGCAGCAGGAGCCACCAGAGGCACAAGGACAGCAGGAGGCAAAGGCAGCTCCCTCTATGGCAGCAGCCGCTTTCCAACAGTGAAACCCAGCAACGAAAACACTTTCCTAACAGCTGGCACATCTGGTGACACAGGCATATCAGCAGACTGGAGGCAAGGAGGAGTCTGTGTGATGCACACCAGTTACTGAACTTGCAGCACATCTTGCACTGAGGATGATGTAGGTTGAGCCATGGAGAAATGGTTCTCTGCCTCCAAGTGTAGCATGGGTGCGCACACACACACACACACACACACACACGGGAAATTTGGGGTTAAGAGTAGTGCTAGAGCTGGGTACCTTTCTACCTCCTCGTCTCATGGCCTAGGCAGCCCCACACTGCAGGGCTTGAACACCAGTTCCCTTGCCAGCCCATGCAGGTATTCTCTGAGATTTTATAGTGGTTAGAGCCTAACTAAGGCATAACCAGCATCTGGCCAAAAACATGGAAAGGATTTCCCACCCCAGTGCAACCTACCACTTCAGCCATTATGTGTTTTTTTATTACATACCCATGGCAATGACATGAACAATTTGTTTCATTCTAAGTGCTAATATTAATAACAACAATGAAAGTAACTAATTATTCCTTTTCCTTTTTATTTATTTTGGTTTTATGATCACCAGTCTTGTTGCTTTACCTTTTTTTCCTCACCAATGCCATTTGCTCCCACTGTTTAACCTATTAACCCCACCAAAATTGCTCCTCTTGCTCTTTTCTCCCTTTGTGAAGGTTGGGCAGCCCCTGGATACATTTTCTTGGCAATTTCAGGCATCACTTCAGGCACATCCCTTCCAAAACTGAATGCCTTCTTTTTTCCCCTAATATCACTGTTCTGTTTATCTTCTTTTTTCCCCATTATATTTATAGACTTCAAATCTTTCAGTCATAACCATTATCTTGCCAGACTTGATTGATTTCCTCATGGTTTAGTAACTCTCAAAGCTCCCTTTTCCTAACTGTTACAATGTCAAAACATTTTGCCATATGTTCATGCATCGCTTTCAAAAGCCCCATTGCCTTCCTCCTTAGAGCAGAGCCTTTTTGTATGAATACACCTCCAGCAGCAGTGCTAGCATATGTCATCCCTGGAACAGCATTGGAACACACCTCACTTGGGACTTGTCCATCCTGAACCTTGTGGAAAACTGTACATGCTGCCTGGGATCCAGTGCACCAGGAAATGTAAAGGTCTCTCCTTCCATCTGTTGGAGGATGGGGACAGGCAAGGCTATTTAATATTGCTTTGCTTGCATATTTCCTTCAGTGTCACACTGTGAGTCATCCTTCAGTCAGAATTAGCTTAATAAACTGGAGTAAAGAAAGATTCAAGAAAGACTACAAGCAAAGGGTCTGCTGGGGGACTCCAGGTGGTCTGTGCTTCTTGCTATCCTCTGAGACAGTTCTGTCCATAAGACTGTTTTGTGAGAGAAGAAATTATGGCTGAATTTTAGGCTACCAAATTAAGCTAAGGAGACTTCCCTCGTTGGATAAGATGTAATGGTGGTGGTGGCCATGCCTCCCTTTCTTAGCCATTAATGACACTAATTCTTAACTTTCTGATCTCCTTTTGATGCAGTCTTTCCCCATTTCACTACTGACCTGTCCCTGTGGACAAGCTGGATAGATTGGCTGAGACCATCAGCATGAAGTTCAAGACCAGGTGATTAGATATTGGAATGAGCTGCCCAGGGAGGCAGAGGAGTCACTCTCCCTGGAGATATTTATAGAAAGACTGGACATGGCACTCAGTGCCATGGTGTGGTTGACATGGTGGTGTTTGGTCATAAGTGGAACTCAATGATCTCAGAGGTCATTTCCAACCTAATTGATTCTGGATTATTCTGTCCCTAAATTAATTTCCTTCCTTTTATTCCACTCTCCCCTCCATCTCTAAAACACATGTTTTACAAAGCTTTTTCTTATCTGAAACATGAAGCCTAAAACTACTTTTTCCCTTAAGACCTGTCCCATATTTTGACTAACTTAATCTGTGAATAAACCACATGTTGTTCCAGGAAACAGCTAGTGCTACAAACTGCACTGTAGTAGTAACAGATGGAAGAATTAATTATTCAGGGTTTTTGAGCATGAAAAATAAAGATTGACAAATTTTAGGTTAAGGTTCTTTTAAATTAAAAAAAAAAAATTAGAAAGAGTTACTGTAAAACAGTGTCCCAGAAATCCCAACATGTCCGTTGGGAGATAGAAATTAAGAAAACCTTACATCTTTCTTCTTTAGTGATTCTTCTTTAATCTCTGTCTTACTCTGAATAATCCCTGCCTCTCTGGAGAGATGCCATACCTCTTTAACTATATAGGCCACTTCTTGTCATCTTGGTGTCCATTACGAACTATGATGTTTGTGCAGACATGTCTTTAAGAATTTTCCTTCTCTTTCTGCTCTTCTTACTTGTGTCATATAATTTTTGAGGCATGTTTATGTAGGGGCCTCATAAATGCAATCTTTTCATATTTATGGGTACATGTGTTTGATAAGACATCAGTGGCAATGTATATGCTTCTAAAGCAAGACCCCTTCTTCCATTTTCAGAAAAATACATATACAAGATCAGTCAAGAGAATCTCTCTTAATGACATTCTTTCCATCCAAATATTTTTATTTTACCCTGTATTTTGCTTTGGTTTTGTCAAAACAGAGTGGCAAATAGACTGCATTTCAGTTTTATTGCTGCTATCTCTGTTCTGCTGAACTCCACGGTTTGTCTCCTAAAATACTGTCTGACAAGGAAATTGTTTCCACACTCTTCTGTGCTTTCACCCACAGAATCTCTCAACCAAATCCACCAAAAATTGACTCTGCTGTAAACTAAACAAAACAGTTTGATCACAGCTAGTGTAAAACAGTACCATTCAATCAAAGTCAAACTGTACCAGGTTGACTTCTGTAAGTTAAAGGGTTGGTTCAAAATGCCACTTGTGTATAAAGATGCCCAGAATAATCTGTGCATATCAGATATGAAAACTAAAAATTTTAATCCAGTCCTACACATGCTTAAATACAAGCCTTTTAAAAATGAATTCAAAAATATACAAGTCAGTAAAACCACTTCCACACTTAAACCATATTTTTAAGCAGTTGGCAGGATAAGAGCAACAAAAATTCTACAAGCCAAAGCACTGAACTCCTTTGGCTTTTTTGATGGCCTTTGATCTTTCATCTACTATGAGGATGACATGTGAACAAAATTTTTGCTCTTGATGCACTAACTGACAGAGAAAATACATGTTCTGCAATAAAAGAACAACATATCTTCAGGTTTTTTAAAAAGTGGAAAACAGAAAAGGTCAATTATTACTGCAGATGCACTGTTTCTTCACTGATGATCTCACCAGAACAAAAGTGATGCTCTTGCCAAGTCAGTTTTTTGATACAAGCCAACATCCTTCTAATTTCAGACATATTTATACAAGTGTACAAAACCATAAAAAACATCATTATCCAGATAAATTTCTCTTATCTTTTGATTTTCCTTTTCTTAAAATATCATTTCTATAAACACAGTCACTTGGCCTTCTGCATGACATTAAGGTAAAGGTAAATTTTAACTCTTGATTTATATTTCAAATATTCTGCAACTCTTTCCACTCATTAGTAACAGTCAGATGGGGCTTCTCACTGAATATATTTTGAAAGTTCTTAGTATCTATAATCCCTCTCTTAGTATTCAGACAGGCATAAGGTGCATATAGAAAAAGGATTGCTTTTTCTATTTTGACTATGAAGGAGGCATGACACAGGAAGCAAGGACGTGGGCGTGCCTGAGAGGTCACCTACCTCCAGGGCTTAGACACAGAACTCTAGACTACCCAGAGGAATTTCCATCTAGTTAAAATGTACAGGTGGAATGTCTTCTGCAGAAGAACACCTGTTTAATATATGTGCACCTATATATACATGTATACAAAGCTAATATGTATATACAAGGTGTATAGTGTGTGTGTACATATAAATATATATATTCAGTGACAAATTAATCCATTAGCTTTGTGTTGTTTTAGGATGCAGAATCTCTAAACTTGAATCTACTTGTGAAGTATTGTTTTTGCATTCTGCATTAAGCTGTTACTGGATGAAATATATAACCAGGTCTTGAAGCAGGGCTGGCAATGCAGTGCTCCTGCACAGCTTCCACAGGTAAGTTAAAGAATGCCTGTAGTATATCAAGGCCTCCATCCTGCTCACCTGGGTTTCCTCTGGAAAGTTGGCACAAGTGACCCTGAAGACTCTCAGCCACAGGATATTTAACACAGGTCACCCACATCCTGCATGTTAACATCTGTTCCAACAACAACCAGCATCACTTTAAAGAAACAGCAAATTTCATTGCATACCAGGCTGAACCACAGCAGCAGGTTTGCTGTGAAGTGATAACTGAGTTGAGTCCTTATGGAGCAGTGGATGGAATATTATCAGCCTTCATCACCAGCAATGCTCAGTGCTGTGAAAACTGACATGCTGCTCTTCATATTTAGAAGCAGGAAACAAAATATTTTTTTAAGATAAGGTACCAAGGAGCTTCGAATCACAGAATCACAGAACAGTTTTGGTTGGAAGCTATCTAGTCCAACACCCTTGCAATGAAGAGGGATGTTTTCAAATAGATCAGGTTGCTCAGAGCCCAGCCCAACCCGATCTTGAATGTTATCAGGGATAACTTAAAAAGCTTTAGCAGCTTTCGGTAGTAATTAGAGAGGTCTTGCAGATGCTAATTAGAAGTCTAAACTCTGCCTAAGGTGTATTTGTAACTGCTAAATCCTATTTTTGCAACTAACAAAATGAGATAACAAAGGGCTTTTATGACAAAGGACTTAGAAAACAAGAATGATACAAGGTGAAAATTCTTACATCATTAGAACTATTACAAATTAGGAGGTAAAGAGCCAGCCTATGCAAGCTGATTGGTATCTTTCAAACATGCATTTTCTCATTAAATGTTTCACTCCAGTGGTGCCATAGCTCTGGTCTTGTTCACTTCTGCACTTGGGAATGCTGACTGATGATTCAAGACCTGTGGATTGAATACTTCATTTATTTAACCTTTACAGAGCCTAGGTAATTTCGAAAACATAGAGTAATATCTTTGCTTTATTTTTGTGCTCAGGAAGTTAAATTTATGTCACTTCAGCAGAATTTTTCAGTTATATGTCAGCTGAATTTTCATGTACAAATGTATTTCCTAAGTTGAGTGATCATAAGACTTTAAATGTCAACTCAGTATTCATGAGGAATCTTTTGTCTGCATTAAGAGCCAACTGCTGTCAGTGATATTGGGTTACAGAGCACAAGAACAGCCAGCCAAAAAAAAAAAATCCAAAGTCATTGCTTGATTTGATTGTTATTCACTTTTAAGTACTTTCATTCAACTCTGATTGCTGTAGAATTTGTCTGCCTTATGAGTGTCTTTAAAAGGAGACATTGATGTTTTATGCTGTCTTAAGTGCTAACAATCATCACTGCTAATGAACACAGAATCATTAATGTCTAAATCATTCACAGCACCAGGGTGTTTCTTTCCCTCTTGAGTTTGCTTTTCCTGGGAAAATTAATTTTTATATTAGCTACTACATCTGTTTCCAATACCATCCATGAATTTCAGTTTATCCTTTGGATTACAACACTAAGTTTTTCTCTGTAAAGGTAGAATTTTTTATTCAGGAGAATAATTTTTAGAACCTCCCCTCTATCCATAGAAATATACATTTTTATATTAAATTTTTGTTTAATTCTTAAATCTATAACTTACAGCTCTTTTAACTACTCCCTAAATGAAAGCTGATATTATTTTAGTGTAAATAAAATTACACTATGAATCATGAAGGAAACAGATATATCTCTTGAGCACAGGACTATTAAAACTGACAATATTACACAATGACATTATCAAATCATGTGGGAACAAGTTAAAGAAGAAATTGTATCATCATACCTGTTTTTATATTTGGATCTTATATTTTGGATCCTGAAGAACAAAGCTTTCTTTAAAAAATGCTTTTTGGTGACACACTATTGTGACAATTTCAGGTAAAAGCACAGCACTGCCAAAGACTTGGACCGAACCATAGCCCTAAAATTTCTAAGGAAGAAACTGCAGTGTCCTGAGAAAAATGAATACTCTGAAATACTCTGAAACTGCATTACCAACAAAAATATAAAATTAATAGTTTTCCTGTGGGGTTGGACAGTGCAGCAACCCTTCATCCCACATACTATCCAGTTACTCTGGTGAAGCACTGGGATACCACCTAAACCAAACCATAATCGAATCACATGACTTTGGTGAGATTGTCTATTGGTTATGAAATCACTTTCCCTGTGCTGTGAGCTTGGCAATTATGTAGTTTATGGAACTAAAAGGAGCAATCTGTGGAACATTTTTTTGTCTACCAGTCTCCTTTCCTCATATTTGGCTCTTTCTGTTCAGGTAGAAATTGCCTTCTTATATGAGTACTCTCCTTTTATTTCCATTCAATTTAGATTCACTGAAAATTCATAAAAAGGATGTGATAGCATTGCATTTTTAGTATCTTCCTCATGAAATAAAAATGACAACCAGCACCATATCACAGCAGACAGTAACATAGCAGGAATGTGCTAGGCTCTGAGAGCCTGAGTAAACAATGCAAATAAAAATCATGGTATTTGCAAGAGTGGTGCACATCAGGATATACATAACACACCTCAGCAATGCTGAACTTACAGAGTTCTCTGAGCAACAGAACCAGATGATAGTGGTTTCAAAGAGTTTTGCAGGTTAGTGACTAGATACTTTGATGCCTAATGAAGTATGAGATTTTCATGTGATTGGGCATCCACTGTTCCCTCTTCACGTGAGCACTAAGCAGCAGGCTGGAGCAGGACAGGAAGTGTCACAACCAAAGAAGCTTGTGTTCCTGTTTCTGTGCCTTGGGTGGATTGACTTCATGAGAAAATGAGAAAACTGAGAGAAGTTCTTTTGGCACCTGAAATATTTTCTTTCCAAGATAGGTACACAGACTCTTTCCCTCATAGAGGCCATTACCACCTTCTCAGGCATCTCCCATACTGGAGCTTGGGCAGAGGAGTGGGCAGAGAGAGGCATAACGCTATTTCTTTGTGAAATTTGGATAGAACTGGCCCATTGGTTCAGAAGTTACAATATATGAATAGACACAGACACAGGCATTCACACTTTGATTGCTCAATGTTCCTTCTCTTCAGGCACCTTGATTGAAAATGTGAAGGAAGGGAGAGAGAACAAGTAAATAATCTGCTTTCTATGTAATGAGGTCTGACTCCTAACAAGCTGCAGTTCTCTCCGTGTTTCCCTTGACTTCTCACTTTATGGTTAACATAAAATTCTCATAGGGAGGAAAGAAAAGGAAAAAGCAAGTCTCTGGACAGACAATTTTACTACACACAGCACTTAATGCATGCAGCTTATCTCTGAATTCAAAATAAGTGTCTTGCAAGCTCCATTATATATATGTATATATATGTATGTATGTACGTATGTACGTATGTACATATGTATATATGTATATATGTATATATGTATATATGTATATATGTATATATGTATATATGTATATGTGTTTTAGGAATGTATCTCCTTCATACAACTTTTCTTCTCTCACAGGATTTCAGCTGACTGTGTTTCAAGAATGGTTTACCTCTGGTAGAGAAGCCTGGCTCAGACTTCTGAGGAAATTTCTAAGTCGGAAGGAGCTGTGACAACATCTGCAGAGTGGAACCGTGTGAGGCAACAAAGGTAAAGTTGACAGTGGAGGTAGAATTATTGAAACTGGGTCTGTGAGTGGTACAAAGATTCTGAAGGAAATAAATGCCAAGGTGGAAAAGAAAAAACTCTGAAGGAAGAAGAAGGAGGTGAAAGAGAACTCGGGAAGAGATGAGATGATGATCCGGAGAGCATCAAGGCCCAACCTTCGTGCCTTTACCTGACTCAGGATCTTCCTGACCTGACCTCATTATTGATCCCTGGCTATCTCTCCCTGGAGTCTCTGAGTGTCACATGGGAAGGGGTGAAGGCTGAGCACACTAACATTTAGCATGGCTCTTTATTAGGTAGCTAACATCTGTACGTGCCTAGCAATGAAAAATTGTTATATACTTTATAGCCGTATGTATTATGCTGTCATAGTCTCTTTGCAAATAGCTAAAGGTGTCCAAAGTGTTACAAACAGTTACAGCTGGGTACATCAAACAGGTAATGACTCAGCCATTCTGCCTTTCTGTGGATGCCACCAAAACCCAAACAGACCGAAAGCTATTGGTGGCAGAGCTTGAACAGGGAGAGAATTTTGAGGTATAACTTCTATGAGGAAAGGAGTTAAATGATCTGTGCTCTCCACTGCGTGGTCTTTGAAATCTGGCTGTTGAAGGGGAAGTTCTAATTGTAACTGCTCAATAAGGTAATTTGTGATTTATTGATCACAATAAATGATCTGGAATGCAGGGCTAGAAGGCCTAACTGCAAGAAAGGGTTAACGGAAGCAGGGATGCCAGAGACAGATGGACTTCTTGCAAGGGAAAAAAGGTTCCCTGGGTGATGAGATGAGAAACAACCTCAGCATTGCCTTATAAACCATCCTGGAATGGGAATATTCAGGGGCACGAGGTTAGGGACAACCTTTGGACAGCAGAGCTGGGCTGGAGGACAGACCCACAGCTGGGCTGAGGTGCTACATGCAACCACTATCAGGATTAGTGCTGATGCAAGAGTTCATAAGGAATCTGCTATGACACCTCTATGGAGACTATGCAGAACTGGTAAAACTCTGGCCAATGCATTATTCATAAACCATTTCTCTTTTATATTTAAGCACACATATGTGTTTAACTGAACTCTAGCTATAGCATAAAAATTCCTAAACACTGTATATATCCCATTTTCAGACTGCACCCCTGTAGCTTTTAATATTTCCTAATCATTCAGGCAAAATATGGTAGCTGACAGGTAAGCTATTGCCCCAAAATGGAAACTGTGACCCGATACTTTGGAAATTTATAGGTATTTTCAACCAGCAGAAGAACTGTGGTGTGTGAAGTCTCTCTCTTTTAATTAGAGACTTTATTGGAAATATAGTATTCGCATCAGCCTAAGACTTCTTATTGCATCCTGTGGGCCAATGGCTGGGGCATTTATATGGATGGCATTATAGGAACTGCTGTATCAGTTCCTATAATGATTTCTCAATGATGTCAAACAAATAAACAGCTTTGAGAGCAGGGACTGAAACTTCCCATGGCAAATACTTCATTCGTGAATCCAGGTTTAAAAGCCATTTAAAAATCTGGAAGTTTACCAGTCCTTTTCAAAGAATAGTTTATGTTTACCCAGCTTTAGGAAGAATTCAAGCTCTGTGCCAGCCTTGCTTTAGATATCTAAATTTGGAGGAAAAAAGAAAGAAGCAAATTTCTTTCAGTTAATGAGATTTTTCTTTGCCCTTAACAATGTGTTCGGATCCAATTATTAAAATTATTAGAGAGATGCCACTGCCTGAAGTAAGGTGCAAATGAGACTGTATGCCAAAGTCAATAATACAGATTTTTATTTAACACTTAATTGTGGGGTAGAGAGGTAGACATATAGATGGAAAGAAATAGGAAAAAGAAAGTGAAAGGATAAAAGTAGAAAGGTCTATAGTCATGGCCTGTTGGATCCTGCCACAAGACTTGATTGTTGCAACTTCAAAGTCTGCTAGTGAAAGCAATGGTCACTGTCTTGATCCATCAGGGTTGGGGGAATCCACAAAACAGCATCCACATGTGCTCAGGTTCAGGTGGGAATGCCCAGGTACCTGGGGCATGAAGGTAAGGTTACTGGAGTTTCACACTGAAGGATGTAATGCCATGGATTACAGGACACTTCAGGAGTCTTTGTGTTTTAAGACCTTACAGCTGCCTCCCAGGTCAGCACAGCTGAGTCAACAATAAACCATCAGAAGGGGCGAATATCTTCAGGCTACTTGTGAATGTCCAGACACTTCTCCAGAGGGAAGTTTTCATATCTGAGCCATTATGTAAGAGAGGACACTGGCACGATAAAAAGCACTATCCTGACTCATGGGATTTGCCTACTACCAGCCTTCTCCCTTATCTTGTTCAAGGCTCGGCTGTAGCTTCCTGTGATGAGTGTGCACTCCTCTCTGCACCTGGGAGATTAAGAGGTCCATTGTTTGAGTCATTAACCAGTCCAGTCTCTCACACAGTGTTTCACTCAGTTTGTGGGGTTTCAAGAGGCCCCTTTTTGTATAATGGTCGATTAGTCAGAGAATCAGGCAACCGGCTGTTTCTGTAAAATACAACAGCAGCATGGTCCCCCTGCTACTGGGAAGCCCTCAAATCACAGACTGTAAATAAAGTAGGTGGAATATATAGAAGGATGAAAGCTCTTTTAACTGTTCTCCCAAAATATGGATCATGCATAATTAAGAACATTGAGGAGAAAGAGGTGAGAAGAGTTAGAGAGAATTAGATTTCACTTTTTTAGATATCTGTGGGACAGGTTTCTACCTCTGAATTTCTGATCTATATGTTGACCACCTTACAAAGAAGACCTCCTGGGAAGAGGACCCACTTTATCTCAGAAAGTCTTCACACAGTACTAAGCTTACAGCTGCAGTGAACAGGCTGGACACCCAAATCAGTGATCTGCACGATACCATGGAAGTGAGGGAAATTTTTGTACAAGTAACTGGAGACAGGCGGACCTGATTTCTCTCTACAGATCTCCAGAGGCTGTTTAACAAATTTAAGCAGTTCTGCTTTGAAGCTAGATGCACATAATGTTGATGGGTCAACATTTAAGTTAGAAGGATATATTGGCAAAAATTATTTCTTCCTTGTGATCATCTCGAACCTGCTCACAGTATATTCATGTACGTAAAACAGCCAGTCCAGCCTATTTATCTTGTATACAGAAATTATTTCAGACCATTTTCAGAACAGCACATACTGCTTAATGCTGGTGCATAAACTTCTTTATTTGCATTTAACTAACTTCCAAGTCATCCTGATAAACGTATTAATTGAAAGAGATTTTCTTCCTCTTTCAACAGCATTTAAAAGAAGACCTTGCACAGGATTCTGCAGGGCACAACCCCACCTAAAAGGAGTAAGTAAAGGATAGAAGAGATGCTGGGGTTACAGGAGGTTGTGGTTTGGAGGGGGAAATTAGGCTGACTAATAATGCAAAAGCTGTTCCTGCTTGAATACTGATGAGCCAAGTTATCTATGCTGGCCACCTGCCTAAATATTTATTTCCTGCCAATGTTTGATTGCCTGTGCTGATCTTTGGGGAACTGTTATTGTGTGAATGCTGCTAAACGATTTTAATCTTTATTTTAATTCCTGTAAGCTATTAATATAATTGTAAAAGATAATATGTGATTTGTGTGTTGTCTGATTGCTAAAACCTTCGTGCAATAATAAATGAGTATTGAAATTCCCTACAGAAATTCTGGAATATAGACAAAGGGCAGATAACTGTGGGTGAAGGCTTAAGTGAAAAGCAGCAAAGTGTTGCCACTGCCCTTGTTGAAGATGCACAGAGAACACTGTGGTTACATCAATATAGCACTCTTTATCTCTCCTCAGCCTGTGTAAGAGGCAGCTGTGGTCTGTTTTCTTGCGCACTCCTGTTTTGATGTTACCTATAACTGCATGGCCAATCATGAACACTTACTTGTCTTCTCATGAGCTCAAATTCTAGCAGGAGAGCTGTGCCCATGCTCAGGGACCATAAAACCCATCCACCTCCCCATGTTTCTTGTCTGCTTCTGAACATAATCCAGGACATAACATGTATTTTCCATGGTCTCAAGGCTCTTCTTCATGTCAGATGCTCAACTTGGGCTCAATTCCTCATCCTGAGTAGACAGATCAGTGGTACACTCTGCCACTACCATTATGTTGTCCATAATGCAGCTTGGTTATGATATTCTCCAAAACAGTGATGAAGCACCAGCTAGGATGGTCTGACCAAGGCTAGGAGTACAGCTTTTACATGACCAGACTATTTTAAGAAATGAGAACTTTTGCTGTATTAATGAGGAACAGCTGGTGGTGGTTGACAATATAGTTTAAGAACTAGAACTGGGAACCACTTCTGTTTAGTGTAGACAGCAGAATGCAAGAAATGGTCTGTGCTGAGTCCTGGGAACTTCTTATTTCTGCTGACCAAGTAAAACTTCCACAGTCCATTTTCTGGATGGGGAGGAAGAGGTGTGTGTGTAAGGTCATGCCAGTGACCACGTGTAGGTGTGTTGGCCTGGGGCAGTGTGTAGGTACAAATTCTGTGACACTGTCACAAATTCTTGTTGTCTAGCCTTCCCATCCACTTCTGCGATCTCCAAAAATATTCCTCAGTATTGCTAAAGATGAAAGAATAATAAGAGGTGAGGGCAGAAGAGAGCCATCACATATCTCTCTCTCTCAATATTTATACATATATATATACACACACACACATACATATATATATATATATATATACACTCTCTATGTGTGTGCACATTTACACACACTCTAGCACGTTTTGGCTACTGCAATTTAGAAATCCTCCTCCCCTCCATGCAAGTCCTGGAGCTCCTCACATGCTGGACAGACAATTATGCAGTTGCAGAAGTCCAGAGCAGGGTCATGACCGAGCCACTGTCCATCCCTGCAGCCAAAACATCAAAACATGGGCCAAGGGTTCAGCACCCTGAATGAAACACAGAATTGGGTAAGTCAGACCAGAATTCATAAACAAGACAACCCAGTACAAACCATGTGATTCTAAAAGCATTTTGCACAGAGAGCAAATTGTAAGCATGGTTTTGAAAATGTTGGATCAGCCATGTCTTCCAAAAACACAGGTCAGGAAGGCAGGTTATCCAAAACACATACAGCAGAATATTTCTCCTATACCATTACATACTAAGACCCAGATCTCTTCCTAGTGGTAAAATGTTTCTTTCTATCTCCCAGTCACTAAAAAAAAGTTAAATATTTCAGTCTTAAAAATTGAAATATAATCTGTACTGCACCTTACATGCCTTTACAACTGTCTGCCAGGAATCTGTATGAGATCTGTATGCAGCAGTTGTTCTGTTGATACAGCTCTTAATCACCAAGCGTAAGAATTTAGATAATTGATATAGAAAAAAAAAATTATTCTCGAGTCACATAATTCAGAGGGAAAGAAATAGTAAAATTATGTTTTTTATTAACTGTCTTTTATTTATTAACTTTGTTAATGTTGTTAATGCCCATGACCTCACTGCTCTGCCTTGGTTGCTGCTATAGCAGTGTGTCAGGCGGTCTACTCCCAGCACCTGCTGTGTTTCAGTTACAGAGAGATGTAATCAGCAAAACTGGCTATCCTGTTTATTTCTCTTTTCTTTATACATCCATGTTCAGACACCTGAACAATGCAATACCTATCATCTTCATATTTACTTTTGCCTTGAATAATCTTTTTTATTACTCTAATAGTACTCAAGTGATTTTAAGTAAAATAAAAACTAAAACAAAAAAAAAAAAAACAAAATAAAACAAAACAAAAAAACAAAACAAAAAAGGAAAAAAAAAAAAGAACAACAACAACAAAACCACCCAAAACCAAAAACCAACCCAACAAAAACCCCATATCCAAGATGTATGTAACTGTGTTTGGTATAATTATATGTGAACATGTTTACAGGGCAGACTGAAGCATAACAGAGAGGTATGCAAACTAGCTTTAAACTGTATGAATAAATTCATTCCACTTTGGCAGCATACAGGTCTGATGTATAAAATCTATAATACACTAGTCAAAAGAGGCCAACTCAAGAGAGAAGCTGTGGGAGACCGAGAAGGAAAAAAGCAACCACAAAAACGTAGCTGAGACTAGCTGTGTTACACATCTGTTTGCTGTCTTTTACTTGAATACACATATTTATGCACTGACAGGAACTCCTATCCAACATCCTTTGACCAGTTATTACATTAACTGCAGGTGTGAGATGTGCAGCCTAAAAACATAGATTTCAGAGAACACATTGCCTCTGCTTGTTGCTGTTGCTGCCATAGCAAGGTCTGCTGAGGCTGTAGCATATTAGCTACAGGAGAAAGCTTCCATGTGCAAGAATGTGGAGAAATCCTACCTCCTCCTCGGGTCTGTAGTGTTTATGTTTGTAAAGTCTACCATCAAAAGAAAGAAGCTGTTCCTTTAGCATTCCCAAATCAAGACCAGGCAATCAGATGAAAGTGATTAAATTACTGGAGCCTGTTTTCACTTCCACAACTGGTACAGTTAAATATCACCTCAAATTGAAAACCAGCTTTTCTGACATTTATACACAGCACTTAGAGAGTTCTTTCCACTGCTCAGGAGACTGAACAACCTTGATGTTCATGTTCATTTTAACTCAGTTTGGTTTATGCTCTGGGTTTTCTTGGTTTGCTTTGTTTTTTCCTGCAGTTTAATGTGTAGCTTTAAAAGTCAAGCTGATAAAGAGAGTTAGCTATACTAATATCTGTTGTCCTGCTAATGAAAAAAAAATCCATTAAATTTTCATTGTCTATGTCACCACTTGACACTTTGACCATTCACAAGACACCTAAAATCAGAATGGGAAATTTAGTTCAGACCTGATTCACAGAACAACTGAGGCTGGATGGCATCTCTTGAGATCATCTAGTTAAACACTGTCCAGTTGAAGGGTCAGGTAGAGCAAATCATAGCTGATTGCATATTGAATGTCACCAAGGATGGAGATTCCACAACCCCTCTGAGTAACCTGTTCCTGTGTTTCACCACCCTTACAATTACAAGTAAGACTTTTCCTAGTTTTAAGCAAACGTTCCTCTTCCATTTTGTGCCCATTGCCTCTTGTCTTGTACCTCAGCTACTGATGACAAGTCTTCAAGCCTGGCATTTCAACCAGCTTTCAGTCCACTTCCCTGTCCATTCATCTGGCCCATACTTCATTAGCTGTCTATGAAAATACTACAGGAAAGTGTCAGAAGGCTTCCAAAAGCTGAGAAAAACAACATCTAGAGGTCTATTTTCTCCATCAAGCTGGTCTCGTACTATAACAAAACATAAAATGGTAGGCAAATTATAAAAATTTCAATTAGAACCACAAGGACTTCTATAAAAAAAAACAAAACAAAACAAACAACCTTCTACCTAAATGTATTTCAAATAGTTAATTTGAACTTCATAAAAAGCTACAGAAATACCATAGTTAACATATTCTAACTAGTACAACTCTGTACAGAACCAGACTATGTTCTGGGAAAGACTGAGGATAAAAGAGTGGAATACAAAACCCTCACACCATACCCACTCATTTTGTGTGTAATAATCAATTTTTTTTTTTCCTCATATCTTATTTCTGGTAACTTTAGTCCTGAAAAACGTATTTTATTTTATATATGGCAGGGAGAAAAATGAACTGGTTTAATAGATTTACATAGTTCCTCTACCAGTAATATTAACAAAAGAATAAATTTAAATGTATTTTGTGACTAATCTAGTGACAATTATACATGTTGAAACATTCTTATTACATCAGTTTTCAAATATAATTATATTTGCTGTGAACATTAATGCTTGAGGTTTAAACTTAAATTCAACTCCCTTATATGCTCTCTCAAGATAATCTTCCCCAAAATTACAAAGAAAGAAAAGCTACATCTGTTAAAAACATCCAAAAAGAATGCTAAATATATTTTTTCTAAAAGAAAATGTTGAGGTTAATGCCTTTTAATCTCCTTGCTTCTAGAAAGGAACATAGAGAAACATTATAATTATACCTACAAACTCCTTCACTGTTAGGTTTGTATAAGTCAAACTTAAGAGTTCTCTCATTCCTATTCCCTCTCAGCAAAAAATAGTACTGTAAAATTTTACAGACCCATCTACTGTCTTGTGGTACAACAGCTGTTACCAGCTGGAGATCCTTTATGCTCAGTTGAACTATGTTAAAAGGCATTTCCCTAGTCACCTTCAAATGAACATTTTTTAATCTTTTTATGACATTTTATAACTTCAAGTCCCTCTTTTGAAAGAATTCAAGCTGTAATTACATATAGTTTGGAAAGATTAAATGGCTTTTGATTGTATTTTAACAGAAAGACTGACACAAAGTATTACAAAAACCCCACAAGCAAACTACAGAGCTTTTTAGAATCTCTCACCAGATCACTGAGATGCCATAAACAGAATAGTACATCTTACCTGTTATTTACTATAGCTGACAGATTTTGACTGATTTCACCTGAGTAAGTGGATCTTCTGCTTTTCAAGGATATTAATATAGCATCTGAAAACATACAGATGTACTCTTTCAGAAAAGAGTAACTGGAAATTGAGCAACAGGAACCACACAATTTTTAAGTGTTTCACCAAACAGATGTACTACAGGAAAAAGGTGACAAGCTTTCCACAATTTTTAAGTTTGGTTCTGGAAAGGAGTTCACATCCAAACTAAGATGAGTATTAGGGGTACAGAAGAAAGGTGAGGCTTTCCTTCATTCATTCAAATCCCTTTTGGGTCAAGGGGTGCAACTGGGCTGCTCCACAAGGGAAAGCATGCTTAGGGAACAGCAAGACAGGCACAAAGCAGTATCCTCACCAACAAAAAGCATGTCCCACCATACCAGCCCCACTCGAGAAAAACAGCAAGGCAGGCCTGGTGTCAGGAAATTTCTGCATAGTGATTGTTACATCTTACCTATTGAGTATATTTCAGATAATAAGGGAGCTGCTAATACACTAAGGGATATCAATACAGTCCTTCCAATTAACCTTTAATGTAACATTTCTCAATTCTTTTTACAGGAACTTTTGCATGAACATGAGCACAGAAACCATTGAAGAAACAGGTCAGCTAAAAACTGACTCCGTGTGGTCTGCCCAACTTCATTTCTATTTTCATTTCATTTTCTTCATTGACATAACAAGAAATAAGGCCTCAACCTTTTTCCCCTCAAAGTTAATGCATGAATTATCTAACAGTAAAAACAAGAAATTAAGTTTTGTGGTTTTTAAAAGTGACTGCTTACTAAAAATAAATACCAGGCAGACTTTAAAAATAGATTTTATTTAGTAATTGGAAAAATATATATTGAACTGGATATCTGGAAATTAATCCTCCAATAACTTAAGAAGCATTTTTAAAAGATAAACTGATGGTTAATTTTAAAAGCCTAGTCCCATCACAATTTACAGTAAACTGTAATGAGCACAGGAGGTTATTAAAATTTTTAAGTAATTGATTTGTGTTTAATACATATTTATTAATTCATTATTAATTCATTATCACCTCAATGAAAAGTTTAGATTCTTTTATACAAAGGCTATTTACACAAAGAAGATTGACACAATATCCTAAAATCAAAGTGCTTCTGAGGCTGTGTGGTGCTTAATGCTAAAACCAGTGCAAGCAAATTAAAACAGCACAGATGTAGTTTATAAATTACTGAATTCTGTAGCATATGGAATACATATAAAACAAATCCACAAAAACATGATAAAACAAGTCCACAAATTGATAGCTAAACAATAGATAAACAGAATCTCCATAAAATAATAAATTATTTTCTCCACTTTGAACAATGGAGGCAAGCATTATTAAAGCTAGAACAAGCTAGACAGCTTCAAACATATTTTATTTAAATAAAATTTTAGATCTCTCCTGAGACCTGTTTGTGGATTAAAAGGCTTAAATTATTTATCTTGTGGTATTTTCTTCCCCTCCAACATAGCTTAGCACCCTCCAGCTTCCACAATAGTAAAATTAAAAGCCCTCCTCCTATTTCAGCAATTCCGTGTTGTTCTTTAGCCAGAGCCAGCTTTAAACAGACATGAAAACACACAATTAGGACAACCTCACAAAATCCGAGTCCAATCATGCCTTTGCTCCAATCTCAAAAACTGCTTTAAACTAAGTACTGATTTTCATTCTTTGCGACTCCTTCCTCCACTGAGTGTGTTACCCACAGTTCAGATACAATTTTAAATTTTTTCCCAAATGTTCTCCTGAGTGCTTTCATCTCTTCTACCCGTGAACAATCTTCTCCTACAACAACATGGGAGACACCCTCTTCAAGGTGAGAAACTACTTTTGCACCATAAAAACGGAGCTCCAAAGCTCTAATTGATAGTGTAGTTCCAGGGATTTTGCTTTTGGGCTCATTAACAACAGCATAACAGTCCACATAGATGGTGCTTCCTCTGAATATACCAAGCTGACAACTGTTCCCCCAATAACGTTCTTCTAGCTCTGCAATCAAGTCCAGAGGCACTACCTTATTGTCTTTCATTCTTGAGAACACTTCCTTGAGCTGCGCAACATCTGTGTTTGCTGTGTAACTGTCTCCATAACAATCATACTCACGAGCAAAATGTTCTTTTGTGTCAGGAGACATGTGTATCATAAAGGCTGGTTGCCAAGGCACCAGCATTTTGCTTTGGAAACATTGAAGGAGCCACTCTGCCCTCACCACATCATATTTGTTGGAAGCAATAATGTTTTTCACTCTGACATTCTCAGCTCCTACAATGACACAGTAAGTCTCCGGCCCCGGGTTCTGCACCACACTGCCACCACATTGGGCTATTCTGCTTTCCAGCTCAGACTTTGAGTATTTTCCTGTTCCTGTCATAACACAAAACTCAACGTCTTCAAATACATTTGAAACCTTGCTTACACTAGAAAGATCAGGAGCTTTAAACTGCTCAGCTATTCCAATTATCTTCCTCACCTTTGAAACAGTTTTCCTTTTTTTCTCATGTGGCTCATCATTCTCATCTATATGAAGGTGCTTAGATACCAGCTTTCCTTGTGCTTTGCTTCTGAGGTCTTCTAACATGTCTGAAGTCATGCACTCGTACCATTCTTTGTCTTCCCTTATCTTCTCAATTCGGGGGAATCTCAAAGTACAGTCAGTTTTGTACATATCACTGTCAACAATCTCAGCTGCCTTGATCTGAACTATGACAGAGTTGCAAGGTTCAATGTACATTTCTGGTTTTTCAGTTCCACACAAGATGTTACCAGGAGGGTCCTTCCTATTGTAGGGCTTCCAGTGTTTAGACAGTTTCAAGCCTAGATCATACAATTCTTTCATAGTATACCCAGAGCCAACACGACAAATGGAGTGGAAAACGGTTGGTTTTTCATTTGGAGGGGGCGTCTCTGCAACAGCACATAGAAAATGAGACATCATTCCACCACGAGACCCCTTCCCCCAGTAACCACCAACAATTAAAAGATCCAGTTCATCCATCAGTCCATTGACATATTCTGGCTTGATTTTTAACCAGCCTTCCCCACGTTTGTCAGGCTTGTAGGTGGACATGGGATCTTTCACCATAATTCCTTCCTCTCTGTTATCTATTGCTTCATTTAAAGCATCAATTACTTCTTTTCTTGTTCTGGCACTTCTCTTCTGGACAATATGTATCCTGCCCTTTACTGGGGTAAATACACTACTTAAGGTTTCATATCTTTTGCTTAGTACTTCATGCCCCAACTTCTGATCATTAACCATCAATACATCAAATACACAGAAGCAGGTCTGCAGATCAGAGTCCTCCACCATTCTTTTTATGTCAAATTTGTTTCCTTTTTGCATAAAAGTTTGTGCCTCAGGATTGTAAGCCATCATTTCACCATCAAGAATGCAATTCTGTATATTGCTCTTAAATACATTATGAATAAATGGCGTTAATGAACCTTCAAGGGGTGAAGCACCAAACTGCTGAGTATAGTCAAACCCATTTCGGGAAAAATACTTGTACACATCCCCATCTTTGTGCATCTGCATACGTTCACCATCCAGCTTAGTTTCTATGTAGAATGTCTGGTTACCCATTTGTTTCTCAATTTGCTGGACATCTGCAATAGCAGCAAGCATTGGTTTAAAGGCAGAAAACAACATGATAGAAACATCACTAAGTGAGACAGAGGGATCATGCAGTTGTCTGCAAACTTTCTCCAAATCAGTAGTAACATTGTGCAATTCAGCAGCATCAGGATGAAAAATGGAAAATATAGTTTGTTGACTAACACCAAGCTTTAGATCTTTTATAATCATTCGGATAAGCCATTTTTGTTCCAGGGCTGTGCTCTGGCTAATTAACTGAAGAAGACTTTTCTTTAACTGACCCTTGTTTTTAGCAACATTGTTATTAGATATTGCATCTAAATGGTCATTGACTTGCTCTATTGTCAGTCTGCCTTGTTTTGGGCTCCTAGGTTTTAGCACAAAGTATGCAATCATTGCAAAATCTCCAGCATCTCCACGTGAGCCCGTAGGCGTTCTGTAATTTAAAAGCTTTGCAGCATCTTTTCCATCTTTTGGTAAATTAAGCAGTTCAATATAGAGCTTTGCAAGCATAGTTTCTTTAATTCCATATGCCATCCTTTCTCTTTCCAACTGTGGGAGAATAAGTCGCATAGCTGGGTAAAAGGAATCTGTGACATCTTTCTCTTTTTGATGAAGTGCATCATGGAATTTCCTCCAGGAATCCAGAAAATCCTTGAAATACTTGGTTTTCTCTGGACGAGATTTGCACTTCTGTATTCGCTCCAGAGTAGAACACAGATCTGCAAAAGGCACATGTGAGGCCACCGTTTTTTTAGGAGGAGGTTGTGAAGCAGGTGCAGAAGCCATTAGTCTGTTTTTCACTGGGAACAAAATAAAATTACAGATTTATAAACAAAACACCAGCACGTTATTCTGTCTAAAAAAACCCCCATCTCTACTTAGGATTTACGTTTTTTTCTCATTTTTCTAACTAAGATCTTGCCACTATCTTAAAGGTCGCCAGTTGGTCCCTTCTCAAGTAAGGGTCAAACTCAGCAGCGAGGCTGCGACACTGAAACACTGTCATCAGCTGGACAAAGGTCTGCACGGCAGGAGAAGGCACCGCGCTCCCCTCCCGCTGCTGCCCAGGCGGGAGCTTTCAGTGCTCGCAGACCGATTTCCTCCTCCACCTTCCCCGAGAACGCAGCCTGCCCCCGACACCACCCGCCTCGGCCCCTGTCCCCGGCTGCTCCGTGCCCTCCGGGCGGAGGGAGCTGTGTCCAAGGGGGCCGGGAGGGACCACACCGGCGCACGCCACACCCCAGCACGGCGCTGCCACGGCCAGAGCGCGGGGGAGCGGACACCGCCCGCGGGCACCTCCCGCCCCGCACGGCACCAGCCAGCCAGCCAGCCAGCCAGCCAGCCAGCCAGCCAGGAAGATGGAGGCACGGCCACCCCAGGGGACACTCACGGGGAGCCGCGGCTACCTACGGAGCCGGGCGCACACCGACCTCTCACCGCCCCGGAAGAGGAGGGCCAGCCCGGTGACGCCACGGCCCCCGCTCCTCCCCCGGGCCGGGGCGGGGAGCGCTGGCGGAGCCCGGGGCGGGGAAAGGCGGAGAGCGAAGGGAGAGCGGCCGGGTTGTGCCCTGGAAGCGGAACCGCGGCCACGGTGACTTCCTGCCTCGGGAGGAAGGAGCGGCGGTTGAAGTTGCGCGTCGGGGTCTGCGCTCGCCCGAGGNCCGGCGGCGTTCGGTTTCGGGTTCGGTTTCGGGTTCGGTCTGGGGTCTCGGCGGGGCTAAACGCGGCTCTTCCCTGGGACGGCGGCGGGCGGGACGTTGTCCCGGGCGGTGTGCGGCTCCTGTGCCCGCACAGCGGGACGTGGCTGCTGAGGAGCTGCTCCCTTGGCAGTGCCGATAAAAGTTCCTGCGGGTGCCTTCCTTTGAAGCCCCGGGAGATCTTAAGCTTCTTGGCAGCAAAGGCTCGCTCCAGTGTTTCGTTTGTCTCCACTGCCAGATGGAGCAATTCCTGCAAATGGGTGCTTGTGGAAGGTGGGGCTGATGGTAGCTGTAGTGTTCTTAATGGGCCAAGTGATTGCTTTGAAAAGGCTGAACTGGGTGTTTCTCTTAAGTCGAAAAGGAAGCGATTCAACAAGCTTCGAAATTATTCGAGTCTATGGTCCCTAGAAAGTTCGGGTTCCAAGTTAAGTATAACCCAACGTAGGTTTGTTGTTGTTTGAGGTTTTTTTTTTACACAGTATCACCGTAAATCAAGACCGTGAAACACGATGATACTTTGTACCATTTGTCAGCTGGGAGGAGAAGTGTCACGCGAGTTCAAGGAAAAACATTGTCAGTTATCAATGTGTACGGCTTGATCCAGAGCTGTGTGTGTTGGCTGATTGCCAGAGCCAGGAAATGTGTGACGCTTGAGTTCTTTAAGTTATTTTTATGGTACTTTTTCCTTTGTTAGGATTAGCTACTTTGCTGTTTTTGTGGTGGTTTTTTGTTGTTGTTGTTTTTTTTGTTGTTGTTGTTTTTTTGTTGTTTTCTGGGTTTTTTTAAAGAGTATCTCTGTAGTGTGTTTTTCTGGTCCTTACTAAGCTTGTAGGTTTTCTTCCGGATCAGTTCCCCCTCTGAAACTTAATTTTTTATATTTGAGGACCTAATATTTCTGCATACAGATGTCTTCTGAATAAATATGAGTAAATGTAATGCTTGTGCAAATCTTGTCTGGATTTGGAGAAAATAGAGTCTAGGAAGTGGAGACATATGTCATTAGGTATGTCATAAGAACACAGAAAAATATTTGATTTTGTTTGTTTTGAAATCCAAAGGATTGAAGTAAGCGTTAAGACAACTTTTTTAAAGCTCTTTAGTGAGGAAGCAGCCATTAAACATCTGATTGTGCTTCTTAGCACTAACTTGAAAGCTACTTATGCACTAAAAGTCAGTTTTAAGGAGAGAATGTAATATTTGTTTTTATGCACTATGTATATGTGCTATGTTATTATTATAATTATATATGTATATTATTTTAATATTACAGTATTGTCATATACTGTGTGTTGTGTATATAGTCCAGGACATTTCGTTGTGATTCTTGAACTTCATTATAAGATGTTTTCAAGTTCATCAAATATTTCAAACAAGCATTCAGCTTGATAAGGGGAGCATGAGATGCACAGTTTCACTAGTGAAGCAGTTCTAACGGGTTTGGCTTTTATCACTTCTTAATCTTCTTTCAAGTTACAAGATAAACAGTAAATTACATGTGTAATTCAAAACAATTTTACTCAAAATTCATAAATGGAATTGTCTTTCAGGCAGAGATGAAGTCTGGGAAATCATCACATCTAAAGGTAAATGTTTTATTATATGATTAGTGTATGAAAATAGTACTGTTTAATATTAAAAGTGTAGGCAAAGGCAGATCAACAGAACCTGTGGTAGATACAAGAGTAATTTCAGCTGCCATTCAAAATGAACAAAAAATTGTTTCCTAGTACTT
The DNA here is from genome assembly GCA_013397075.1 of Rhabdornis inornatus. NCBI lineage: Eukaryota > Metazoa > Chordata > Aves > Passeriformes > Rhabdornithidae > Rhabdornis > Rhabdornis inornatus. The sequence continues at coordinate 2,336,766 of VWZS01007734.1, read as the reverse complement.
TAAATAGACACTTCAATTTTTTGTGATTTTTTTTCAGTTGATAATGGTGTTAACCATTTTAAAATAGCATTAGGGCAAAATAGAATGTTGTTAAAATGCCTTGATCATAAAGAGGGTTTTTTTCCTCAAAATTTTTATTGTTGTGAGTGATTTGTATTTTCAGTAGCTACCTAATTTTGGGACTTGTAGCTCATGTGGTAGAACATAGAGGTCTGCTATAGTTGCTAGGCAGTGGGTTCAGCAATGGAGATGTATTGATACAGGGGGGTGTGTGTGTGTATATCAACATATGTGTATATCCCAACACAAAGCTGAAACTCCCTGCTTCCAAATTTCCTTTCTGTCTTGAGAGACAGAACAGTTCCATGGCAGTTTTAAGCCAAAGGTACAATAGCAGTCTGGCTAAGTCTTACTTTCATTAGGTCTTAACCTTGAGCTGGGCTTCATTGCTGTTCCTGTGTGGCAGTGGTTTCCGCAGTAAAGCTTTGTATTTCAACACCATCTTCTGCTTGGCTTTTAAGCTTATGAGCATCACCAAATGAATACTTGTAGGAAGTGTCAGGATTCCCAAAGCCTAGTCTTTCTAATGCACATTACCAGAGGGACAGGAAGAAAATTTTTTAAGTTACTTTATCCTTATTTACATAGTCTTTTACTTAGTATAAATAATGTGAATGCTGTAAAATGGGATGGGACTCCTTGTTATAGGAAAATCTTGTTTTCAAAGTTACAACAATTATGTGAAATACAGTGCTGTAATACAATATTTCTTCCAAAAAAGTTTTTTTTTTTAAGTGAAGCAAGAATGCCCTCCAAGAACTTAAAGGTATGAATGCTTCTTGATATAACTGAGACATCAGACAGTTATGGGGCAAGTCCATGACTGGTGGTTATAGTCTAGGAACAGAAGCAGTCTTGTTTAGAGAGAGGATCAGGTTTGTCTGGGTGGCGGGTTGGTTGGTCTGCTGTTTCTCAAGTTGACCACATCAAGACATCAAAGTCTAAATACACTGTTCTCCCACTCTCATGTTTTTTCCAGATTATTCTGCCCCCTTATTAGTCACAAAATTAGAGATGCAAGAGAAATGTAACACATGCTCTTCATAATTCGTGACAGAATATTTGTATCATAAGATGTTACATTCTAAACTGCTTGAAAGGTTTATAACTTCGCATCCAGCACACCAGGAGTGGGAAGTAAAGACCAAGAAGAGAATGTTGTGTGTGTGTTGTCTTGCAGTATGTTGAACCATCTCAAATCTCATACACTTCAAAAAGTGCTGACCTTTCTGTTCACTGAATATTACTATATTAGCTTACCCTCTTTATTTCTGTCCTTCAAGTGGAAATTCTGTTCATATCATCTTCTGCTGTCTAAGGTTGGAAAGTCTGTTGCTTTGAGCTCCTTCGAAAGTATGGGTTGTAGCTTTATTGAGAATGAGATTGTATTGATTTGACTTAGAGTCTCTTCTAGGCCCGTATGCTTGTTTGAGAAACCATCCCTTTCTGCTCTAGTGATCTTTTAATTGGTATTGAAGGGTGTGGAGGAACCTAGGAAAAAATTTTATCTTATTTTCCTAGCTAACAAATCTTGCAACAAGATACGAAGGCCTAGAAATTAATGGAACCAGTGAAATTTCACACAGCTGGGGAGAAAACTAGTAGTAATGTAATTGTTCAGTATTGCAGAGTAGTCAGCTTTATTTAAATATGTAGTGAACGTGAAGCATGTGGCTGTGTAGTTTGCTCTGTAGTTAACTACTTACTGTATGTTGAGCTTTAGTTGTAGGATGCACTGGCTTTGCAATTCCAGTTGCAAAGTATTTGTATATATGTATAGGTATATGCACCTATCTATATATATACATCAGAACTAATCTCACAGCAGCACTCAGTAGTATAATACTTCGATAATATTAGCCTGCTGAAATAGAAATAGAAGTGGTTCCCTTCTCATGAAACTAACGTGGCTTATAAAATCAGCTGTGGTTATCAGTCTCCAAATAATAATCCTTAGTGTACGTGAGATAGCCGTTGCAAAACTTTATCACTTGAAGTGAAATTTTTTTGTCTCTTAGTACTTTTATTTAACAGTGGGTCTCTTATTCTTGTAAGTATCTTGTTGAGAAAGCATTTTTGGAGTTTCTTTCATTTTGTAAGAAAGCAAAATGTTGAATAGCATAGGTAAGGAGAATGGTTTTACTGTCTTGTTTTCAATGTTCTTATAGTCTTGAAATGTAATGCAGGAAATGTTTATTAACTTCTTTAAGAAGTTCTCTTAGAAATTGAAGTAGCTACTTTATATGTCTTCTAATCATTGTGAATTCTTTTCAAGGGAAATAGATCACAAGAATTAAATTTTCATATATACAGTATTTGTGCGTACTTGGATATGGATAATAAACATGAACTTAATAAAAGAGAACAAAGTTGAGATAACTGCTCTTTTAAACTACTTTATATCTCACCAGTTTTATGTATTTGGAGTAGATGCACTTTATAAAAGCTTAATATCTTATTGGGTTTGGTCGATACATGAATCTTAAGATATGACATATTTATTTTCATTTCTGATTTAATTCTGATTTTTGCATAAAATAGAGATGGCAGTTTTTCCTGGTCAGATTGGGTGCTTATATCTGTGGAATGCAAAGGCTGTACCTTTTATCACTCGAGCCTACCAAGATGGCTGGTATAAAATGCTTAGATGGATCTCTGCATGTCAGACTCCTTTGGAATTTGAATTCAGATTATTTCTGTGCTATATAATTTTAGGAGATTATAACTTTGTGTCTAAAGTGTGACTATTATCTGCTATATAGCTTGGTGTTCTCAAACAAGTGAGTTTGTGTTCTCCTTTCCAGGTAGTGTGATTATTCAATACAGTGGTTACTGTAGTTTTTGTGTAGGTTTGGCAGTTTTTGTCTGTTTCCGTATGAACCGGGAGTGAATACTGTGAGATCTTGTATGGATGCTGGGAGACATAAATTTTGATTGGAAAGGAGGTTAAATCCATTGTTGTTAACATCACTCTCCTCATTTTATGCTGTGTGTATGTTTTTGTCATGAGTCTTTTCAGCAGTGCTTTTCACTGACCAGAGAATAATGTAGTTAACTGACTGTTTTCAGTTGTCTTGCATGATGATAAAATCTTCCATTTGGCTAAAGAATTAATGCGGATTACTGATCTGATAGTGGAAAATTATTGTTATAAATCAGAAGCAATCAAAATATAGCAAAAAAAGCTGTCATAAATGTAACTACAGTATGGTAGTGTAGAGCAGTCTCTCTTCTGAGCAGTTCAGGTGTTGCTCTGTAACCACAGTTGATGAAGGTGCTGAAAGACAGCCACTAACCCATAGCAGTGCTGGGATGTGTGGTGAGCCTCCACTGGCTGCAGAGTGATGTGCACAGGCTTACTGCATGCTACTTAGCAACTTAGAAATAAAGGCTATTTTTGTTTGTGTTCTCTGAACTCTAGAGTTACATGAGCAGCTTTGACAAACTGGTGATACAGTCTGTGTGGTTGTTCTCTTGCTTAGTAGGAAAATCTGAGGGAAAGCACAAGTTACTGTGATATCAGTCAACCAGTCTTCTAGTGCTGTTAATGGATTGCCTGCAGAAGTACTGTAAATGGGATTTTGAAGAGTTCTAAAGCCTTTCCTTATGATTCCATTTCTGCTTGTTTTACAGAGTCACATGGTTTCCAAAAGTTCAAAGGGAGTTTTCCACCAAATTTTATGTTAATGCTCCAATACATTGACTTGTCATTATTGTTCTGCAAGTACAAATGCTTAAATTGCTTTTGCTTTTTTCTTTTTCCTATATTTATATGTATACATTTGGGCTCTTTTGCAGGATTTACTTGGAGTAAAAGATCACTGACTTCTACAATGGAAAAATCATGGATGCTTTGGACCTTTGTTAAAAGATGGCTACTAGCTTTGGCTTCCTGGTCTTGGAGTCTCTGCCGTATTTGTCTTTTGCCCTTGATAGTGACCTTTCACTTGTACGGAGGCATTATACTCCTTATATTAATATTTGTATCAATAGCGGGTATATTATATAAATTCCAGGATGTTCTGCTTTACTTTCCTGAACAGCCCTCTTCATCACGCCTTTATGTTCCTATGCCTACTGGTATACCACATGAAAACATCTTCATCAAAACCAAAGATGGAGTTCTTCTCAATCTTATTCTGCTGAGATACACGGGGGACAATGCAGCGTATTCTCCAACCATCATTTACTTTCACGGGAATGCAGGCAACATTGGCCACAGGTTGCCAAATGCTTTGTTAATGCTGGTAAACCTGAAAGTAAACTTAATTCTGGTCGATTACAGAGGGTATGGCAAAAGTGAAGGAGAAGCAAGCGAAGAAGGCTTGTACTTAGATTCCGAGGCTGTCTTAGACTATGTGATGACTCGGTCTGATCTTGATAAAACAAAAATTTTTCTTTTTGGCCGTTCCTTGGGGGGAGCAGTAGCTATTCACTTAGCTTCTGAAAATTCCCATAGGATTTCTGCCATCGTGGTGGAGAACACCTTTCTTAGCATCCCATACATGGCCAGCACTTTGTTCTCTTTCTTTCCGATGAGATATCTTCCATTATGGTGCTACAAAAATAAATTTCTATCCTACAGAAAAATCTCTCAGTGCAGAATGCCTTCTCTCTTCATCTCTGGGTTGTCTGACCAATTAATTCCACCTGTTATGATGAAGCAACTTTATGAATTATCCCCAGCTCGGACTAAGAGATTGGCGATATTTCCTGATGGAACTCACAATGACACTTGGCAGTGCCAGGGTTATTTCACTGCACTTGAACAGTTCATCAAAGAAGTAATCAAGAGTCACTCCCCTGAAGAAATGGCGAAAACATCATCTAACGTAACAATAATATAATTGATATTCTTCTTTGGGGGTGGGGTGGGGCAAGTACCTGCACTGTACATTGATTTGTGATAAGTGGTAAAAGAATGTCTGTTTTTAAATGTATGTCATGTCTGTACTTGCCTAAAGAGTGAAATTAAACTTGGAAAGGTCTGATATTTTATTAAGGTGTTCCAGATAACTTTTACATTTGCAGCATTGTAAATGAACCATTTTATGTCTTTCTCATACTTTTTTGGTATCTCTGTCCATATATTCCATTTGTTTGATATGTACAACAGATGCTATTAAAAAAACTTGCTACAAAAGTAGTACAGAATGTATTTAGAATATCAGGAGGCTCTTTGGTATTCACTGCTGTATGTGTGAGCTTTTTGGACAGCCATGGTTAGCACAACGATTTGTTGCTTCTCTTAGAGTTTATTTAAAATGTGCCATGCATGAGATTAGTGTTTTACTCCTTGAAATTTTATATTATGCAAAGTGGGAAGTCTTTACTGTGCTAAATAATATAAAATATGATAAATGGTAGAGTATACTTGCAGGTATACTATCCTGGATTATTACTGGTTTCTATGGTTATGCAAACTTAACATATGTCAAACTGCAGCTGAAGATGAAAAGATACTTCCCTTACTTTCATTTACTATTTGGATTATAATAGTGCCCAGAAGGTTGTACGTGCCTAACATTGTGACTTGACGATTTTACCCAGGCAATTTCAATATAGAAAATAGAAGTAACTTTTTCTGAAAGAGATCAGTGCAATCTAAGCTCCTTTCTGCCTCCAGCTCTCCTCACTAATGTACAGGCAAACTATTTGTTAGTACCAGCTTGCTTGTGCATTTGAGGTGGTAGTTCTTAAGGCAAAATGGGTGGTCATACAAGGTAAAAGTAGGTTTTTGTGTTCAGGCTTTTACGCTGTTGTAGTTAAATATTTGTTCCCTTTATTTATACTTCCTAAAGAAACACATTCAAATAATTACCAGTGATCACATGAGATATAAATGTGTACAGTTGTTACAGTGACAGTAATTAAAATGAGGAGATGGTCATATCATTGAGGGTAGGAAGACTGTAGGCAATGTTTGACTGGAGCAACAAGCCAAGGCAACTGCACAAGGTTCAGCAAGAGGAAAGGCTGGGGTCACAACAGCCCCATGCAGCACTACAGGCTGGGGAGAGAGTGGATTGAGAGCTGGTCAGCAGAAAAGAGACTTGGAGGTGCTGGTCAGCCCCTGGCTGCATGTAAGCCTGCAGTGTGTCCAAGTGGTCAAGAAGGCCAATGGCATCTTGGCCTGTATTAAAAAGTGTGTGGCCTGCAGGACCAGGGCAGTGACTGTACCCCTGTACTTGGCACTGATGAGGCCACACCTTAAGTCCTGTCCTCAGTTCTGGGCTCCTCACTACAAGAACAACATTGAGGTGCTGGAGTAAGTCCAGAGAAGGGCAACAAGGCTGGGAAGGGTCTGGAGCACAGGTCCTGTGAGGAGCAGCTGAGGTAGCTGGTGGTGTGTAGTCTGAAGAAAAGGTGGCTCAGGGGAGACCTTATTGCTCTAGGGAGGCTGTAGCAAAGTGGGGGTCAGCCTCTTCTGCCATGTTTTAAGCGCAACGATGAGAGGAAATGGCCTTGCATCAAAGAAGGTTCAAATTAAACAAATTTCACTGAAAGAGTGGTTTGCCATTGGACTAAGTTGCCCAGGGAGGTAGTGGAATTGCCATCTCTGGAATTGTTCATGAGTCATCTGGATGTGGCACTTTGGGATATGGTTTAGGCATGATTATGGTTAGGTTGATGATTGTACTAGATGAACTTGAAGGTCTCTTCCAACCTTGATGCTTCTGTGATCGAAGACATATGCTGTTGGCTCAGTCTGTAATGGAGTGTGGGAGCTGTTTAGATCTCTTCTGCAGGTTTAATTGCTCATCTGCTGCAGCTGAGTTTGCCTCTTCAAAATCTTTTTTTTTTTACGGAAAGAAAAAATTGGAAAATCTTCCACACAATCTGTAAAGTTGCTCTTTGGATTCAAATTTTTAAGTAAACTTTTCTGTCATGTTGTTCTGATTCAGAAAAGCATCTCAGCACACACTTAAAATCTGTTTCCTGAGGGACATATTTTAAGTCATATTTTAAGCTTGTGCTTAAGGTCTCTGGTTGAATAAAACTGCTTTCCTGAACTGGTGCCTTAATGGTAATGCCTCCTAGAAAAAACATACATCTTTGTGGATCTATGGATGTAAAAACATAGAGCATACTTTTCAATTTGAGTGAAACCAAAACTATCTTTTCAGCCTTACAGTGGTGATTTTTTTTTTTTTGAGAGAGGGGTACTTGGGCAAGGTATATGGGAGAAGTTTGGCTGGGGGCTGGGAGATGAGGCTGTGTTTATATAGCAGAAAGGAGCTGATAGATGTAGCATTGCCTTTCCCTGATGTGTTCTACAGTAAGATGTGAGCTGCTTGCATAGATTGTTTCATTTACTTCACATTGCTTTAGAGTAGAGAGAAGAGGAAGAAGGGAGAGAAGGAAAATACTGCTTTTCTAAAATTCAGTTGATAAAGTTAAAAGAGTTGATTAATTTTTGGAGACAGAATGAAAAAAAAGTAATTGTTTCAGAAGTTGTCATATCTTGACATTAAATACCATTGGGCGGGG
>VWZS01007734.1:2197874-2329170 GCA_013397075.1 Rhabdornis inornatus | reverse complement strand
TTTCTAAAGTAACGTGGCATTTAACCCCACTTCCCACTAATCAAAACTCTCAACCCCAGAATACCCCTAGTATTATGCAGTAATTTTATACAAATTAAATATTCCTATTTGAGCACACAGTTGTTAAGGCAAAGTCAGATGTGTGGTGTTAGATTATGGCAATCTGAAACTCTTCAAAGTGGGCTGTATCTAAACATTACTTTTTTATTATCAAGCCATATATCTTTTCACTATATTGTCTGCATGACATAAATATGAAACTTTAGTTTTGCAGCTATTGGGTGTGAGCTGACACAACTGTCGTATATGCATCCTTTACACTTATGTAGTTTCTTCCACTTTCCACATATGCAGTTTTGTTTCTCACTTAGTGGGTTAGCCACGTACACTTGTGAATGAATGTTATGCTATTTTTGATTGCATTGGTTGTGAAGTCCACTGAAGGAAAATAGGAAGGAAGTTATGTTTTTATGCAAATATTCCACTGCTCTGCATACAATTCTTTAAGGGAGGGAGGGAGGAAACTTGTTCTGACAAGTGAAGACTTGTTTTTATTTCATGGACTGTGTGATGGAAACCACAGTTACCTGCTGCTAAAAGCTGAACTGCAAGCAACATAGTAATAATAACTTTAAATTGCCAAATGATGTGTTATGATACTGTTGCATTTATTTTATTTAATACTATTATATGTTTTCCCATAACAGTTATCCATTTCTGTATAGATTTTTCCCAAATATTTGTCCTGTAGATACAAATTTCTAGTTTGGGAAGGAGTTGAGTTCTTTGCACAGGTTTGTAAGAAAGCCTTAGTTTAAATGTCTTCATTAAAGGAATTTTCTGCTTTATAAGAGGAAATTTAAGTAAAAAAAAAAAAGTTAAAACAAAGTTCCCAGGGAGGGGTCAGTAGTTGAACAGCTGTAGCAGTAGAGTTCCTTGTAAGGAAGCATAAAACCTTGTGTATGCACACATGTGTATGGTTTTAATTAGTGGAAATACTTGAGGCTTCCTACTAACCCAAGTTTACATTCCCAGAATTTGTTTCTGAACTGTGAGATGGAGAGAGATAAGCTGTGCTTTCTTCTGGAGAAACATTAACTGGTTTAGCTGCCCTCATGTCCATTTCTCAGGTAAAATTAGAAATAGAGCACAAATGCATTTGGTAGGCTATGGACAATCTGTCAGCTGAAGGGCAGAAGGATTAACTATTTATACAAAATATGCATATCAGCATCTCTAAGCTAATAATTGGGTCATGGTGGATGTTCACAGTGAAGAATACAAGGCAGAATTGAGAGTCCAAGGTATGGTCTTTTCTGTTAGCAAAAAGATGCAAACGTACCTCCATTTGTATTTCATCGATTCTTGAAAAATACATTTTTATTTTTGTTGATGACAGGTGATTTTGCTAGGGGCACTTCTGCCAAATATAAAACTGGTGCCTCTTGCATGTAGTGGGATCAGCCTGATGTATCCCATTAGGTATAATTTGCAATGCCATCCTGCTTGTATAATTTAGAATAGAACCCCACAGAAGTGTAAATAGAGAGAGCATATTAAAATTCTAAATAACACTTATGTTTTGAATTCAGAAACAGTCACTGATTATGAGATGCAAGCTTTTTATTTTATTTTTCTTTAATATATAGTTAAGGCAAAATTGTCTTATAAAGTATTCTTAGTTTTTGTAGACAAAGCGTAAATGTTATTGTATATGTGCTAATTGTGGCAAAGTTTTACATTATCATTCTAGTTGGTTTTTACAATAAAGTTAATTTTACAAAAAGACACTTTTCTATTTTTATGTACTGACATATGCAATAAATTGATACATTAAAAGTGCTGTTAATGTCTTGTTCTAGTTTGTGGCCTGTCTTCAGTGTGTGTGAAGAGGTAGTTTTGTTTGCATGGTAACAGATCTACCCCAAGGTGTCATTTTGAGTAACTTTCTAAAGCCAGAGCACATGGGACTAGACATCTGCATTGTTAGATGTGGCCTTTGTGGAAAGCTATTACAACAGGGGAAAAAGCATATTACAAATATGTTTCTAAGCTTTGTCATGTAGCCTCCCTTTCAGGAAGTGTTGGTAAGTAAATCTGGTATGTCGTAGCTCTCCATCACTTTCTAACACATTTTGCATTTCAAATTTTCTCTGTTCTCTGGGAGTCTGAGAGATGGTCTAAACGTTATGTCCATTAGGAAATATTTTGAAGTGTTCCTGACTAGTTTTACCACTTATGCTGGCAATATTTTAAATCTCAATTTTGAATCCTGTAATGCCACTCAGATTTATAATCAATTCATACAGTTGGAGTGGGATACTCAATCTGAAGCAATTTCTACTTTCTTACAGAGAAATATTTTCTAAGCTTATATCACCTCTGCTCCCATTCAGCATGGTTAATATTAAATACCCAGAAAATGAGGGCTTATGCCGTCTTTTCTAAAGCTGCAAAATATGTGTCCTCTCCTGAATTATTGCAAGGCTTATAGTTCATTTTTAACCCAGTACCTAGGAAACAGGGCTGTGGGTGTGGGGTGTAGGTGTGGTACATTTGGACACACTGTTCAGGATACCTATTAATTTGGAATGAAAAAAATTTAAAAGCCTCTAATTTTTGTAAAGAAATGACAGTACAGGAACAACTCCAGATTTGGTTACTTCATGGGAATATTGCCCTGCATGAGAAGCAGGTTCCTGTCTTGTGAGCTATGTCACTAAAACTTACTTGCACAGTGCTGTTCTGGAGAAGACAAGTCTTGCATTTGCTTTTTCTTACTTGAAAATTGATAAGCAGCCAGGCTACAAAGTGCAACACAAACCATGTCTTGGAATGTCTCATGATGTTACATTCATTTGCTTAGTAAGGCCTTCATATCAGGCAAAACACAGTATCTGAATTTTTCTCTGAATTTGCGAGTGCTGATTAAATCATAGTAAACATTCATGAGGGCTTATGAACATCTAAACTAAAATTGGAGCAGCCCTGCCAAGAAGGACTTGGGGGTGCTGGTGGGTGAGAGCTGGACATGCCTCAGCCATGAGCACTCCCAGCCCAGAAAGCCAAGTGTGTCCTGGGCTGCATCCAAAGCAGTGTGGGCAGGAGGGGAGGGAGGGGATTCTGCCCCTCTGCTCTGCTCTGGTGAGACCCCACCTGCAGTGCTGTGTCCAGCTCTTGATTCTTCAGCACAGGAAGGACATTGAGCTGTTGGAGGAAATCTAGAGGAGTGCCACCATCTGATTAGAGGGATGGAGCACCTCTTCTATGTGAAAAAGCTAAGAGAATTGGGCTTGTCCAGCCTGGAAAAGAAATTTTGGTTTTGGGTGACCTAATTGCAGCTTTACAGTACCTGAGGGAGGCTACAAGATAGATGGAGAGGCTTTATACAATATCATGTAGTGACAGGACAAGAGGGAAAGGCTTAAAATTGGAAGACAGTAGGTATATATTAGATATTTGGAGGGAGTTCTTTGCTGTGAAGGTGGTCAGGCACTGTAACAGGTTGTCCAGAGAAGTTGTGGATGCCCTATCCCTGAAAGTGTTCAAGGCCAGGCTGGATGAAGGTCTCAGCAACGTGATCTAGTGGATGATGTCCCTGGCCATGACAGAGGTGTTGGAACAAGATGATCTTCAAGGTTGCTTCCAACCCAGGCCATTCTATGACCCTGTGAAATGAAACCGAGACTAAAGGCTTGCTGTCTGTTAAAAAGACCAAGTATAGACAGATAAGGTTTTGAGAAAATGCTGAACTATTGGCTTAGCAAAAATTATTTGCTCCAAAGGTATTGAACATGCATGAGCTTTACATATCTTTTTGGACCCTATTCAGGGTCTTCATTTTACATTTTGTAACGAGTTCTGTCTCTGTAAGTAGGTAAGATACACTGATTATTTTCTGGATTTGTTTTGAAACACTGATGTGATAAATTTTTTATGCTTCAGCTTGGATGGGGGCAGAATAACTCTTCTATTTCTTGGAAAACAACAATTTTTCTTTCTCTGAAAGGCAATGCAGCTAAAGAGCAGATTTGGTTTTACTGTATTAAAGAACCTGGTTTCACTCCCAACTTGAGATACATATTTAATAATCTGAAGCAATGAGCTAAATAATGCAAAGCTGCAAGGTGGCTGACAGAAACGTAAGTATGTTCATATACCAAATTCAGAGCGATGTTGCCGCTAGCTTGACAAGTCACTAAGGAACGGATTGTGCTGCTTGAGGACAGAAAGAAAGGAAGTTCTACAGCTGGTTTGAATTCCACTTAACTTCTGGTGTGGGCTAATTATTTACAAAAATTCAAAGGGAAAGGTCAGGCAGAGAACCCTTTCCTGTCTGTCCTCTAGAACTCAGGGACAGTGTAGCAAATACAGCTACGAGGAAATAACATTATGATTTGAAAATACTGGAATCCTTGTCCTGTGCTCTCTATTGAAGGTCTCCAGATTGTAGTAGCAGCAGAGCAGCCACTCCCACATGAAAGGCCATGTCTCCATGTTTATCTTGTTACCATACAAAAGCATTTTTTAGCCCATCTGTACAAAATCTATTAAATTACATAGTGTCAAAGAGGTGGAGAAATGCAATTCTCCGTGTTGCTGCATAGCAAAGCCAGTGAGACTGTAAGAGAAGTGGGCTTCAGCTGTATGACAGAGCTCCTTTTTTCCCTGGGCAGTAAGAAGCAATTGCTGTAACATCATGGGAAGGGCAAGGGGGAGGGAAGGGAAGCGGGGAAGGCTGGCATTAAGCTGCTGTGGTATATAAATTCTGGGTTGTCTTTTTATATTTCATATGTTTTTAAAATTATTTTCTAGCTGGTTCTGCTGCATACTTTGAAAGACACCTATAACAATTGCTTTTCCTTTCTGTGCCAGTTCCTTTTCTCTTTGAAAACACTGTAATAACCATGTAAAAAGTGACAGTGGCTGCAAGTCAGATGTAGGTTTACTTTGTGTAGTGTGCATTTGGACCTAAATTGTCTAGGTATCTAGAGAAATAAAATATTGCAAGGAATAAAACAAGGATGCCATGCCTAACATGTGCAGAGACATTTCTGTTACCCTTGGCAATTTTGAAATGTTGAGGAAAAGAGAAAAAATTACCCTTGTCACTTCAGAAAAAATCTCATTTGTTTTTGTTTTCCTTCTAAAAGGTAATTTATCAAATAAGGCTTTAACTGTTTGTATAGCACATCCTTTATGTGCAAGGTATTCAATAGCTTCCTAGAAGTTAAAATAGTAAGATGTAAGATAACTTTGACACAGTTGTTTAACTTTGGTCAGTTTTTAAAACATTCTTTAAAGACAGCCACAAGAATGGAGTATCCAGAAATAGAGTACTTTTTGGATCTATTTGTGAGGCAGAACTTGCCTGGATTTGCTATTGTATAAGTTGTAGTTAATGGGTGAAAGAACTAATGAAGTGTTCTTGGAGGGAATGTGTACTGTTTCAGAGGGAAATCTGTGGATACTCTTAATACAGATAGATATCTTTATTTGCAGAAAACTATAATACAGGATTTATTCTGATCTCCTCCAAAATAGTCCTCCTATTTTGTCCACCTTCATAAAGGGATTGAAATTAAATGGAAAATTTCAGAATGGAACCTTTGCTTTTTCTGTGCTCCTCTATCTGTTCTGCACTGCCTTGTGTGGTAAGGCAAGATTTCTTGTAATAACCACAGTGACCATTCTGTGGCTGTTTCAGAAGTATGTGGAGCTGGACCCTTGCCACTCCAGGCATACTTTTAGTGTGGCCTTCGACACACTTGCCTGGACCTCTGGGTTGCAGCATCTGCACAACCTCCTTTTTTAAAAACAGAGCACTTGTTTTTAAGTAAACTTCCATGTTTCTTCGGTAAATTGGGTTTTTACCCAAGCCTTCACAGTCATATCAACTGCTTCTCTTTTGTGCATTGAACTTCATTATGGGTTTTTGCTCCCCTGCAAAGAAGATGCTTTTGTGGTTAAAGCACACAACTGGATTTCAGGAAATCAATAATTCAGTTTCTGGTTAAACCACAAATTTCCTGTATGATTAGCTACTATCTCTGCCTTGGTTCCCCACAGATGTAATGCTGATCTTTTATAAGTTTTCAGATTAGCAGGACCCATCTTGACCATTTAATCTGATGCATTGCATAATAGAAATGAAAAAAATTTATTACCTGCATAAAATTACAGAGCTTGTTTCTGCTGTAACATCTTGGAAGTTTTAACCAGCCTTAATTTTGTTCAGGAACCCATTTTCCTGTCTTGTAGTGAAACATTCTCACCTTTAAGAGTCTTTAGTGGTAATGTGTTGGGGTTTAGTTTTCATTTATTTTGAATTTTACCTAAATGCTTGCTCTTTTTCCTGGAAGTAAAGAACTTGGTTAAGTAGAATTCTTAGACTAGCCAAGGCATTTCTTAATAGTTTTTCTTGGCTAAATTAGAGAGGTTTTTTAGTCAGTTAATCTGAGTTTTCAACATAGCTCATCCTTTGGGTTAAGGAGACACTATGGTGTATGCACAGATCATGTATTGTGCATGCAAATTAAGACCATATTTTCTGAATACCTTTATTATAAGGGTTAATTCTTATTTGCTTGTGGAGTTAGATGGCCAGGACTAGTTTCTGCAGTTTAATGCAATGACATTTTCTTTCGTAGAAATAGTTTGGAAAATGCTGTTTTGAACTGGTCTTGAGGTGGCCCCTAAGGTTTTCTGACTGCATGTATGTCTTGAGTCCAAAATTGTTCATGTGGTACAAAAGTTTGCAAAACTATTTTCAGGAAAGCTGTCCAGTAGAAGCAGGCTGCTAACCAAAACCTGAATACCATTTCTGAGATTAGTTCCTTAGGTCTCCTATATTCATTCTGGATTTTTGACCTTTTTCACAGCTCACTTTTGTCAGTCTTATCTATATGCAAATAGGTTTGTCAATATAAAAGCAGGGCTATTTCCCCACAGCATATATATCCAAATACTATACCTCTATATCAACCAGAATATTCCACTGAGAGCTTGTGTTAAGCTGAAATCATCACCTTCCCATGTCTGCCGATGGGAGGCTGATCTGAGCACTCCTTAGTCCTCTTTTGTCACACCTTAGTTTAAAACACAGCAGAAACAGTATGTGCTAGTCTTACTGACCTTGCTTTAAGCAGGCTAAGGACTGCTTTGCAGCTCTGCCAATGAGAGGAATCATAAGGAGGGTATGTTATGACAAGACATAGTGGCAAGCATTGAGGCACTGACTCCAGGTTCTAGACTCTGCAGTTAGCATGGGGTTTTTGTTTGGTTTGGGGGCCTTTTTGGGTTTGGTGACTTTTGGGGATTTTCTTGAAAGTAATTTTTGTGACCTGCTTTGATGTAATTAGCAATCTGCAATTAACTAAAGCTCCCTTTGATTATATTAGAAGTTGTTCATCTAAGTATATTTCTAAGTAATTCATAGTGGTTTTCATGATTGATCTCTTATTGTCAATAGTTATTATTCCTCCGTTTTTGTCATCACAGAAGTTGTCTGAAGTTACATTTTCTTTTGAACCACATAACTGCTTATAAAGCTACAGAACACAAGGTTGCCAACAGAGAGATCCCTTTGATGCTTACCTACAAATGCCTATTGAATTTAACAATTTCCCATATGTGGGCTGTTGTGATTTTCCTCATCTCCTCTTTGAAATTCTCATTGATCAGAATTATAAGTAAGATGAAGCCAGATGTCTTTCAGAAGTCCTCTATGTCACCACAATTACTTTGCCCACCCAAATAATGACCCCATTTAAAGAGGCTGTGGAGGCTGGGAACAGCCTATTTTCTCTAGAAGTGGCTAGACCACTGCTATTTATATACCTGTCTGTTATTTTCTGATACATTAATGACTGCGGGGACCTCACTGGCCAATAGTTTCTTGGTATTCCTGGATGGGCAGTTATGCTTTTCGTTCTCTCACTCAGTTTTATTTTCTAAAATAGCATTTCTTTTCTAACTGTCACATTATTATTTTTTTTTGGAACAGTCAGTACTAGGCTGGTAATGTTCTGATGTCTAGGGGTACTTGAAGGCATGCCTGCTTAGTTCCAATAATTGCTTATTCTGTTGAAAAAAACCCTATATTAGTTCATATTAAATTTACTTCAAAATGCAGCCCCATTTACAGCTTAACTTAGCCTTTAAAATAGAAACAGAAATAGTATGGTATTCTATTTTTTTCCACCCCACACCAATTTCTATATAATTTCTCACACTATGTATGTGTCTTCTAGGCACAAGATACAGGGTATACTTTTTTCCTTTGCATTTAGGAACTTGTCTGTGCAGGATGTGTGTGGTTGCTAGAGATGGAAAAATAAAGAAAAGAGTGCCTTGCATCATAACGGAAGATGATAAAGCTTATAATCACACTTAATCTCTTGTAGCCTTAAGAAACAGAAGAGGGAGAGGCTACGGAAGTTGTTACTCTATTGTTGTTCCTCCTTCCTTCTTGTTCCCAACAGAATTAACTTGATCTGAGCTACTCTGGTAGGTGTTGTCACCAGGACTTATTGCACAGTGTTTGGACCGACCTGTAAAAATTTTCTCTTTTGCAAAGATAAAGTTTACTTACATGGTAAGAGGGACTGACTCCTTTCGTTTTAGCTATAATTGTGATACTGTTTATTTTTTTCTCTGTCCCGGACCACTGGAACTTTTAACAAAGGGGTAAAAGTTGAATTTTGTATGAGAAGATAGGAAAAAAATCACATGAACATATGTGGGATATCTAGGTAGCCTTGCTGTTGCAGACAAGAAAGGAATTCCTAATATAGTTTTAAGACGGAAAGACTTTTAAAAGCTTAAAAGATTAATTTAAACTCAGGATTCACCTGAGTGTTGTCAGCATGCATGTTTAAAGTTTTGGGTTGTGTTTAATTTTAAGTTTTCTGAATAAATATTTGTCTTTTCACCCTGTTCTTATTTCCCTCTCTCTTATTCTTTTCCATCCTCTAGTTTTTACCTCTTCTAGTTCCACTCTGCCAAATTTCCTCTCCCTGCTTCTTCATGTTCCCTTTTGCATTAATGCAGGTTCTTGAATTCTTTAGAGAGACTGTATTTATTATCAAAGTTTAATAAAATGTCATCCCTTTTCAAGTTAGTTTGATGAACTGAACTGCAGAATTTGCATCTTTGTACAACCAAGAAACCTGTAATTTGTGACTCATACCTGGGAATGTTTTTCACTATTGTTTTTAGGAAAGTGCAAAGAAATTATTTTGCATAATTTGTCTCCTCTGTAGGCATATTGTCACTTTAGGTATGAATATAAACATGTTAATATAGATGATATAATGTATATACAGAGAGTACATCTATATGCCTTCACATGTATACAGAGGCACATGCCTGTCATACGTGTATGTCTTTTAAGTAGCACTGGATGAGATTCTGCAATTCTTCTTTCTGAAAGGAAACTTTACATGGTTTCTGCACGTTTAGATAAGGCTCAAAATTACCAGTGGTACTGGCTGTGCCTAAATTTAAAGATTATGGGAAATGCTACAACAAGCTGCCACATAAATAACTAGTGGAAAGTGAAAGGAGGAAGGTAGCTTGTGAGAAAGTATTAATTTCCGAAATGCTGCACAGAGAGGTGAAAACAAAGGGAAGACAGAATCTTAGGTGTTCACTCTGTACATTAAGTTTAATGGTGCTATCAACAGCTTCATATGACAGGAAATGATCTGGGCGTTTTGTTCACTTATTCTGGATGCCCTTAGTTTCAGAGAGCAACTGGTAACATGGATTGCACCTCGGAAGGGGACAGCTGAACTCTCCCTCTGGCTTTAGTAAGGAAAGAGCAGCGATGAAATCCGTGGACTGTGTGCACGTCATCCAACAGAAGGATACCGCCTCCTCTCCCTCTGCCCCCCCTGGTGCTGTTTCAGGCGCCACGGGACTTTTTTCTGTCACATTCCTGTGGCTTGCAATGCTCCTGTCCTCTTGTCTTGCAGCAGTGTCTCTTTACCATGTTATCATCCTGAAAACAGAACTAGAAGCTCTGCGCAGCGAGCTGATCTACAGCATCCAGGCAAGGTCTCCGCTAGACCAGCCACTCGTGTCCCCCGATGAAAATAAAGCAGGTACCCCTGCTTCTACCTTCCTGCAAGTGTCTGCAGCTGGCTCCACGCAGGTAAGCCGGAGGGGTGGGCTCTGACTTGCAGGGCATGGACAAATGTGGGGCTGCTCTCACTGACTGTTGCTTCTCCTTGTTAGGAGATCAGGCTTGCTGGTACTGGCCCAGCTGAGAGCTTCCAAAAGGAAATCTGGAACGGGAGTAGAAACAGGGGCAGGCGGTCTGCTGACAACACAGAAGAAAAAGGTAAATACCAGCGGATGCAGTGGGTTGGGATGCCACAATTGGACACTGTCTAGGGAAAAGCAGGAGTGTTTGATTTGTATTTTCCTTCTCCTATCAGTTGATCTGTGCTCCCAGAGCCAATTCTGGTTTTCAAAATTGTTGGTGGATGAATGGTGTCAACCATAGGCATATTCTCTTAAAGGACAGAGTATTGAATCACAGAATGTTTGGGGTTTGAAGGGACCTTTAAGTTTGAAGGGACCCTGTAGTCCAACCATCCTTCTATGACTAGAGACATACTGTTTAAAGTACCAGATGTGTATGCTGTCTGCAAGTTAAACTTTGAATGCTAGATCCCAAATCTGCATGATGTGTTAGAGCTGAGAAAAGCAACTTCATTCAGATTTTTAACTGTTCAATTCTCTCTGATCAAAGAAGGGAGGGAAATCTATTAATAAACATGCCAATTCACTTTTCTGGGAAACATGCTCACCCTAAAAGAGAGAAGTAATGAGAACTTTAGGGAAATAAGAGCTTTTAAGAAGAACGGCTGGCTTGTACCTGACAAAAGAGGCAGGCTACAAGGAATTCGGAAGTTTAGCATCATTTCTACACTAAAATAACCTGTTAATAAATAGTAAAATTAATAAAGGAATGCCTATCCGATAAGATTTTTTTTTTCATGGTTCTCCTTTTTAAAAGGTTCTGCAAAGAGCACTGAAGACTGTGCTCCATAAAAGACCTCTGATGTATATTATTGAGTTGACATATTAATGGCATATATATGTTTCCTTTGAAGACAAAATGCCTACATTTCTTTCTTTTTCCAAACACAATGAGCCCTTGCACGATGAAATGCAAAATTTTATTATACCAGTTTGTACACATACTCTAATTGCACTGAGTAGCTAAAAAATTCCTGAGTTGCTAAATCAATTCACCTTTCTCATGTATACTTATATATTATTTTAACTGATATCTGAAACTATTTAGAGAAGTTGAAATGGAATAAATTACAGGTAAAGATTAAATGAAGCTTTGCATAAAGCGTGTTTCTCAGTGAACAAGTAACACAAAATGTATTTCACTTGAGCTTCAGTAAGCTAAATGAAATTAAAGTTCTAGAGTATAATCACTCTACTTACTTCCCATATCAAAAAAAAACCCATTAATTTAGGACATCACTTAAAATCCACGGGTTGATGTGAGATTTATTCTATTTCATTAGTAGTCTTTGATTCAAGATCTTGGCTAAGAAAGATTTCGCAAACAGGACTGAGGTCATGATTGCTTAAATTGTATTTCTTGTAGCCTGTTTCGTATCACAGGAACCACAAAGCTCCCCTACCCTCCCCACCCAAGGAACTCTCAAATAAAAACACGTGATCTGAAGTACAAATATCATAAAAAATAAGGAGATGGCATTTTGTAAGTGAATGTTAGAGCATCAATACTATGCAAGTGATCTAGTTTCTTTCACAATAGCTTTTATATTTAGTCTTATTGCTATTTGAGGTGAGCAGGGTTTGGGGCTCCTCAGATGTGCTTCTCATCATGTAGCCACCTCTGATTATACCTGTTTACCTCTAACACGTAAAACTGAGCTACTTATTTCTGTAAACTTTTTTTTAAGGTCCACTGACTTTAAAGTTGTTTAGAATGGATGATAGAAGGCAGAGAATATGAACATTCATTTTAAATGGAAAAGTTACATAAATCGACCTATTACAGAAATATTTTCTGACATGAACCTCATATTTTTGTATATAAAAAAGAAAAAAAATGCAAATCTTGCATTTATATCAAAGGTTGTCTGTTAGAATTAGCTTTCTGCCTGCTCTAATTGCAAAAAATGTAGCTTTTTGGAGTTCAGTAACGTGTTATATTTTCTCAGATCAGATTTCACTCATGACCATGAACTTACTAGTCAACGTTAATTTTATTTTAGCGGAGTGAGTTAAATAGAAAAACATGGTGTTGTTCATGGTGCTGAATCCAGTCTACTACTTGGTCATGTACACAGAATTACAGGCCCTGCATTTTGATCTTTTGACATTCATATCTGGGTACCAGAATCCCATCAGCCTCCAAATTGTCCTGCAGGTGTGTGGCACTCATTCTGTTATAATGGCAAATAAATCAGGGTATTGAGTGAGGTGCCTGTTCTCGTTCTCTACTTCTGTTTGCTTCAGCAAGGTCTCAAAGTAGAGTCTGATTTCATAGTTGTTGACCCATCATTTTATTTTTATATTGATCAATTCCTTAGAAAGTTAATATTTGAAAATGTCACTGATATCTAATTGCTTCTCTTGTGCTTCAAGAGAGAGCAGAAGAAAAATACATCACTAATATTTTGTTTATAAATAAAGTTATTGTTCAGTTTAGGGTGTTTTAGAGTTTAATCGTTAAATTCCAGGAATGGATGACCCATCATTCTTGTTTTAGACCCAGCACAGCCTTTCTTGAACCTACTGAATTTACATTTTAATGCTTACAAGTGGCCACAAATAAGCATTCTAATTTAAAGGACAATTGAACGGAACTGGATTTAACACAATGTTTCTTTTTTTATGTATCTATGCTAATTCATAAAACTATTAGTCATCAGTAGCTGCACGGTTTTTGTGTCTTGTGAAAATTTCCAGCTTGGGTTGGTTGAAGAGAAGTGTTTCAAGCATCAATTCCAAATAAAGCTGCACAGTTAGCAGTCAGAACCAGAGTTCTTGATGCAATGAGTAGGAGGTAATGGGTGATTTTGAAAGGTACCTTTCTGGCAAATGTCATATCAGGACACGTTACAACAGATGTACTTTTTCTTTTTATCTTTCTCTTTACAAATTTCATCTGTGTAGGAAAATTGCTGCACAACAAAAGACCTCTCTTGAATTTTATATTCTATTCACAATTATTGATTGTGTTGCCTGTGTGTTTCTCCTTAAGCTGCATGTGCACTTGAGTCTAGCAGCAAGATTTAGGTCCCATTGCCTAAGCCAAAGTACGAACGTCTGATTTCATTTTAACACTCTCTCTATGCCTCATTCCGATCATTATTGTAAGATTCTCATTCCTATGACCTAGGGAGGTGAAAATCAGGTCTTCTGTAAATGCAAATGCAGGTGACCTGCTAGGATCAGACTGGAGCCCCCACGGACTACATTTACTTTGGTGTGCTGAGGTTGCCCAACCCCTTGCATGTATGAAAAAGCTGAGAAGCTATTCCAGGGTAACCTGGCATGTGACTTGGCAATTGGTTTCTTTATTAGCAATTCTTAGGTTCTACTCCAATATCAGTTGTGTCCATGGGAAGTAACTATTTCCTTGCAAGCATGGTGTGAGAATTTTGCCATTGCTCTTGATAAAATTGCTGTACTGGAAAATTGGTACATTTGTTGGTTGGAAGTGTTTTGGCTCTGTATGTTGTTGCTTTAGATAGCCATGATAGAGGGATAGCAAGAGGTTTTACAAGTGGTCCTTGAATTTAGTGATCTTTGAATTGAGATGTAACCTTTACTTACTAGCTTAAGCAAATGCCACATATAAAATTCCCATACCAAATATTTACAATACTTCATATTTCATAGTTTCAAGAGATCTGATATAAAATAAAAATAAAACTCAAATTAAAAAGGCAAAAGAAAGGCCTACTTCGTAAAAATATATTATCCTTATTTGCTTCTTTTGACAACAGTCTAACTCAAAAGGAAATAGACCCTTTTATGCAAAAGGATAGAAAATTACTTGATGCAATTCCTGCAATTTTACATGAAGAATTTGACTGAATGAATGAGTGAATAAATAAGTGCTCTGTGTTATGCAAAACACTACAGTAAAAAATACACCAAATAGGCTCTAAGTTTTAAAACCAACATTCTACTTTATACTGTATAATAGAAGTCTTAATTCCTAGCAAATAATTCCCTTGCTTTTCTAAATGCAATATGTTATTGGCAATTCCGTGAAGGTAAAAATAATGCTACTAATTCTTTGAAGATGTTTGTTAGATCTTAGTCACACTGCAACTATGATCAAGGCATTTCAACTGCAGGAACTTCAGGAATATGATTGAATCCATAATTAATACCATATAAAGACGTGTCTATTAAAAACCACCAAATTAACCAGTTGTCCTGGTTTCTGCTGTGGTACAGTTCATGAAAACCAGTTTATAAAATGCACAAGCAAAAACTAGAATAAGTTCTCTTGTGATGAGAAGTCAAGAAGTTAAGGGAAGAAGAACTGCAAATGGTTCAAGAAAATGCTTGTCATTTATAAATAATATTGTCTGGTGTTTAAATGTGTTTTGGGAAGCCTACAGAGAACAGATCTAATCAAAAAAAGGAACCTAAATAAGCAGGTCTGGGTGGTTTTGGGTCTTTTTTTTTGCAAGGTTAGGGTTTTTCCTAGGTTTTATTTCAGCAAAAATTGGCACAGATGTCTCAGGCCTCAGATATCAAAATTTTAAATTTTATACATGAGCACACAAATATTAAACTTGAAATTTTTTTTGATGGATCATTAAGTGAGATTGCAAAATACTAAAACTATTATGCAATTTAAATATTAACAAAATTTGCATATGAGGGAAAATTTAATTTTACCAATATAAGTTCTTAAGTCATGGAGATATGCAGAAATCTGGATTACTGTCCTTCAGCAAAAGATGGTAGGTTTTTTTAAAATTGTGACTACATTGCTCAACCAGTAGAGAACACACCATTTCATGTGCTGGCTGTGGTTTATAAAGGCATCTGGACTGACTAACATCTTCAGAATTGGGTCTTCTGTTCATGGAGTAAGACAGACTCTGAAATGAATTTCTGCCAACCCACAGCCTGCAGAGCAATTAAAATCAGTGGGAAAAAAGAATGTTCATCAAAGCAAAACCATTATATAAAGTCACAAGAGGATGGGGCACACTTCATCATTCTAGATACACTTTTATACAGATAGATCTCATGGTGACACTCAGTCTAGATATTTTTACACATTTTCAAGATGTATTTTATTAATCCTGTATTTTTCTTTCATTATTAATCAAAAATCCTTTAGGCTACGAAGATGTTCCTCAGGTGTGATTTACACTGGGCTGAAAGACATTCAATGACAACTATTTAATGTGTATTTTGTAATATATGTATTCTTCATATTGTACTTAAGGTAAGATTAGGGTACTTGGAACAGAATTGCTAGCATTTCTTAACAACATTTCCTTTTTACTGAAAATTCATGTTAGTTTACCCAGAAAATGTACTTTGTATGTCCATATCTTCTCCTGAATAGTAGCAGTGTTTACATAGAATTTGTTTCAATGAATTACTTAATTTTAGGCATGTAAGTAGTTCCACTAAAGTCAAAGTACTTACATATACCAGAAATAGTTATGTGTCAACTTTGGCTTCTGAACATATTTTTGAAGCACATTGTTGTTCAATCCTTCAAGCACTTTTTTAGATATTGTCTTTTGTAGCTTTAGGCAAAATGGCCACTATGCTAGTTTCTATTGTCATGAAGACACTATCGCATGCATTTTCTCCAAAACCAAGCTTACTATATTCTGTGGAGGCTTGCTCCTATCTGCATATATTAAAAGAAAAGAGACAGTTGGGTTTTTTTAGAGATTAAGTGCAGATCTGATGTCTGTAGAATAAAGTAGAGTGGTATGTTTTTTTTAAAATATGGAGATGATCTCAAACTGTACTGATCTTGCAGATTTTAATTACCGTGAGCAGTTCTCACTAGCAATGTTGACTAGAATTTCAGTGCTGCAACCAGCTGAAGCAGAAATCCAGACTTGCAAACTGAGAACTAGGATAGCTTGAAGAATGCCCACCAAGTTTGCAGAGCGAGTTTAGTAAGAGCTGCTAAAGTTGCCATCACTTTCACTACTTGTAGACACTACTCACTGGTACCCAGCTGGATATCAGCTGGTTAGTGGGAATCACCAAAAATCCTCTTGTTCGATTAGTGAAAAATCTGGTGGCCACACTAGTGAGTTCTTTTAAAAGCAGGAATTAAAATTTTGCTTTAGCTTACTGAAATACTAGGGAATCAGCAAATTCCATTCACTAGGAAGGCATTTTTTTCCAAAGAAGAAATAATACCTTGTGAAAATAATTGCTTGATGTGCTGTGTTGTGTGCCTCCATAAAATGCCATTTTACTTTTATTTAGATGTTTTTTTTCCAGAAACTCTTTTGCTCACAAGTGTGATAGAAAAATGTATGAACTATAATACCTTTTTAAATTTTGTGTTGGCTTGAATTTTTTTATTTCTTATCAGAAATTAGATAATTCAAATGCCTTTAAATTCTTGGTTTGAAAAATCTACAGATTGTAGCACATTATTGATCATGTGATAGGACACAAGGACTCAAGGACAGGAGTTTGGATGATAGCATTCCTGTTACCATAAATAGGGCTTGGAGGTTGTATGATCATTCTGGCATTGGAGCATTCCCAGATGTGCTCTTGAATCCTTGTGTGCTGCCAGTTGGCACTGCTGAGTGCTGGTGAGCATCCAGCCCTTTTCTGCTGTTTTCAAAAAGGACCCCTTAAAAAGGAGACTTAGAAACAGGAGACTGCTTTCCACCCAAATCCTCTTACTACCTGCTGTGCAGCAAGAGGTTTGTGCTACTGGATGCTTGGTTGCTCATGTGAATGTCACTGACAGATGCAGAAACAGGATCCTACATATCCATGACATTCCCCATTATGGCCAAATCTGTGTGGCCAAATCTCATCCACAGCATTCTTGTCTGAAAAGTGGTAAACAGAACAGAGCAATCCATGGCAGAATTTTCTTCTCTTGACTCTTAATAAATTCATTTGGTCTCTGTCATGTGCAGTAAATATCACTACTCAGTTTTCCATCTTTCAAAGTGGCAGGACAACCAGATGTTTTGATTAAAATCTGCTCGAAGTAAATGCAACTATTCTTTTTTCCTTTTATCCTGTTGCCTGACACTTATGCTTAGCAGGTTTTTTTACAAGATCTTTGTTTCACTTGTAAATCTATATTTTAACATTCTGCAGTACTTTTCTCTGAACAAATACCAAATTTCTCACTAGTGTCACCAATCTCTACAGTTTTGAGCAATATATTTTGATGGATACCAAACTATTTGTTTTATATGCATTAATTTGCTAGGAGTCATCAATTTTCCCTCTTGGTCTCAGTATAGGTTGATCGAGTAGGTATCTGAAAACATATTGAAAGTGCATATATATGGACTTTGAGAATTTATTATGAAAGTATATATGATTAGTATCTTACAGCAACTATAAATAGAAAGTAATTTCTCTAAATAATACGGCAAACATAGTTAGAAAATCTAGAAATCATAGCTGGCGTGGTTGGGGCATTTTTCAAGCTTTTGCTTAGAAAATTAACAAGGCTAATTTGTCTGATGATTTCTAGCTCATTTGACTTACTGCAACATAATTATATTAGGGCCAGATATTAAAATAAGCAAGTGTTGCTTGTGGTGCTACTTGAGGCCTCCCACTTAGCTGCATGATCTCTGAAAGTCATCTGTGACAGGAATTTTCATTTTGCACACTTGAGTAAGATCTGTGTTAAAACCAATATGTTCTGTTTTAAAGTTAGTGGTGAGATTGAGAGATTTCTTTCATGTCCTTTTTTTTTTTTTCTTAAAGTAGTTTCATAAGTTTATTCTATTACTGATTTATGTTTCTTTGATTTCAAAATGCTTTCACTGTGCAGTGCTGCAGGCCTGCTTGCAACTGATTGCTGACAGCAAAAGTGATATCCAACAGAAAGGTAAGAATATGTGCCATGATTTATAGTTAACTATTCCATGGGATAACTGTTTCAACAAATTTTACCCAACTTCAAAGCAGTAACTGATAACAGATAAAAACAGATAAAAACAACAAAACAAACAAACAAACAATAAATAAATAAAAACAAAACAAAAAAAAAAAATAAACCAAGGAGGTCCCTGCATCTGGAAGGTCCCTGTATCTGGATGGCTCTGGCAAAGATCATCTTTTCAGTGGGGAAATCCACCTAGTGAGACTGAAAGTTCTGCCTAGAAGCCAGCTTTGTTAATTTCTGGCAGGCGAAAATGAAGAAAATAATCTTTCTGATCACCCAAAATTATTTTGTCTTTTAGATGATTCAAGCATTGTCCCTTGGCTCCTGAGCTTTAAACGTGGAACAGCTCTGGAAGAACAAGGAAATAAAATAGTGATCAAAGAAACAGGTTATTTTTTCATATATGGCCAGGTGAGAAAGCTCAATTCACTTCAAAAAATCCTTTTGTAAGGATTTTTTAATGCCTCCATGCAATAAGCTTGAAGTTTTCACCTCTTCTTTCTGTAGGTTTTATACACGGATACAACATTTGCTATGGGACACCTAATACAGAGGAAGAAGGCTCATGTGTTTGGTGATGATCTCAGCTTGGTGACATTGTTTCGCTGCATCCAAAATATGCCACAGTCTTATCCAAATAATTCTTGCTATACTGCTGGTAAATATCTGCATTTTCCTTTTCTTTGTTTGCAAATAAGCTGTATCAAACGGAATCTGTAGTGTTGGGCAATTGTATTGTAGCACTCATAAAGAACAGGGTTTGCATTCATGGGTCTGGCTAACTGAAAAATTACAGAATACTTTCAGAAAATATAGTTTTATATAAAGTATCAGCAATTGGAGATTATGCATCTAGCTTGGTGATCTGAACAATTCTTCTCTCTCCATTGATTCTGTAATGAGGTTAGACATTTTGGCGCTTTCAGTTTGATGCCTGAGGCAGGCAAGAGGAGTACCTACCGTCCTTTTTGAAAAACTCAGTTTAACTTAAGAGTTGAATTCCACATTAAGTTATCCCAAGAAAATATTAAAGAGCTATATTCTTCTTTGAAATGTCATGTATGGATTTTTGCCATCCAATACTTTCATAACTTACTGTGATATTTCTACTCCTTATAAAGGCATTTTTAGTCTTTTGTTTGATAAAAAACAGTTAATTCCTATAAGGCGCTCTTTATGACTGCATCAATTATAAACACCACAAGACCAATTAAAATATTTAATGCAAGTCCAGAGGGCTCAATGATCAATATATGTATATATTTCTGAGGTATCATTTAAGGATTTTTTGTCAAGACCTATAAAACCCCATATATCATCTCTTCTCTGTCTTTCCACCTTAATGGTGGATTTGAGGGTTTTCTCTTTGGTTATTTTCCAGCAGGGGTATTTTTCAATGCCTTATGAAAAAGTGGGTGACACGGAAGGATGGAGTTGACTGTCAGCCAGTAATGACATTAAACAAATGGGATGTGGCAGGAAGCTAATTTTTTCTCCAAATAAAAATAAATTCCAACTAACTAACTAGATACACTGCCCTGGCAATTGAGACTGTCCAAACATTTTCTTTAATTTTTGCCTCTTCAGTCACATATTCTGGCAACATAACCACCTTCAATTTCATCTATATTCTGATTTACCCTTGTATTACTGCTCCCCTCTCCTAACTAGGATCTCTATCTTGCCATTTCATGATTCCCTCTTCCAAAATTCCCACTGTTCTGTTTTCACCTGGGAAAAAAAGTCTGACTGCTCTCTGTCATGCTGTTGAGCATGTGTCACAGCAGGTATTAGACGTGTTCTCAGCTCAGTGGCTGCAGCTTGAAGGCAACATGCTCTTGGTTATTATATCAGCTGATGTGCTGGTGGCTGGCAGGAAACAAACTTTTGTGCTCTGCAGTTGCAGTGGATCAGCTGAAGTATGGTAACTTCATTAAGTTGGTAAAGACCTCCTCATAAGACCTCCTCCAGAAGTGTGGGAACAGAGTAGTCTGGGGCCAGTATACTCAATGCTGATTTTGACTGTCTCATCACCAGAATATGAGGAACCTGGGTATACCACTATTAGAAATTTTTGCAGTGCTTCCTTAAGTGGACTGTGTTATGCCAAGTGCAGTGTGAAAATTAGGTCCATGTTCACAGAGGATGTTAAGTGTCAGTTTAAAAGCACTCATCACAAGAAAAAGCCATGCTTACATTTGCAAGATGACACATAATGACTTTTGAATACCATTTATAAAATAGTGTATTTGAAATATTAACCTTAAAATATTCCATATCTTTTGCCAGGCATTGCAAAATTAGAAGAAGGGGATGAACTTCAACTTACAATACCACGGAGAAGGGCTAAAATATCCTTGGATGGAGATGGTACCTTTTTTGGCGCAGTAAGACTCCTCTGAAGCCCTTTATTTCTGTTATTATGCTTAATGCTATTTTCTTCTCTACCTATGCGTTTGTCAGAAAAAATACTGAATTTTAATAAAGCTGCCAATTCAGCCTCTCCCAATTCGCCACAGGCTTCTAAGAATTTTCTTCACTTTAATATGCAAACCCAAAACAGGAAACATACCAGACATGCTTGTGATATAACCACCATGTGATTTACCAGAAAGCCAATTTATTTTAGGCAATGGGAGACTCTGGATAACAACTATAAAGCAATGAGGTTTTGGCTTTGAAACAATTTTTTGTCCGTATGGTAAATTAAAGAAGGAGTTGACCAAAAATAATATCATGACCAGGACCACAAACTATGAAATTATTATCAATTGAAAAGGAAATCTAAAGTGAAAGTGTATCTTAGATTTGCATTATTTCATCAATAAAATATTTAATATATAAAATGTCTGGAAAAAAACATCGAACAGTAGATTCCTCACCACAAAATGAAATTGTTAGGTGGGTTCTGAGTTTTGGGGTTTATTTCTTTCCCCAAAGATACTAGGGAAGGAAAAATTCTAAATGTCTGGGATAATACAAACAAATATACAGAATAGTAACCACTGTCTTGATTCTTCCCTGTGAACAAAAAGTAAATAAATTAATAAAATCTATTAGCATTTATTAATTAGAATTAATTTTACTGGAAAAAGTAAAATTAAAGTAAAATTAAAGTTAAAAAAAAGGAAAAAGGACATGTAAATGCTTCAACAGCTCGATCTTCAAAGTGTTGCTACTCGTCAAGAAATATGTGTACACTTCTTTGTAAACAAGGCTGGCACAGGAAGAAACACAGTGAAATTAGACACAGTACTATGGTTGAATTGGATTTCTGGCTCCATAATTTCTGCAGTCATATACAGATGTGTGTAGATATATACAGTATATAGACATATCTGTATATATTTGAAAGTATGTATAGACACATAGGTCTTGGGCATTCGGGCATAGAATTTTATCTTCTTTTGAGCAATTTATCCAGTGGAAATACTACTTCATACATATTTTTTATATTTCTCTTGCTTCTTGGTATGATCCATTATATGCAATATAGTAAAAAGAAAAATCCAATAGATCTGAAACCAGCCATGCAACTAAGAAAATACACTTGTATCTCAGAGGCTTCTTCTGCAGTTTTGAATGTAGTGCTTAACTGTGTTTTATAAATATATTCAGATCTGTAGAAAGAATAATCAGATGTC
Organism: Rhabdornis inornatus; assembly: GCA_013397075.1. Lineage (NCBI taxonomy): Eukaryota > Metazoa > Chordata > Aves > Passeriformes > Rhabdornithidae > Rhabdornis > Rhabdornis inornatus. The sequence goes on along the minus strand of VWZS01007734.1, from coordinate 2,307,366 downwards.
CTTTTTCCTTTTCTTTTGTCTGGCTGCTTTGTTCAGTAGATAGTATTTATGCCTTTTTATCCCAAATATTGTATGGTCAAAGGAGCTATTGTACTTCCTCCCCTGATCTTAAAGAAGCATTGAAGTGCTATTGGAATAGATAAAAAGTAAAACCTCAAGTAGTGAATTGTACTTCATTTGAAAATATTTTTTAGGACCTGACAATTGTTTTATACAAGCTCACTTAGTAAAGAAAAGATGCTCTGTATATTGCAGTTTCCTTGTCTGTTTTCATGAATTGTGATTTGATTGATTTATTATGATGATAGATAATAAATAAAAGAGATTTGGAGCTCAGAATTATAAAGCATGGTAAACTAATGAAACAATTATTTCATCTTCTCTGGGCTTCAGGAAGACATTTCAGCAATAAGCATATGTGTATTGGATTTTTACACTGGGATTTTTATGAGGCTTAACTACAGTTTCAAAACATCTACAAGTCCTGTTTTTTAAAAATGTCTTTATGTGTTGTAGAGCTGAAACTACAGGTGCTTTTTTGGTATTTATTATTATTATTATTATTATTAAACTTTGATGTGCTGAATTTGCCAAAAAGGCACTTTAAATCCTATACAGGAGCCTTCCATGTAACCAAGGTTGTATAATGCTGCATGTAGGTAAAACAACTATCAGCGTGCAGCAAGTTGGTTTGTTGATTTTAGCGTTGCCCGATTATAGAAAAATTATGTTGTAACTGTTGTTTTCCCAGAGACTTGGTAGCTAAACTTGGAAATATAAGTTTTATTGTGTAAGCTTCCTCAGTGGTTTTGGTGGGCTTGTGTGTACTTAGCTTAAGCCATTCCCCTGGCTGTATTTCTTCCTTCTGCTGCTGACAAATGTACAAAGTGCAGAAATTTGGAAGGAGTCTGGCGCATGATCTGGCTTGCAGGAAAATATCTGTCTTCTGAAACAAAAATTTTCAAAGGTGTTCCCTTCCTTAGAAGGATGAAACTGAGCTTCAAGTTTCTTCACAAAAAGCATGCATCATGTTTCTGTGAACCACGAGAACTCCCACATGTGTGCAGAGTGCAAGTTGACAGACTGTTCAGATATTTCAGATTTTCTGGCAATATTTTGCTGCCAGATTAGCTTTTTACTGGCTTCATGAGAAAGCTTGTCTTCCCAAAATTAACCTGCTTCTGCACAAAGTTGAGTTTTAACAGATCAGCATTTTCTGATCAAAGCATAAAGGGAAGGACAATAGATCATCCCTGATCATTCTGCTAACAAGCTGATGATACAGAAGGCAGCAAAGTGTATCCAGACCACCATCACACATATGCTTCAGTGACTGGAGTTAGTCAAGCATTCTGCATTTGGGAGATATTTAAATAAGTGTGATGGGTAATAATTAGTATTTAGTTGGTTCATACAATAGTCTACATTTTTATCAAGGATATCTAGCATTTAGAACAGGTTTCTGCAAGTGCAACAAGCTGTGTGCATACTCTGGTTCTTTTTATATGTGATGTTAAGCAGCAGTGTGTCAAACATAAGGGACTTTTTCTTTCCAGTACATTTTAACAGAAAGTGTGAAGTTCTGTCGTTCTTTCCTTTTTAATCTTGTGCAGTTGACAGATATATAGCTGCTTTGAATGTAATGTATTTAATGTAATGTGCATCTCACCTCTTTTATATAATGTGCAGTCACACACCCTGCCAACATACAGAGTATATTCGTTATGTGACTCTCCTATATCTGACTGTTTCTCAAATTGCTCAGCATTTGCCAGCTGAAGACTTCAATTTCAGAGGTCCCATAGTTATGCCAAGCTTATACTGCTGGACCTGACAGTTTCTATATCTCTGGTTTGTGTCTTAGGTTGAATTATCTTGGATTATCTTTAGCCTTCAAAGTTCTACTTTCCTAAAATGAGATTATGAAAAATGCATTCTTTGGAATTTATTTTAAAAATTTGTCTACTTTTTCTTTGGACAGGTCTAGAGATTTTGCTTTGAAAGAAGAAATGTGTGTAATGTGGGTTTGCTTTGTTTTCAAAAGAGTTTTCTTTCTTCCTTCCTCTCTTTCTTCTGGACTCTCATGGAGTGTATACTTCTGAAGAATATTTTATGCTTTCTCATGTTAAGCATATTCTATCTCTATGGAACTTTCAAAAAGAAGAGGAAAAATTTCCCAGAAGTTTTGTGTCTGGATTACATCAGTAAGGTCTGAGCTTGTTTTTCAAGATCAGTCCAAACAGCAGTGAGAAGGAAGTTGATGCAAATACAGGGAAGAGGTAAGCTAAATATTTAATGTAGAAAGTCTCTCATAGAGTTTTCAGGTAACATAGGTCCAGCAGTGATGGGGAAAACAAATTAAACTTGGAGCTGGATGGCAGGAACAGGAGAGACCCTAGCTGGGATTTGAATGATTGATTTCTAATTCACAAACTCTCTTATTCATAGCTCACAACTTGTAACTCATGCACCTGTGAGCACAGCATAGCTGCTGGGGAGAGCTCTTGTTCTTCCTCTGCCATGGCACAGGTGTCACACTGTGAAGCATGAAAGCCTCAGCAATCCAGCTGCTTCTGCATCTACTTCAAAAACCCTTTGGGTAAGCTGGCACCTTCCAGCTTGGACATTTGGTCTACATCATCTCTGGGAGTCAGCAGGTTATGAAGAGATTGCCAGACAAATAACAGGCAAAGATGATGGTGCAGGAGACAGCAGGTGGCAGGTGACGATGTCTGCACGAGGACCTTTAGCCCTTTCTGGCTACTGTGGCAAGCATACATGGTGCCTTTGCTTTGGCCAAACAGCAATGACCCCAGCATATGTCAAGGGACAACATACAGCATGTGCCATGTGTTAGCCAACATCTGAGCAGGGAGTAAGTGAAGAGTCACACCATAGTGAGTGTAGTCAGCCACTGCAGCAGGTTGTTCACAGATTTCCAGCACTTTTTTGGATAAATCCTTGAGCAACATAGTCTGAATTCAGTGTTGATCTTTCTTTGAGCAGGATGAAGTACAGGCCTCCTAAATGATCCCTTTTCCCTGGCTGATTCTCTGATAAGAAAGCAGGAGATGTGAGAAACTGGTGGGTCAGAAAAGGTCCTGCTGGGGAAGGAAGGGTGTTCATTTCCTGAGTGCAAATGAAACACAGGTTCCTCAGTGTGTGCTTCAACAGGATCAGCAAACATTTACCTACTGAACAGGTCAGGTTCCAGTTAAGCACAGCAAGCTGCTAGTAGTCATCAGGTACTGTGTGACCTCAAACCTAAGAGTGTAAATTGAATCAAACCATGTGGCCAAGTAATAACCTTCGTTCACTCTCTTGCAAGTTTCCTTTGACTTTTTTTTTTCCTGCCCCCCTCCCCAGTTCACTCAGTGGATAGAAGGAAGATACTTCATCCTGTGGAAAATGGGATATCGATGGAAAGTGGTTTACGCTGAAGGCCTGAAACATATTTCAGAAATGTTGAAAGGAAGTAGTAAATGAGGCAGAACATGCAAGAAGAGAAATTACAATGTCCTGTTTAAATCAGAATAGCATTCCCTTTGTGTCAGTGAGAGCTGGCTGAAAGGTCATGTTTACTTTATGTTGATTTTTTTTCTTCTTTTAAGGCTAAAGTTGTTTCAGTTTCAACTTAAAACCATTTCTACAAAACCTTTTTTTGGCTAATCTACAGATCCTATCTCTAGTTCTGATGAATGTCAGTTATTCCAATGGCTGTGAGAAATCATGTATCACAACATATATGTGAGTTTACCTTCCCCACTGTGTTCAGGGTACTTGCTTTCCAAAGCTTCTCAGCCTAGGGAGGAATCTTGATGAGGTCCTTTGAATCTGGAGACTCCCACTTTCAATTTCCCTGGCTCAGCATCCAACAGCTCTTTTGGAAGTCTAAGATGAGCTCCCCCCAGACATAATTTTCAGTTTCATGACAGTTTGTTCAGTCTGAAATATTTTAAGGAGAACATGCTGGGCTCCGCACACTGTGGTTTTGACAAAGCTCTGTTTTGTCTGAAAATTTCCAAACTGCCCTAGCCTTTGCTGTAGAGTTCCTTAAACAAGATTTTTCACAGGTGGTCACTGAGTGAATGTTCCTCATTCTCTGTCTGACTGACTGATGCCCTTGTGGTCTCATTTGCAGAAGTGTTGAAACACACAGCTGCAACTGAAATTAGCAGGAGCATGCTTTGAATACATGGAGGGCCATATATTTCTGCTAGAATTCTGCTGTGGAAATAGTACAGCAACAAATATTCTGAAAAAGCCCCAGGGGAAATAAATTCTGATCTGGAGACAAATATAGTTAGAACTGTGCAGTCAGCCAAGCGGCATGCTTTGGAAAAAGTGTGAAGAAAAGTTCTTAAATCATTGCTTGAGTACTGGACATTGTGTGCAATGAATGTGATGGGGATCTTAATGTGAGAGTATTTAAAGTAACTTCTGCTACAGGTAGCAGAACTGAGACTACAAATACAACTTTGGCACATCTTCACGATAAGCATTTAACTTTGCATTGGAACATTTGGTGGGGGTTGGAGACAGGATATCCAGGGACCCATTTCTATTTCCTCCACTAAAAGGGGAAGCTCCATTCCCTGGAAACCTCATAGAAACTACTTCATGTTGCTGTGGAAAGGTTGGTGACAGTTCTACCTGTTCTTAGAAAGTGTCTGTCTTGACACTAAGAGAACTTGAAAACAGCCACTCCATAATTCCTGGCACCACTGGAGAGCAGACCTAGCATTTTTAAAGGGGGAAGAGCAAGGGGGAAAGTTCTGCCAGAGGACAGCAGATAAGCACTGCCTGGTGGGAAACTGCTGTCTCAGGATTTCTTACCTAGCTTTGTTCATCTTTGGAACAGGCAAGTAACAACGATGACAGGGATTTGAAAAGCTAAACGAGTCTGTTTTGCAATAAACACTGTTGGTTTTTTTTTTTTCTTTCCTTCAAAGAGTAGATTTCCATCTCCCCACCAGCCCAAGAAGGGGAAAAGAGCAAAGTGAGTGTATGGGGTGAAGTGCACATCTGATGTGATGGCAAGTGGGAGAGGTAACTGAGATGTAGCTGTGTGGAAGGGGTGAGTGAAAACGAGACAACAGCAAGAGGAGGGCTGCTGCTGCTGCCTATCTTCCCCCACTGACCTCCATTGCTCCATGCAACCTTTCAGTCCTGTGTTAGTGTGGCATTTAATCACAACTGGTAATTTTTTTGAGAGGAAGTTCATTATGGGTCGTGCTTACGTCTCTATTCAACTATCAGTCACAAATACCAGCCAAAATTACCAATGCTCAACCTTTAAAATAATACTAATGGTGCTCTGTTGGGCTGCTGCACTGGAAGTGAGTCAGGGCTGATGCAAACAAGCAGAGCAGGCAGATGAGAAATGTGGTTGAGTCTGACATTCTTTGCCTGTGAAAGGATGATGGCACCCTTCCCTACCTCTTAGGCTGCCAGAAATACATCTTCCACCTTCAGTGTGTGCAATGAGTAGTGGAAACAGGAGAAGCCTGTAGTCTGATACTTTTTCCATCTCTTATTTTCTTTCTTTCTTTCTTTACTTGTTCTATCCAGAATTCCTTCGTCCAGCTTTATTTATCTCTGTACTCTCTTGCTTTTATCACTACGATACTCAGGATATGCCAAAAAAACAAACAAACAAAAAAAAGATAATTTTACTGTCTCCGTCGTTATATTTTGTTGGATATCCTCACACAGCCGTCACCAGCAGAGGGCTGAGTCCCGTTCAGGCCGCGGGTGCGGGCGGTCTGTCCGCACCGGAGGGCAGCAGCGCACACGAACCGAGCCGCAGCGCCCGGCGCTTCCCATCCCAGCGCACAACCAGCGGCTCGTGGAAATCCCCCTCCCCTTCAAACACAGTGTATCGCTTCCCGCACTGCAAATGGAAAATAAGGAAAACAAAACGGGAAAAACAGAAAGGAAAAGAGAAAAAGGAAAAAAAAAAGAAAGAAAGAAAAAAACAACAACAAAAAAACCCAACAACTTCTGGAGTGCCAGTGAAGTAAGCTTTTCTGCCAGATCCTATGATTAATTATCAGTTCGTTCTAGGAATAATCATAGAATCGTAGAATATCCTGAGTTCAAAGGGACTTACAAGGATCATCAAAATCCAACTCCTGGTCTTGCTCAGGACAGCCCCAAGAATCACACCAACACACACTAATATTTTAAGAATTTTGGTCACTATTCTAGTTGGATTAAGCTCACCTTGTTATTAATTCTCACTTCCCTCTATTCACATACCTGAGTCTAAACACTCTCAATGTATATGTAAGCTCAGCCTGGTATGAGAAATTATAATTTATTCACCCATAATTTCCCACCATGGATCCATCTCCAACCTCTGAACAGCCAAAAGCTTTTTTGTTTTTTCTTGCTAACCACGTTGAAAAACAAGGGTGGGAAGAAGAATATTTTATCTGTAATTTAGAAGCCAATGCTTTGAGAAATTTTCTATAAATTCATTTCCTCACCTTTATTTAATATCGTAGAGGCAAGTAAAAAAATAAATCCTTGTATTGTTATAAGTATCTTACCTCTTTGAAGGCATTACCTGAGTGCCTTTAGCTATCTTCACATTTTCATTAGTTTCCAATACACCTTTCATTTTAGCTGAAAACCTCTTTTCTGTTAAACTGGGAATAATGCAAACCCCATCCCTTTGATCCTACTCTCTAATTCACAGCTTTAGAGCTGATATGTTGTTTTAGTCTGCTCAAATATTTGCTTCTTTAGAGAGGGTGATTGCTTATATATATTCATTAGTTCTCTTCACAAAGGAATTGTGAAACTGATCCCTTGGGATGTGCAAACTTCCTGTCTGTGCAGAAGAGCCAGGCAGAACAACACCATTACACACTGTTGTGGCTAAGCAGTGCCTTATTGCTCAATTTTCTTACCCTAATGATTATGAATATAGGAGATCACATTGACTTTCTTTAAACACTCAGGACAAGGTTATTCTGACTTACTGAAGACATCAGCATCTGCCATGAGGAGGCCTCCATGTTTTGAAGTAACTGTCTGGTGCTTGACTGTAGTCCATGGGGAGAATGAGGTGAATCATAGCAAAAATGACCTTTTTTCTTTTTTTCTCTGTGACTAGAAGTTAACAACTTAAGTTAACACTTATGTTAACAACTCACACAATGTAGCTATCCAAATTTAGAATAAGCAGATAATGGCATATAAAAAAATGAAAGAGGATAGTCTTCATGGCATGATTTGTAACTTGGCATTTAAGGGGATTGACAGATCAAGAGCAGCCTGGCTGCAAAGGACTTGGGAGTGCTGGTGGGTGAGAGGTTGGACTTGACCCATGAATGTGCACTTGCAGCCCAGAAAGACAAACATTGTCCTGCATCAAAATCAGCAGGGTGAGGAAGGGGATTCTGCCCCTCTGCTCTGCTCTGGTGAGATCCCACCTGCAGTGCTGCATCCAGCTCTGGGGTCCCAGCAGAGGAAGGACATGGACCTGTTGGAGTGAGCCCAGAGGAGGGACATCAAGATGGTTAGAGGGATAGAGCACCTCTCTTGTAGAGACAGGCTGTACCAGCTGACATCACCCAGGATGTTTTGTAAAGAGGGGATGCGTACAAGTACTCTCAGCTATTTGTACAATATTTTATATATGAAAATTAATTTATTTGAATCTCTCAATAACTTTTAAATATTGTCCAACTTCACAGATGCAATAGTTTCTCTCTTTTTCTTTCCATCTTTTTTTAAATTTAATTTTATTAATTTATTTTTTTCTCCTTCTGGACAAAATCAAAAACCCCAGTCATGTCAGACATGCATGGGTAGTTATAATACTGCTTTACCTTGACTTTGCAGGTGAATAGGGCCTTTTCTTCGCTTAGCAAGAAATATTCAGGTCTCAAGTACAGCTTGGAGGTATTCTCAGCAGTGGCAATGGTAAGTTCTGCCTCTGTGTCTACTTGCACCTTCTATAGCAAGGCACAACCTTGTCCTTAATTCTGTTACAAAATTCTTTTTCCTGCTAAAATGAGACCAGCTGCATCCAACTCAGCTGAGCTGTCATGCATTTATTCTACCCATAGGCACAGATCTAACTTCCACTACTCACTCACCCAGCAGCAAAAGCTGCCCTGGGAGCAGACTCACTGCCTCTGCACAAGCCACTAGGAATTTCATCTGCACACTCTCTGAACTGGCCATGCTAGTCCAAGAGACATGTTTAGTGAACTCCTGGGTAGAGAGATACACAGGCATTATGGAAACTGAACATGTTACTGAAGTGCTGGAAGCCACAAAAGCATGATTCAGATGAAATGCAAGTCATTTTAGTCCCAGTATACAATTCATCCTAACTTCACTGAGCTATTTAGGCAGCCCAAAGTAGAAGAGTCTGTAGGCTTTTGAATCACCACGGGTAAATCTCCACGTCAAATGTTCTGCCAACACATATACCCCAGGGCAGCTAAATGGCATGTCTCAGAATCACAGAATCACAGAATCACAGAATTCACAGAATGACTGGGTTGGAAGAGACCTGTAAGATCGAGTCCAACCCACACCCTAACACCTCAACTAAACCATGGCACTGAGTGCCACATCCAGTCTGTTTTTAAACACATCCAGGGATGGTGACTCCACCCCCTCCATGGGCAGACCATTCCAGTACTTTATCACTCTTTCTGTAAAAAACGTTTTCCTAATACCCAACCTATATCTCCCTTAGCACAGCTTAAGACTGTGTCCTCTCATTCTGTCAGCTGTTGCCTGGAGAAAGAGACCAACTCCCACCTGGCTACAACCACCTTTCAGGGAGTTGTAGAGAGTGATAAGGTCACCCCTGAGTCTCCTTTTCTCCAGGCTGAACACTCACAGTTCCCTCAGCCATTCCTCATAGAACTTGTGTTCCTCACCAGCCTTGTTGCCTCCTCTGGATGTGCTCAAGCATCTCAACATCCTTCCCAAACTGAGGGGCCAGAACTGGACACAGCACTCAAGATGTGACCTCACCAGTGCCGAGTACAGGGGTAGAATGACCGCCCTGCTCCTGCTGGCCACACTATTCCTGATATAGGCCAGAATGCCATTGGCCTTCTTGCTTACCTGGACACACTCACTGCTGGCTCATGTTCTGTCGGCTGTCAACCAGCACACCCAGGTAGTTTTTTGTGGTTTGATCTCCTACTAGAATCTCTTAACAGTATGGTTTGGTATCATTTTAAGCAATTCCAATCTAGCTTGAATATAGATCCATACAAATTCCCTCTGTACAGGCATTAAAGATAGATTGGAAGCTTCAAAGGATATTTCATCTCATCCTAGAACAGCATTATAGGACAGCTGGACTGCCCTCAATGTGTCTTTCACCATTGATCATAGATCTAGAGGGCAGGCTTAGAAGTGAACAGTTAATTTTTTGTAGTGAAACCCAGGTGATATGAACTCATTCTGTGGTGCAGGAGGAAAAAGCACTGGGTTATGCCACCTACTGGAAGGCATGTGGACAATTAATTGCATTACAGCCTTCTAAGTATATTAGTTGCATTGCTTACCAGCTATAAGTCGAGCCTTAGACAGGAACTCAGGCATCTGAATTATTGCTTTACCCCAGATCAGGAGAGGACTTTTGAAGCACCTCTTCCACTCACCCACACCTCCTGCAGTTTGGCTCACCTTGCAGAGCAGTCCTGGAATACACGAACCAGGCTTCTTCCCGGAGTTGTAAACTTGTGTTGTGTGCTCCAGGATGACAGGTAAGGCTCTGCAATTGCTCCTGGGCAGCAAGACCTAGAGTAAATCAGAGTTCCAAGAAATAACATCGCAACATCATTGTGCAATGGATTTTAGAAAGGTAAGTATGGATCCACTGTACTCTGAAACAAATAGAAGTCGCTAGAGGGAGCCCCTTAATCATCATACTCTCCATCAAACACCACTACCTTGGGCCCTTCAGCCCCTGAATGTTGAAGCACTTCAGTAGCATCAGAGTTACTGCCTCCAGTAATCAGTAAAGAAAACGAGGGAAAAAGACGGGAGTATGCAAGGCTTCTGCAAAATTTGACGTTCATTCCTCATTCTGAAAAAATACAGACTTTTTAAAGATTTCCCCACAGAAAACCAGCTAGTGCAAATTCAGTGCATTGGTTGGGAACAGAATTAACTTTGCCAAGACCTTTTAAAAATGTCATCTTTAAGCAGCATCAGTGAGAGGGAATGCCCTCTTCCCTCTCACCTTTCCCTCCTTCAAAGATCAAACACCAAAATGGGTACAAGTTGTCACTCTGAAGATCTTTAGACCACAAGCACAACCCTCCTTCCTTTAACTTCCTAACACCACAGATGTGCCCAGTGACAAATCCCAGCAGCCAGACTTCAATAAATGTTACTTAGAGCAGAAAACTGGTCTGGCTCTCTCTGTTTTTAAAGAGGGCTGTGTAAAAGACAGCAAAGGCATGTTCTTGTAATGTAACTTCAGACATGCATTCCATTTTCTGCTGCATTCTAAATTTAGTAAATAACATAGCAGTTATAGTTTGTGGTTCTCTGTTACAAACTCCATCGAACTTTCAAGAAGTCCTGGAAGAAACACAACGAAGATATAAGAGCTGTGGAGATGGCCTCAGCTGCAAAAGAGGCTCTCTCACTCAACAGGGCCCTGCAGGGGTTGATTGCAACCTGGACAGAAAAACCAAAAAGCAACTTAGAAGGTGTTTCTTTTTAGAAAATATGCAGCAGTAGAGGGCATCAGACAACAAGAAATCCTGTAGACCTTAATGAATGCTTGAGTGCTAAAGGCTTAACGAGGGGAATGGGAACTAGAGAGGTACAGACTGGGATTCTGTCGTGCAGGTGGGGATGCAGAAAGCAGACACTGAGAGAAGTAAAACCAGGCACATCACTTCTTCTGTGCATGTTGGCTGTGACCACTCCAGCATGCTAATGCTGTGGTGGGAGGGAACAGGGAACAGATCACCTAGGGTGCTGTAACTTGCCTCAGAAGTACTCCACTAGCAATCCAACCTGAGCATTGCAATTGATTCCAACAACTCACCACAACATCTCCCTTCTCTCAAAAGATACCAAAATGGAATAAACTCTCTGTTAGTAAAGCAAGATTGATTTTGGGTAATGCCTCATGCTGTCCCAAAACACACAGTACAAGAGGACTCTCATAAGAAAAAATCAAGAAAGTGAGCATTAGCCAGCACGTAACCTTAATTTGTCCCTTTGAGCGATGGCTAGGAAACAGGCAGCACTCAGAAGTTAAGCTGAATGACTCATTTTCTGAAAAAGAAAATTGAAGTCTCTTACTGGCATTTCCTCCCCACCCTAGAACTATTTCTCCCAGCGTGTGCAGAGACAACCACCTCACTGCAGCATGCACTCAGGGCTGCCATAATGTGAAGAAATTAGCTCAATTTCTATTTCTACAACAAAGAACTGCTGCTCTGTAAGTACAGCAATTTTCTCTTTTCCTTGGTGGAAGTGAGGAGAGGTTTATCGGGAACTTTTATTTATAGTACCTTTCACGGGAGTGTCTCAGACTTGAAGGAGATCATTCCAGTCCCTTGAGAGACTGGTGTTTTAGGCAAAAAGCATTTTAACTGTGTCTGTGGCATTCCCCAGCCCGACCCTCATGCCCTGTGTGAATGTCAGAGTTGTGCAAACAGCAGGGGGAAGTGCAGCTTGAGACTCCACGACAAGCCAGAACATCCAGCTGCTTGGAAGCTCTGGCATAACAAGCTTTTCCTGTGGTGAGCTGTGGGACGTGCAGCTAGGGCACATTGCAGGACTGCCTTCAGAAACACTGCGCAGTAGCAGCAGTCTCCATGCTAAAAAGATTTGGAATCGTTTTAAATCACCAGTCTGTCAGCTGCCTGCTTTGAACATAACTTGACCAGGTACTGTATTCCTCCCTTACTATGTTGAGAAATGCACAGGAAAATGTTAATGACTATTTGGATTTTTTTTTTCCTTCTGCAGATAAAAATATCTCACGGAAATTTTTAAAATACTTTCCCCTTTACAACAACATTATTCTCATACAAGGCTATGTACAAAATGAGAGCTTCAGGCTACATGTTTACAAGTCTGGGTTTGCTTTTATCTGTATCAAGTCTACAAAAGAGGAATTTTTAAAGACATTTTCACAGACAGAACAGCATTGAATTGAATGGTATAAATGCTGTGACTTTTCACTGAATGTTGCCAAACTGATGCCACAAATGTGTACTGTTTTCAGGAAGAGTGTATATGAGTATGTCTAAAACCATGAATATTTTCTTTTATGAGATTTTAGTATCTTGTAAGTATTTTGTTGAAAAGGTAAAGACGGACTAAAAACTTTGAATCAATACAGGAAAACAATCGATAAAATATGAAAGATAGGCAAGCTATACCCTCCAGGATTATTAAAATAGATGAGGAAAGGGATAAAAACTAAATTACTTTGAGGGAGGGACTAACAATGGGAGAAGGAGGAAAGAGTTTTGTTTTAAGCTGAATTCAGTTGGGATAGCAGAGGGGACTGTTTGTTTGCAATTTCTCTGCCTGGACTCCCATCACTTTTCACTGAGGAAATGGCTTGACAGGGATAATACCAGTCAGTTTAATAAACCAGTAGCTGTTTGCTGTATATTGCCTGTTATTTTACAGGCAGCTTTTGGGGAAGCTCAGCCTTGAGCTCCAGGCTGTTTTTTAAATCAGTTTCTCTACTGTGGAACACAGGCAGTTAGTGACAATCAACTGCACAATTAAATCTGTTTTTTTCCAACTCCCTTTTGTTTCAACTGTTTTGGAGGCTCATAGGATGTAAATGTTAGAGATGGCTGAGGCGTTCTCTTGTACTTTTCCTATAATTACTTAGGATGCAGCAAAGGCACAAACTGAAATGCAGGAAACTGAATATCTATAGATAGCAACTCTGTCAGCTCTTGTAAGCAAGTGTTTGGATGGCAGTTTTCTAAGCACAGAAATTTAATTTTTCCCATTGAAGCTTGTAGTGTTAACGGATAAAATGCAAGAACCATGAATATTAACTAAACTGCTTAATACATCACTTCTGGAAAACAAAAATAAATATGAAACAAGCATAATTCATCAAACTGAGATGCTTGGGACAGTTTAGCCAGGTATGGAATAAATTTCAAAGAAGTCTCTTTTAAAGCTTTAGAACAAAGCTCACTCGGCCCCTACTTCAAAGTCTTCAAATAATTTATCTCATTGTCCTGACAATGAAAGGAAAAGCCCCAGAGAAACCTCTTCATTCTCAGAGTTAAACAACAGGAGGTCAAAAATTCTTCCAAGAAATTATAATTGTTGGAAAAAGATGACTAGAATTCCTACAACTAAAAATACCTCTTACAAGCCTGAAAGGAAACTTAGCACATTATGTGAAAAAGCACAAGGATGCTGCTACTGTCTATAATTATAGAAAAATAAATTATATTGAGGACTGGATTTTAAAACACATTTTTTTCCTTTCTGAACAGTAAGTATTTTTTATATGATTCAGATGATTTTAGATGATTCACGTATGAAAATAGAATTATTTTGCTATTTTGAAATAAACTTCTTTACACAAAAAGAAAAATCCCTTTGATAAGTGAAGGGCTAGCAATAAAAACAACAGTAATGTCTTTACTCTTCTTTATTTAGGATCTGATCTGGACTGGATTAAATAAAACAGAATGTTAACAGGTTTTGAGTAAGTTTTTAATCTATTTTATTGCAGTTACTACTAGGAAGAGGTAACTATGACAAAGTACTCTTGGATTTGAACACTCCAAATGCAGAAATGATTTGGCAACTAACATCTCATTGGTAAGAAAAAATCATGAGTTGCTGTTGTATCATACTTAAATCTAAAGTGGGTGAAGCTTAATAATGCCATAATACTGTGTTATAAGAGAGTGTTATTGTTTATCTCACAGTGTGATCTTTATTTGTTTTTCTTGTTATTAACTTTTTCACAACCCAAAGGTCCCAGTCTGGGCAAGAACTATGCCAGAGGAAGTTGATTCCACTCTCATCTTCCCAGAACAACTCTTTATAAGTACCAAAAGCCATGAAGCAAAATCACTTGTATGCCGTCTGCTACATGTAAACTCCCATGTGAGACTGCTCACAGAAAACTTGGAAAAAATCAGGAAAGGAGATTTTAAAGTTATAGTCCTGACATTTTCCTCTTTGTTACGTCAGTTTGGGTAAATGATAAACACTCAGCACACCCTCTATGTCTGGACAGAGTGATCTGGTCTGCAGCCAAGCTCAAGTCATCAGAGGGCTTCTGGCCCCATGCAGGAGGAGTGATGAATGGCCAGGTCACTGTCTTCTTTCCCTCTTCTGTATTTCAGGTCGGCCCTGGTTACACCCCTGATTTTTGGTCTGCTTCTGCAAGCACCATGCATACAGCCTTCCACCATCACACAGCCAAACTTTGTCCTGTTGCTGGCTGATGATCTTGGCATAGGGGATGTAGGTTGCTATGGGAATGATACCATCAGGTAAGGAAAGTGACCTTAAGGGTGAACAGAGCTGGTGTGACATTTAATGTAAACCTGAAATCCTCTGCCCAGGATTATCTCATGGCCTGGAGGGCATTCCCAGGGCTAGCTCTGCTATGTGGTGCTGCTTTACTATGGGAATATGACATTCATTCTTGTGTATTCCTTAATTGCCTAACACTTAAAAAACAGCTATACCCAAAGATAGAAATATTGTCCCCTCTTTGAATACTCATTACCTCATTTTAATTCTATGCTACCATTCTTTCCCAGTCTCACATCAAAATAAAGTTAAGTGACTGCAATGAGCAATGTTACCAGGAAATATTTATCTTTTCAGCCTCAAGGACTGAATTTGCCTTCTCTTTGAAAATTGTGCCACAGTATTGCCTGCTGGCTTGTAATGTGTTTGAACAAAACCAAATTTTCTACAATTCTTCCCCTCGTCCAGCAAAGTTCTTGGAATCTTATCCTGAAAGGTTTCAGTCAGCAAGTTCCTGGCAGGCAGCTGGTAATCATAGGTAGCTGACAGGGTTCTGCAAAGCCAGGCCTCCACAGCACCATCCCCAAGCCAAGGATTTTCTTTTTACACATTCGGGGTGTACTAGCAGGGTGACTAAGTATCTGGGCTCTCTTGGCAACTGGTTCTCTGCAGTGCAAAGAATGGCAGGATTTGAAATAGCAGTTTGGGAAGCAGACCTAGTGCTCCTTTGAGGAGGAATGTTTATCAGCTAACTGAGATGGCAATTGTGCTGAAGGGTGGAATTATACCAACTGCTTTGCCAAGTTACCCCGGACTGCACCTCTGGCCAAAGGCTGCAGAGAGCAAGACATCTTGTTGCAGATGTTGTTTCCTGGCAGCGTGTCTTTGAGGGAGGAGTACATAACAGTACGAGTATAAAGCAACAAAACATCCAGGATCTTTCTAAATCCTACAGAGGATTTTGCCTAAATGTGAACACCATTGAACGGAGAATTGCAAAAACAAAATTGTAAAACTGAAGCTCAATCTAATTTAAAATAGAAGTGGGCGTACCTTCACTTGGAAGAGGGGGGTTATTGTATTCTGAAATGTAAGATATTGTCTTGTCTGTAACTAGCGTGCTAAGGCTAACTTGTTTTTTTCTGGTTGCCAGTTGCCTGAAAAATACCCTCTTCTCACCTACTTACTAATCGTGTGGCTTAATTCATGTTGCCATGAGAGATTGCCACTACAGTGTGAAAACATGCAGGATTTCTTTCCATTTTTCTCCTTTTCCCTTCATTACAAATGTCATGAGAAGTACCTTGTCAGCTTCCTTATCTGTACTGTAAGACACGTAGCATCTTGTCTAGTCAAACACTGTCACTCTCTGGCACTAAATTACCAGTACACTGATACACTGAAGCTGGTATACTGCTCTTTAAGGAGCTAGTGTAGGAAAGGCAGCTCTGGAGGAATGAAGTCTTTGCTGTGAGGATGATGAGGCACTGGAGCATGTTGTCCAGGGAAGCTGTGGATGCTCCATCTTTGAAAGTGTTCAAAGCCAGGCTGAATGGGGCTCTGAGCAACCTCATCTAGTGGAAAGTGTTCCTGCCCATGGCAGGGGGGTTGGAACTTTGGAATCTTTAAGGTCCCTTCCAGCCCAAACCATTCTACAATTCTATGATTTCTTCATGACTCTTCACAGGACATAAAAAAAGAATGGTTGTCTTAAAATTAATCCAGATACTGATTTTTAATTAAGAAAGAAAAAGAGAATTGCTTCCCTATCACTTGAGAAAATCAAAATAATCTGCAAAAATATTTCCTGGCCATCTTCAAATAGAAGAGACTTCCGAAAATAAAGGTAAGTATATAATTTCTTATTTCCTTGAAAGACTCCCTGGGTGATATCTGGTGGCATTGGTTGCACTTTTAGGACCCCAAACATCGATCGCCTGGCAAAGGAAGGAGTGAAGCTGACCCAACACATCGCTGCAGCTCCACTTTGCACCCCCAGCAGAGCAGCTTTCCTCACTGGCAGATATCCACTCCGATCAGGTTTGCCTTGCAAAGCCACACAGCCTGTAAACATTGCTTTTTTGCTGGAGAGAACAATGTCATACAACGGGCACAGAAGAAATGAGGGTGTGCAAATCGGGGTGTCAGAGCCACTCCATCCCTCATTGAGACACTGAGATGTCAGACAGGCTAAGTACCTTTGAGGCAGCTTCTGTATTTGTAGGGTATTTGTGAACTGATCTGGGGAAAAGCAGAGCAGAGAAGAACCAGCTCTGGCAAGCATCTTGGTCTCCCCCAACACACAATTTTGGTTATGTTTTGATGCTCTGTTATACAGATTGAAGCCAGAATTAAGTTAGAGCAAATGGTTACATTCAAAAAAGTCATTACACAAAACATGAAGAACAGTAACAACACACAAAGCACTAGTTAAATTAATTTCTATCATAGGTGACTCTCAGAGGTCAGAAGCAGCTCAGCCTTGCAGGGAGCAGAGTAGCCTGTGCAGATGTGTGTCCATTCCCTCCAGCCAAGGTGCAGAACAAGGGATTCATGGGAGAGTTTCTTTATGTATCTGTCAAAATTAATCTGTCCTAGGAGATAACAGTTTGACAGCAATAGTATTTTTCCCAGTTGTGTTTTTGAAGAAAAAACACTATTCTGTCAAACTGCATCCCTGAGATGAAGAGGTATGAAAAACAAATAGCTCTACATGTTTCTAACAGCAGCCCTCAAATGCTTGTTCTACTGCAAATTATCTTCAGAGCCTTCATTCCTGAGGCATTTTGAAGCTGATACACCATCCTACTTTTATCATGACAGCTCCCACTGAGACTGGTAGTTTGAAAACACACATGTGCTTGTACAGACCCTTTCCTGCTGTAACAGCAGGGCCAGAGATGTTTAATGCTACGATGACAGATTGAACTTTACATAGCATGGTATGATGGGGTTATGCCAGGACAAAATACTAAATGGGAGGGTGTAAACCTGCAGGTGAAGGGAAGATAGCTACTCTGTGGGGCTCAGAGATCAGATGCCACTGTGCAAGGAAACCCTGAGCTCCCTGGCAGCCCTCAGTGAGCTGGAGTCTAAGACTGACAGGGGGCTGGAGTCTCCTTACGCTCCTCCCTGCCCTCACATTCACAATTCACAATTAAATGCAAGTGCATTTCATACAGCTTAGGTGCCACTGTGACATATAAAATCTCCTACACAACTGTGTCATTCCAAATGAAATTAAATTAAAGGGGAAAAAAAAGTCTCAATATGAGATAAAAGAGGAAAGAATAGGTACTGTGGTGAATCTTATCTCTTTCTTAATCTTGTCCAGGGTCTTAGATTCATTTTCCCAAACAAACAGCACTAGGATAAAGGTTTAACACTATCATTTCAATGAAATCAGGAAACAAAGTGTGTTGGATAAAAAGTGCTCAGCCCTTTATACTTATTCAGATTATTTTTCGTTGCATTTTTAGGGATGGATGCTATAAACGATTACCGTGTTATTTTTTGGAATGCTGGCTCAGGAGGGCTTCCTCCAAACGAAACCACTTTTGCCAAAATACTGCAGCACCAAGGCTACAGCACAGGACTGATAGGTATGGGGGCACTCCTCTCCTAAAGATGTTCTTCAATGTGTTTTACCTGTACATCTCACTCAAACCATTTGTCTTAGTTGCTGCTTGTACTTCAGTTGTAGTATTTTTATTTCCTGATTAAGAATAATATGTGAAAAGAAACTCTGAACATAAAGTACCTCTCTTAAAAGAACAAGCATATGATAAAGGTGGCAATTTTTACCATTGACCCCCTTTCAAGCACAGCTGTGGTTGTTAAAATACATAACAGAAAATGTTATAAATTCCTGAATATTATTATACCAGGTATAAGATACATATCCCAATACTAATTCATTTTAAAAAAGTAAAAACATGAGTGCCATTTAAATATGCATGATGATGTTTTACACAGTTCAGAGCAGATTCACACAAAAGGGAACAGCTGCTACTTAAAACATTAGAGACATTTAATAGTGTCACAAGATTGGGCCTTTCAGAAACAAAGCAATTACTTTTTTCTTCAGTCACAGCCTGCCAGTGTAGTTCACTAAGATTTCAGTACAGCCCAAAAACACTGCTTTCTTCAGCATCAGTGTGAATTGCGTTTTACTTTGTATTTTATAGCACTATTTTTTTAGTACAACTGTAACTTTTGGTCATGATCTTGTTTCAGATAATTATTTATCTTTGATGCACCACATAGTTCCACAGGCTGATAAAGCACAAACATTCCTGGCTGATTTTTCAGCTATTTGCCCTATCTCATCTGAGCATGTCAGAATGTCAAAATCCAAAATCTGTATCTGGCACATAAAAATATTAGCTGCACAAACCAACTGAATTTATTAATAAAACTTCCTAGAGAGATACATTTGCATTCATTCAACAGAATAAATCTAAACCACATGGGACAAAACCAAAAGAAGCCTTCCAAGAAATCTAAATTCTACATTACTGAAGCTCCATCTCCCGTTAGTTTTGTAACGATATTATTTTACTTGTTTTACTCAGCTCATAAAGCAGATTGTGCATGCTCCATCTTGGTTTCAGCATGTTATCACAGGCAAAACAATCAGATTTGTTTCCACTCTCCCCAGGGAATTGCCCTGCAGCGGAGTTGTGCTGCTTGCCTCCCAGAAGCAAAAGGGCGAGGCATTTTCCCTGTGGGCATGTCAGCTAAAATCACACTACAGATGCCAAGAGCATCACTTAGATTAACTGGATTGACAGATCTTGATTAATTGCACCATGGGGGCTGATGGAAAGCACCAATGATAAGTGACACACAAAATACCACAAGAATTTTACATTCAAGTCATGAAGCAAAAAATCTTAACACGACATCTACCCATGTCACCACAGCTGAATGAGCACTAAGTAGTCTCACCTGAATTGTTTGTGATTGTTTTGCCCTGAGCACAACCAGTTTAATTGCAAAGTTAAATCCTATTAATAACCTGCAGCTTGAGGTGATAATGAGATTTTTTGTTGGGAAATGCTTTGAAGGTTCTTTGTAGTCAGAAAACCAATGCTATAACTAAAGCCCTCAGAGATTAATTTATCTTAATTATACACTTAGTTTAGCTTCTGGAGATTTGATTCTTTTCTAGCGTGTCAGAAACCTTTATCGACCTCAGCAGGAGATTTAGGTGTGCATATGAATTCCAAGAATACTTTATCTGCATGTGTATTTATGACCAACACATCTGTGTATTGATTACAAACCTGTTTCATTTAACAGCTGGCTCTAAATATGTCAGGAGGCAAACTGAGTAGAGATTTTAGCTGAAAGCGATTCATCCACCTATGCTAGAACTTCCATTCTTTCTTTATATTTACAGCTGAGAAGTAGCAATTTTTCTTCTCTGGGGCAGTTTTTCTGCTCCTATTGTAATGCACTGAAATTCTACTGAAACCTACCCAGGGTTGGCTGCTATTGTACATACTGATAACATACTGAACCACTTCTTGAGGATAACATCATCCTGGAAGTGCACAGTTCCTCTCTCAACAATACGAGTTAGTTTCAAATTAGTTTTCGAGTAAAATTCTTAATGTCCATTTTGATCTGACACCCAAGATTTGTATAAAACACAATTAAACCTCTGACGAGTGGTAGATTTTGTTCACTCAATTCAGACATTCTCAAAACTCAGTGTTTGGACCAACAAGCCAATTTGCTATGTCACCAAGTAAGTGCTTCACCAGTCAGTTTGAATAGACTGGGGGGAAAGCAAAAAGCATGGTTTTGATGTGCCATTCATGATAGTAGTTGTTATGTTCATAATGAAGAACAAATTGTGTTGTGAAAGGTGTTCCTTCTGATATATGAAGACTTCAGCATCTAAAAGAAGTAGACTTAAACTTTTTAGAATTTGATTAAATACAAATAAATGGCAACAATATTTATAAAACAAAGCCTTTTGTTCTCATTCAGCATATGGAGAAATAATGATCATCAAAGTTACTTACAAATGTACTGCTTCATACTGATCTCCTGTGCTCAAGTTTTCCTGGATCCAGTGGTTTGTCTGGCAAACAGTTACATGAGGTGCCAGTTTGACTGCTCTATCCATATCTCCCCTTATCAATCTGGCACCAACACTGAGTGTTGCCACAGTCCTGACATCAAGTACTTCAAAACCTCCCAGGAACAAGTCTGCACAGCACTCTGAAGGTAAAGGGACAACAAAACAAGGTTATTTTCCCCTATGCTTACAAAAGGACAGCTTCCTCCTATTTGATACTTTTGACATGTACCCAGGAAGGTCATATATTTTTGCTCAGTTTGGAATTTTTATCAATTTCTAGTTGCCTATATATGCTTTTTTTTAATGTTTGATCAAAGCTACAGGGCATGAATATATGTACAGAGCACCAATCAAATTGTTGAAAATTTATAAATGGAGAGGTTCACTTTAATCAATCCTATTATATAACTACATATAGATATATATATATAGTGTATATATATACTACTGGTATATTTCTGTGTATGATGAAGAAGTTATCACAAGCAGAAAAGAACCAGCCACTTTTTGAGAAATTTTTTTGTGTAAGGAAAAGTCCATTCTCTTTATATTTTAATAACCTTTATTTTCAGGGAAGTGGCATCAAGGTGTTAACTGTGAATCCCGCAATGACCATTGCCACCACCCTTTAAAACATGGATTTGACTATTTCTATGGGATGCCTTTTACACTAATAAGTGACTGTGAGCCAACAGAAACACCAGAGATGGACAGAGCCTTTAGAAGGAAACTCTGGCTTTCTACTCAAGTGATTCACCTCATTACACTCACTGCTGTCCTTGGAAGACTGACTGGCTTGATTTCAGTCCATTGGAAAACACTGACCTGCCTTGCTGGCTTCAGTCTCCTGTTCTTCATATCCTGGTTCTCAAGTTATGGATTTGTACGGTACTGGAACTGCATTATGATGAGAAACCATGGAATTACTGAGCAGCCGATGGTGACAGACAGAACTACATCCCTTATCTTGAGAGAGTCCATTTCATTTATTGAAAGGTGAAGTGGACTTCTTTTGACCACAAATTTTCCAGTTCTTGCACATTTTGCAACTTGTAAACAGCACTTTCCTGTTTCATGTCTTCATAAGTTTTTATTATTTTTACAATATTACATAGGATTATAAATACTGTTATTTTTATTCATTTTAAATAATATCAATAGTTATATCATGTAATTAAAAAGGAAAATAAAGCTGCTGCTTAAGGATGCCACTTATTCCTAGCTTCACCAAAGCTGATAATGCTTCCCAATTTCCACAGGTTATATTTAATATTTCTAGGCTATATTTAAGAAATATATATTCCTATCAACAAGACCAGCATTGCAGCTTTAAGGAATAGCAGGTGATATCAGAAATATGTGTGTGGGCCAGAGAAGGAGAGGCAGAGCTGTGATGTAGCCTTATCATATGGACTGATAAATGGGCAATAGCTGTCAGGAGATGAATCTGCTGCCTTCAGTACCACAGTGGTGCTTTGCAGTAGCAGAAAGTGGATCTTCAATCTGAAAGTTTTCTATCTATGATTCAGGGTAGAAAAAGGATAATTTTATATAGACCTAAAATTATTCTATGAGATCCTAATCACTGGGTTATTGTGGACAGAGACACCTAGGGAGCTGCAAAATTACAGCTCGAAAATCTTTTCTCTCAAGCCTGAGTCCTTCTTGCTTCCCAGGCTGATAAGCTGATGTTAGCTGCAGACAGAAAGGAAATTTCCCAAGGTGATAAATGGTCAAAAACCAGTTAGAATCTCGTGAAAAACAGAGTGCTAGTCATAATAAAGATTAACACCTGTTGTTTTCCCATGGGATACATCCTGAGGCCTGGTCTCCTGGATGTTTATCCCAATTAGCCAATGAGCTACTGTCCTGTTCTAGTCTCTCCTAACATGCTTTAAATACAAGCTCTCCGCTCAATAAAGTTGGCCTTTTTTCCCTAAAAAGGTCCATGTGTGTTGTTGCTCTTTTTCCCTCTCTCTAGGTCCGAAACCACAGGTTATAATATCTTACAAAGTAAGGTGTTTCTGAAGGGGTTGTTGAAATATCTATTAAAAAATACTATTTTTCACTACAACTGATCTGCATTAAGAACCTTCCTCCCTAATAACACAGTGTTGATTTCTGTTTTGTAGAAATAAGCACAAGCCATTCCTCCTCTTTCTTTCCTTTTTGCATTCCCACACCCCTCTCCTCACCACAGAGAAGTTTCTTGGGAAGAGCAGACACGGTTTATATGGAGATAACGTAGAGGAGATGGACTGGATGGTGGGTAAGTCAACATAGCATATAATAAACAATGTGTCCAAGTATCTAATACCTAGGTCTAAATACAAAGTTTTTATTAAAAGAACAAGGAAGATGTTTAAAAGCAGGTACAAAAAAATCATACGCATTTCATGAACAACTGTCAATCTTGTGTGAGCGCTGTTGATTTATACTGTTGGTTTTTTACCTTCTCCAGTCTTGGGCCAAATGTTCACTCTTTTTTTTTTTTGGTCAAGTGTTTACCAGTTTTAATCACGACCCCTTAGCTCCTGTCAAGCAGCTCTCCTGTTCTTCTTACCAAATATGTGATAATTATTTCATTTTTCTATGATTAGTAAAGGCCAGGTCATTTCAGCATCTTATAGTCATTTTTAAGTAGGACACCTCAGAAGGTGATAAAATCAATAAGCAAATTAATTTCAGATGAAAAACAGCAGGTTATATATTTGTGACTGCTGCATTAAGCAGAATATTGAATATTTTTCAGCTGCAATCATAAATCTAGAAATGTTCATCAGTGTTATCTGGTATGCCCCCACGATAAGATTCATGTTATTTTTCAGCCTGTTTTTCTGGAGGGGAAGGAGAATTATTTATCATTCAGTCGTGACGGACAAAAAGTACCCACGTTTGCAAAAGAGAGAAAAGTCAGGTACACATACAGGAAGAATTTGGTCTCAAACCTAACTGTCAAACATTTACACACCACAAATATAATTAAAGACATCAGAAGCAGCTCAAGAATTACTCTTAAATTTAAAGGCACTATGCTATTAATGTATATAATATCCATGCAGTAATGTAATGCAAATCCTAACTGTGATCTAGACAATAAAAGATAATGGTAACCTTATGTTTTTTCCATATTTTTCATTATGACCACCACTGATGCAGACACTAACTTTTGGGGACTTAGATCATAATTTCTTTCCATATTTTTACAGTATATGGCAGTTTTTGCCCTTGATAATACAGGCTTCTTGTCTGTGACTGTGGTTTTTGCACTCCTTGTTAAAATACCAATAATAAAGTGGTTACAACACATCACAAATTTTCTGTACTTTTAGAGACAATGAAATAATAACTAAAATATCAATCTTAAAAAATATTAAACAATGAGCGGCCTTACTTAAGTAAGAAATCACACTGGCAAATGTTTACAAGTCAGATGTTAAAATTTATGTAGAATGAGGGATATTTTTGTTTTTTAATATACACATATTCTTGCTTTTACAGGCCAGGTTCTAGATGCTCTTGACAAGGAAGGCTTGAAAGATACTACACTGGTTTACTTTGCCTCTGATCATGGTGGATGGCTGGAAAGACAAGAAGGTGAAAGGCAGCTGGGTGGCTGGAATGGAATATACAAAGGTAAGAGCTGTCAGGGACAGCGACAACCCCGCAGCAACTAGTAAAACACGTAGGACACCCCTAAGGCTTAAGATTGTACACTCAAGAAGCAACACTGGTTTATCACCAAGAAGCAAATATATCTTGTTCTAATTAGGCATGTAACAATGTAGTAAATTCTAACCTGGGCAGGTGTCCTTTATAAGCATGAATTCTCAGATTGCCACGGTCTGGTCAATTGAACACACTTTCGCTAATGCTCAGTAGGAGCTTAGCAGCAAAAACAAGAGTGAAGAAAGCTCATCAAGGTAACATAATAATACAATAACATTTGTGCAAAAATTCTCTTTATTTTAAATCAAACTTATTTTTTATTCTTCTTTTTATTTAACGAAAGGTGGAAAAGCTATGGGAGGCTGGGAAGGAGGAATCCGTGTCCCAGGGATATTTAGATGGCCAGGAGTGTTACCTGCAGGCACAGTTATTGATGAACCTACAAGCCTTATGGATATTTATCCTACGGTAGTTCATTTGGCTGGAGGGACAGTGCCGCAGGACAGGTACAAACAAAAGCATCTTTACTCCTCCTTCTTTCCCAAAACAATGGAAAATCTAGCTTGGAAACACATTCCAAGAGTTTGATGTTTTCTTTTTCAGTCCTGCTGCTTTTCTAGACACACCAATGTCTACAAGCTCAGTCACCTCTTCTCTGCCTTTGAGATTCTGCCCCTAGCAGCCATCTTCTGCAATCCTCTTTCTTGTCCAGAGCTGCCAGCTCCAGCGAGAGGTGTGCAGGAGAAGCACAGTCGTGTCCAGCTCACCCCAGCCCTGTGTTCTGTTTCTAGGGTGATCGATGGCCGGGATCTGCTGCCTTTGCTGCAGGGAGTGGCGGCGCGCTCAGAGCACGAGTTCCTGTTCCATTACTGCGGCGTGCACTTACACGCTGTGCGCTGGCACCAGAAGGACAGTGAGTACACACCTTCATTCCAAACAGTTAGAGTCAGCCTACAGGAGGGTACATTGTTCTAACACATTTTTTCCTGACATTTCATCTTTCCAAGTAGATCAGGTGTAATGTGGTAAAGAGTTTACTAGCATTGTCTGTATTGTGCAGCACCAGGAGAAATTACAATACTACATTAACTAATAAGTGCAGAGCTGAAGTGCATCCAGAAATGAACTCTAAAAAAACATTCACTCTTCCTTGTGATAACTGACATTGTTATAACCAGCCTTCTGTGATTCTTTCTTTCCTGCCAGCTGGAGCTGTTTGGAAGGCTCATTATGTGACTCCCATCTTCAGTCCTCCCGGAGCTGGAGCTTGTTATGACAGAGGATTTTGCCCATGCTTTGGGGAAGGAGTGACCCATCATGAGCCTCCATTGCTGTTTGAGCTCTCACAAGACCCTTCTGAAGCCAAACCTCTCTCTGCTGACACAGAGCCCCTCTTTGACACTGTCATAAGGAAGATTGGCAGAGCCATTGAGGAGCATCGCAGGACGCTGACTCCAGTCCCAGAGCAGCTCTCTGTGTCCAATGTGGTGTGGAAGCCGTGGCTGCAGCCATGCTGTGGAACATTCCCATTCTGTTGGTGTGATAAGGAGGATGATAATAAACTTGCTGACCTATAAAGGATAGAACCTGATATTTTCTCAAAAATGTATTTATATTAAGAGTGTTTCCTTTGGGGGTGTTGACCCATGGGTCATTTGTTTCTCTAAACTGAGCCTTTATAAAATTATTGTTCCAGTGAATGGCACAGTATTTAGTAAAGGTAGCTTTAAGCTGGACACTCTCAGGGAGGGATTAAGATAGATGATCTGAAGACCATGTTTTAACTGGCATCTGTTGACAAGTGAATGAATAGTTCAAATGCACTGAAGGAGGCCAAGACTAGAGCTGCACAAGTAATGATTCTGAATGTATATTTGGAAACTTTCCTTTGGGTTCTTGTGCTCAATTTCTAAGTGATTCCTGGACTGAGGTCTCCTTTAATTTTGTTATCCATATCTCCCTTTTGTTATCCTGGCAATGCATAAGGTGACCTTATAATAAATTTTTGCAGACCGTTGCTTCCAAAATAATTAGAAAATAGTCTTGCCTGCAGTTCCTCAAAAAATCTTTCTTGGGAGAGGCTTTTTTCTTCCCTTGTATCTAGTGATTCCAGCAGAAGTGATGACAGCTGATTGGCCTGGCAAGGCATAGATCTTGGAAATGTGACAAGCTGGGCAGTGGCTGGCTGCTCTGTCTGAGAAGGGTGGGACTCCTCTGGTTGGAGTCAGGCTATTTTGATGGAGAAGAAATAAACGAAAGGATTGTCTTTTTCCAAAGCTCCTTTGCCTCCAGCTCCCTAAACAGCACTGGCAAGGGCCCTTTGACATTGATGGCCTCAGTAGTGCCACACTGATAACCAGTTCAGTCATTTGGGCACAGGACTGCACAAATTGCCCCGCTGCCCAGATCTCAGTCATAGATGTTTCCTTCTGACAATGTTCAGATAAGACGCTTTGAAAGATGACAATAATTATGAAAACAAGCAATAATTTGCTATGAAAAGAAGAAATGGAGAATTAAGGTATTTTTTGTTTCACAAGTTACATTTTCACTCCACCGAAGAGTTAGAATTACTTAGCTAAAAATCTCTTTGCTTTTGTGCTTTGTTTGCTGCAGTTCTTTCCTTCTTCATGTTAAAATAGATGTTCCTAATTAAGTGGCCTTGCAGTTAATACTTTTCTTTGTAGGGATGTAAATACATCTGTTCACATAAACATATTTACACTGGTATATCTGAATAGTTAGGCATCTGAGAACATAATTTGCCCATTTGTTTTACTTCACTGTTTTTAGCTGTTCTTTAACTACTGGGCTTGGACCAATTTATCTTATTCATTTTATTTGGCAAACATTTGGTTTGTTTTGGTTTTATTTCCTCTTTTATTTCCCACAATTCAGCCACCAGGAAATCTGCAGGTAAACAATGCCCTACAGCTTAAAAGCAAAATTTTATTTTATGCTGTGACTTCATGCATTTTACAGACTGTTATAAATCAACCAGATGCTCCATAAGTGTTACTGATGAGAAAGGTGTTTCATCTTACTGTGAAAAATTCAAGACATTCACTAAATCCATCACTATCACATGTTCTGATTGCTGCTACTTCCTCCATCATTAGAAATGTCTGGGGGTTTTTTTCCTCATTTGAATGCATTCTATTTAACTGGTTCTTTCTTGGAGAGACGTAAAGGTCTTTCCATATTCAAAATGAAGTGTTTTCTTTAGCTGAAATTACTGTAATCAGACTGGAATTTTTCAATTTTCTCAGTCATTTTCCAGAATATCACTTCCATTCTCAAGTCAGTTTACTATGTGGGATTTTATATCCTCTCAATTTTTCAACACTTTTAGAAATGTACAGGCGTAATATCTGTGAATATGAGCAAACCAGCTTTTCTTGTGCTGAAATACTTCATAGGACTGTAGGATATCCATTGGGACTAGAGGGTACTGGAAAACATCTGAGCTAGGATTTGTCCTGGACACTGGTGTTAGCACATGAAAATATAGTGATCATGCCCTGCTGATCTCCAAAGTGCCATGGGATCAACAACCATTCAGGGTAGAATGGGCATTATACTTGGAGTGATGTCAGGTAATGATAAAGACTGCCTCGACAATAACATACTTGGAAACAGCTAACTAGCAAATATTAATCAGATTACTCACATGCTTGCTGAAATTTCTGGTGGTTTTTTTTTCCCTACAAGATTCATGGGCTACTATTTCAGTGCAAATAATTTGGTAGGACTGACTTTTTCTGCTTAGTCACAACACAGTTTTCATCTCATTGATTTAAGCTGGTCACAGCCTACGATGACATAGATTGTGTTCAAGACAGGATTTCAAGAGCACCTTATAAAACTCCTAAGATCTAAATTTGGATACTGAAAATGTTTTCAAACACAGTAGAAAGCAACATTTGAGCATGAAAATTAAGCTGTTAGAAAAATACTTATCTCTTTTCATTTGAAAGCTAGACATACAATATTTGTCTGTTTTACTGAAAGGAGATCAGTGAAGAACAAGAAAAAAAAAGAATAATTCTCTAAGTTTTGATATTTTATGGTCATTTTTATTTGTTTGTTTGTTTTTGCATTAGAATAAGAGCAATATTTTTAAGCTGGTCTACTCGACACACAATGGTCAGCTGCTCAGCTTGAGTTCAGCTTGTAATCATCAAAAAGATAACAGTTTTCAGTATTTCAAGCTAAGCTTCTGTGAACACCATGATAGAATATTCTGATAATTTGTCAGGCTTCATAGATTAATAGTTTTGTCTCTGGATATGCAAGTTGGTATCAGTGATGTCTACACTTGAACACTATCTCAAACAAGACTGTCTGTGTTGTTAAATAGCATTGCAGAGGCAAATCAAAATATCAGTAATCAATGGTAGCACCTGGAAATATAAAAATCAGGATTATAAATTTAAAAACTCACACAGCATCTGTCAGTACCATGAAACTGAAGGGCCACGATGTTGCCTCATAATTTCCACTACATGTCATAACATCATATGTATTTTACAAATAATCATTTTTTTCCTATCTAAAAAAAGCAATTAAAACTTGTTACTGTAAATTGCTAGTAATATATAAAGAACAAGCTCTTACTTGTCCTTCTTTTCAGGATTTCACTTCAGTTTGCATTGGTTTGTCACTGGGGCTTCACTGCTTTGTTCTTGCATACTTTAGCATCCTTCACAGTTTGTTGATAGTTTTTGTTATAAAGGATTTTACTAATCTCAGCAGAAGACTAAGATACTTGCAAAATTTAAACATGAGCCAGTTACAGAGTTAACTTTCTACCATTAGGCAGCTCATTTATTTCTTACTAGTCATTGCTACAATTAATGAATTATTTATGACACAAATTTGCAAGTATTTTTAAAAATAGATGTTCAATCTATATGAAAGAAGCTGAGAAGTCAAGAAAAAACTATGATAACCAGGAGATACGGCAGTTATTTTATTTCACCCTTTTTCAGTCTTTCTCTGGAGGCTAAGCTAAAGATGCTGATAACAAAGAGTGCTTTGAAAGTATCACATCGCCTTACTATGCTTCTGATGATGTCAGATGGCCAGAGACACAAGATGGAGGAAATGGACAGAGTGAATTTCCACAGGCTTGAGAGTTGGAAACGGTGTGATCAGATTTGCCTTGGAGTAAAAGGGCCAAACCCAAATCCCTACTTTCCCCACCGAGTCTTTGCAGAGTAGATCCTTTCTTTGAGTCTTGGTTTGTAATCCAGGAATTTTCTGCTGCCTCCTGAATTCTACCATTTCTACCTAGCTTTTCCAAGTCCCTCAAAAAAAAAAAAAAAAAAAAGAAAAAAAATTAAAATATTTGTCTTCATATTTCTGAAGTTTCCCTTTAATATCTTCTCCCTAATGTATGCAAGCATCCCACTCTCAACAGTGGAGCTTGAACTTGAGCTGAAACCTCATTCCTTGCACTCTCATTTGTTTGCCCCTTTTTCCAGCTACCAATTACTTTCTCAGGCAGAAGATTTTAGTGAAAATATGGCAGTAACTTCTACTATATGCTGGTAATATTTAAGACCCCTTGATTTGGGTGGTCTTAATTTGACCCTTGATTGATTAAGGCTCCCCTCGATTTCCGTACACCACACTCACCGACAATGCTGTGAATACCATTGTCATTATCAAGGGATAATTAGTAAATTCTGTTTTCTCCTTGCCATAGTGTTTTTTAGTAACAGTTATTTTGGCCTTTGAGCAAGAATATGTCTACACCAAGAATCACTCTCCTGTTTTCTGCCTTTTTTTGAAATAAAGCCTTTATTCAGTGTATTACAGCATAACACCTTTGTACCCTGTTCTTAAACCAGTACAAGCACACATAGCCTGTATAAAGAGGGGTCCAGTACCCCCCATGGGACTGGAAAGATGCATGGCAAGCCAAACCGTGCAACCACATAGATATAGTGCTTTCACAGGAGAGAATTCAGAAAAGAGGAACTAGAATAACATAAGAGGAATTAGCCAGGCTGCCAGGACCGGCGTGCACACACCAATGCACAGATGGATTAGACAATACAGTGATGGATTTTCTTTGCTCCCAAGGAAGCTGGTTGGCTCATTCTGCATTAGGCAGGGCTCTTCTATTTCCATCCACAGGGTGGTTTTCCATGCAGTGTGCCTGAGATTCTCGAGCTTTCCCCCACTTGCTGCTCAAGCTCTTCTGTTTGCCTTGGCAGTTATGGCAGCTGGATTTCCAGCATCTGCTTTAGAACAATTCTTCCTCACTCAACACGTGTTACTAGGGGAAGGCAGGGAAGACCTCCCCTGCAGTAGGCAGTAAACGAAGTAAATGCCTCTGCCAATTACTCAGATACAAATGTATGAGCCGTGGTTTTGATAAGCTCTCCTTGGAAGAAAAGATCAGAAAGCCTGAGGTGAAGAGGGAAGTGACAACAAAGCTCCTGCAGTGAGTGAGCATGGAGTAAGTAAAAGATAGGCCGATTGTTTGAATTTTGGGTTGTTTAGGTTTCTTTTTTTGTTTTCTTTTTGGTTGAGTTGTTTTGTTCTGTTAAAAGAAAAAACAAGAAACCCAAACCAAAACAGAAAAATACCTCAAAACACCACACCTTTGTGTATGTTTTTGGAGACAACTTCTTTTTTTCCTTCTTTCAACAGAGCTGAGCCCTCTTTGGCAAAAGGGGAATTTGCCATCAATTGCCGCTGAGCGCTGGGACCCTGGGGCTCACCAAAGCCGGCGCTTTCTGAGGCAGATTCCAGTACACTTCCCACAGGACAGTGCTGGGAATTTGGGCTGGAACAGCGAACTCTGCCCTACAGAGCTGTGCTCTTTTGGGTGTGCCAAGGGATCCAGCTTCTCACTGCCATCCTGCTTTGCCAAGGTCTCAACCTCCACCTGCCGGTGGAGCTGGTCCAGCAGGCTGTAAACAGTAAAAAAAAAAAGTGTGATTAGGGTTGCAGCAGCGTGTGACAGGGAGAATCAGCAGAGTACAATAATTAACAAGTTGTGTTTTCTTTCCCTTGTGTTTCAAACCAAACTTCAGTTTTTGAAGGTTATTGTTATTATTTCTTCATAGAGATAAACACAAAGCATGATTTATCTCTCGTTTGCTTCCCTGTGTTCTTCCCTCTTCCTCTAGCAGCCATGCCCCTAGTTGCTGCTCCTTTTATCTCATTCTTCTGTCCTCTTTCTGTCTTGATTTTCCAGTTGTGAGCTGCTCATATCCTGGCTGGAAGGAAAGTTCTGTGTTTCTAGGTAGGCAGTTTGAAGCCAAAAAGCACAATTAGATCATTTGGACCAGGGACTGCTAATCATAACATGAAGATGCTCGAGGTAATTTACAGCCTAGGACCAGACCAACCTGCTGTTGCTCTGAAGGCAGGGTGCTGCTGTGCAGCAGCCTAGCCAGAAGACGGTGACCATAATAAATTAAAAAATTTGGGTTACTTGTCACAAGAGTATGACTTACTGACAATGCAAAAAGCTAAGTGGTAACATAATCATGGTATCAGAGAGCAAGGCTTGATATTTTCCAGACCACCAAAAACCGTATCCCCCCTAGTGAGCACTGTTGAAGCTGGTTCCCTGAGAGTGCAGAATGGAAAGGGGGGGAAGAAAGAGGCTGCTGATAATCTCCTGCTTGTGGCACATTTGCAAGCGCATCCCTTGTATTTTGGTTGGTGAGCAGCACCTGTTTCTGGCTTACCAGCTGCAAGCACTGAGGAACAGGCTGTGCTCACACCAGCGGGGAGCTGTAAACAGTTTCTCTCTGTCTTTCTCCACCTGTTGCCTCCCCTTGTCTGAGCATCTGTATACCTAGAAGCTATGGAAGAAAGGGGTCAACAGGGTGGAACAGTATGTGGCATAATGTCTGTCGAACGTGCTTCCTTCAGAGCCATAATGTAATATGAAATTAGCATTTTTAATTACATTTTAATATACTGTTTACTGAGATAAGTTGTTCTGTAGCCTGCTTTTGTACAAGGTGGAAAGCAAGCTATTTTCAGCTAACAGCTAAGCAAAGAGAGAATTTTGTACATCACCAGTAAATATTTCTATATATGTAATAATTGTAATTCATTATTTAATATTAAAATAAGTGTTAAAGAATTTGGAGTTTTGCTCTGGTTTTGCAGCAATGTGCAAATTATTTCTTTCACTATCTGAAGTTAGACAAAGAAAACAAGAAGGCAAATTCTTTTGCTGTGTGTAATTACAGGCTTTTAGCTTAATTAATGAGGATTTGTTCCAAATTTTTCTGTTGGAGTTGGATCTCTTAGCGTTTTTAAGAATGAGAAGTTCCTTTCACTCTGGTGGATTCCCAGTGAGTGGTGGTGTTGCCAGACTTTTGGGGATGATGGTGAAACATGGGACATGCCTGGCTTCAATAAATATTTTGCTGACAGGAGGTATTTTTGAAGTGGAGGTTGGTATTTTTTTATTCTCTGTAAATTTATCTCTTTTTTTCCCTTCAATTCAACATATCAAGAATGATTAATTCTAATCCAAAAATACATTCAACAAGTGAAATAGAGGATGGGGGAACTACCTAATGCTAAGCTACAGTTTGGGGATAAGTTTTTTAGCAGTTTCAGGTTTGAAGCTTGCTCTCTGTAAAACAAAGCTGAAAAAAAAGCCCAAACCAGAGCCTATACAAGGCTGCTGGCTAGATAAAATTGTTACCAATCCATGTTGAATTAGGTCAACTTACTTCAGCCCCATAATAAATTAAGCAAATCTTTTTCAGCTAAATCTCTACAAGTGACTGTTGAGGCAGCTGCAGACTTTGTGGCATTCCTGATTTTATTGCAAGTTGATTAAGCCTTTTTTTATGGTTGAGAAATTTGGAGAAAGAAATGGTAGAGCAACCATGTGTAGTAACAGCTGCCAAAAAGAATTAAGTTTTGGTTAAGATTTACAGATAATCAAAATTGATAATCAAACACCAGTGTGTCCACAAAAAATTTTCTGGCCAGTTTCTGCTGTTTGGGCATCTGTGGTGTTTGGTCTCATTTTGCAGAAACGTTTAGGCTGGATTATTAGAGTCCTATGACCTCTTATGTGGAGGTACCAGACTTAATAAATGATGCTCTGCACTTCTGGTTGTACCTTTAAAATACTTTCCTGGACAGCCTGTTTCAATGCTTTAGAACCCTTTCTGTGAAGAAGTTTTTCCTGATATTCGTCTAAACCTCCACTGGCACAACTTGAAGCCATTTTGCTTTGTGCTGTCACTTGTTATTTGGGAAAAGAGACTGAATCCCACTTCACTACAACCTCCTTTCAGGTTGCTGTAAAGAGCAATAAGGTCTCTCTCGTAAAGTCAGAAGGATTGATTGAATTCCTCTTTTACTTCTGACATCACACTGATGACTGTGCCCAATCTGTTGCTTTCTATATAAGCTTAATTTATTTTCAGGATTGCATTGCTATGTTGCAGAGCCATTGCTGCCATTCTCTTCAAGCTGGCAGGTTTCTGTCTCTTTCCTGAATGCATTTGTTTGTACTTGGACAAATTAAAATTGTGTTGCTTGAATTGACCCACCTGGGTTTTCTTCCCAAGAACCTTGGACTCAAATGAATCAGTTTTCCTTATGCTTCATTTGCTTTAAGTTTTTGTTGTTCCTTTATTTACCCTCATTTAGGAAAGTAAACTCTATTAAAAATTATGTCATTATTTCCCCCCACTCTTTGTTTTAATCCTTCCCTGACTATGAGCACCACAGAACTAAAATTGTCTCTTCCTTTGTACAATCCCTCACAGAAGCAGTCTAAGGTGTTAGGCTCTTGCACAGATACAGCTTCCCCATGAAATCTTGAAGGACCAGATTCCTTGAATAGGAGGATGCTATAATTGATAATACTATAATTGATAACAGGTAATCATTCTCTAGATGCACATTGAGCACAGCAATATCAACTTAGAACATAATTATAAGGAAAGCATAAGCACCAATTTTTACAGTTTAGTAGGATTTTTTCAACATCTGATTGCCTGTACCAGTGGCTTCTGATCTGTCCTCAAGACCATTGTTAATAAGGCACTGTGAGCTCAGTTATGGTGTAAGTCCATATTGAGTCTTGTAAACAAAAGTTACATAATAGCTGCCTGTATTTTTCTGATGTTTTGCACTTACCTGATTCATTAAGCAGATGTTCTACCATCACTTAGTAATACTAGCTACCAAATTATTGTTTTTCTTTTAATGTTTTCATGTTCTTAAGCAATGAGATCTGTTTCTTGAGTGGAAGTTTCTGGCTATGCCTCTATGATAATTTCCAGAAATAGCATTCTAGGGAACTTCAAAAAGGTTTGCATGTGTACGTATCATATGTATGTTTTATACTCTTTCTTTCCCTATTGCTTTCAAAGTTTACTATTGTTTAGTAACTAAACGTACTTGCAGCCTCCCTCCATGGACTGCTGAAAAATAATCAGTTGGAGCTCCAAGCATGGTTATTTTATAATGCACAATGCTGCTACTTAACAACCTAGAATATGGAACTGTAAGCAGTATGTTGCCTGAGACGGAATTTGTCCTTGACCCAATCTTAATCCACAAGCAGGATCACCTCAGGGATCAGCAAATATACAGCATTTAATACCATGAGAAAATAAAGTGCTGGGATGGAGCTGAAGACATAGGTAAAAGCAGATTTCATAATTTGAGCTTTTTTTTCTTTTTTCTTTTTTTTTGTTTTTGGTTTTTTTTGGGTTTTTTTGTGGTTTTTTCCAAATATGAGACAGGCAGGATTGGAGAGCACTCCTCTTGTCCCCATCTTGGAAAGAAGAACGCCTGAGTGACTCAAAGGGGCTTTCAGGGACTGCTTATTTCTGAGGTCCTTTTAGAGACCTTCCCCCTGCAACTCTACCTGAAAGTATTAATGCTCTGAAAGGATTCACTGTGCCGCTGTTATTCCCTGCAACTCTTAAGAGATACAAGATTGGCAAATAGATTTTTTCTTTCCAAGGTCTAAGATATAAATGATTTTATGAAATTTTGTACGTGTCATTTCAGTATTTATGTTCACTACATTCACTCAGAAAGCTTGTCAAAGGGAAGAGCTAAATGAATGCCAGTGTTTGCTTTTAGTACTCAGACGTGTAAAAAGCCAGAGAAAAAAACTTTTTAAAGTTTTTGCTGGCAAAGAATTTGCCTGTTTACAGCAGGGAGTAAACAGCAGCTTTCTGTGCTCAGGTGCAGTGAAAAACTGGATAGCTGAAGAGGAGAAAACAGTGCTTGGCTCAACCTGCAGAGATAAAAATCACTCCCTTCTGCTTTGGTGTTACTTATTTTGTTTCCTTTTTTTTTGTTAGAAAATGTGTTTGTTTAAAATTTAATTCTATGGAAGCCAATAAGTAATCAAGGCTGTTAACTCTGTGTGAGGTCACTAATGTAGTGGTGAGAAACAGAATGTGAGGTCTTTGCTTCCAGTTAGAGTTTTGCTAGCAGAGAAAAATGTGAAGGTGTGGGACTTTTAACTTTTTTTTTCTGGGGGGGTGGGCAGGTTTAGTCATAATTTGGATGAAAGCCAGTGAAAGTTAATACTTGTGTAATTGGCAGTTTTCAAAGATCTGCCATTCCCAAAGCACTACATAATTTTTGAGAAATACAATTTTTTTTCAAGTCTTAGCACCAGAAGCGTCACAAACAGTTCAGCATATAAAATTAGTATTATAGTCAAATAGATATGAATAAAAGTATCCCAATGTCACAACATAAAAATAACTGAATATGGTCATAAGTGCAAAGAGGTAAAAGAATAAAAAATTGTCTCCAACCCTGGTTATCCCTGCCAGTGGATCATATGAATCTGATAATTTCAGCTGCTTCATCCTTCCATCTCACCAACTCCTACTGACTTCTCTAGAACACAGTCTTAAATTCAGCAATTATCACTGTTATTATTTTAAAAATTACTGTTATTATTTGCAGCATCTCTTCTAAAACAATGAAATAGAGCAATGACAGACTTTATACAAATTTTCTCAGAATTAACCAGATAGGGAATCTAGAAGAGGCAGTCACCATGTTATGCTAGTATTTCAACAATAAGGACTTTGTACTCTTCCTGGAATTCATGTAAAACCTGCATAGCTGTTCCAGTTTACTGGCTGTTGCTGGCAGGAATCCCAGTGTGTCCACGCTGGAGGGACGGGGAAGGGAGAGCAAGAACAGGAGAAAGTTCCTGCCGGCTTTCACCCACACATCTTTTAGAGAATCCGGACTGCTCAGCACATCCAGGAGCAAGAGGGATTTCAGAACAAAATTAACTGATAAGAGGGTTTGTTTTCCACATTGTTAAAGGGGGTTGGCCTTTTTTATTAGTCCTGATGATCATTTTATTGTGGTTTACTGGCTTACAGAGGGAATTACTATCTGATGTATTTTTGGATTTCTGTAAGAGGTTGCTGATTTTTAGAGGCTGCTGTTAGGTTTATAAATGATGTTCGGTTTTCTCATTTAACAGCTAAGGAAACTGGACAAGCCCTGGGGTGCAGTAGTGGGCTCACCACATCCTAGTGCTGTCAGTGAGAGCTCTGCTTTCAGAAGGAATTAAACCCTAACAGAGAAATGTGAATTTGCATGTTTAAATTGTGGTGGTTGTTCTAGTAAGTGTGGTCATTCTTGTAGTCCTTCAGGAAGATAGGTGCTCCCAAAACGGCTTGTAGTAAATCAGATAGTGACACATCCA
This sequence comes from Rhabdornis inornatus, assembly GCA_013397075.1. Lineage (NCBI taxonomy): Eukaryota > Metazoa > Chordata > Aves > Passeriformes > Rhabdornithidae > Rhabdornis > Rhabdornis inornatus. The sequence continues at coordinate 2,270,416 of VWZS01007734.1, read as the reverse complement.
ATGGTATTTAGATCTTTTTAATACCACCAGTACTAGACCTCAGTCCAAGTTCACAGTTTTTCTGACGGACTGTACATAAGGTTCTGTGTAAATACTGATGTGCCTGCTATGATCAGCTGGCTGTGATTCAAGAACCTGTGGGGAGAAAATGGAAGACAGCAGAGCTGTTGTATGAGCTTGGAAAGCTGATCAACACCCTGGGAAGTCAAGGGGGTTTTAGATGTTCAAATCTGTCTGGTTCTTTTGCTCCACTGCAGCCCCCAAGGGCTGATCCTCAGTTACTTGTTGTAGATTGAAGATTTTCATTGTAATAGTTTTGGCTTAATCATGAACTACAAGCTCTTTAAATGTGATGAACCCTAAGAGTGGCTGGGAAGGCAGAGGTCTGGTAGTTGATAAAGCACCATGAAGATATTGCCATTAGGGGTGATGACCAGAGCCATCAGTCATTCTTTGTTGTCACAGATTAGTGGCTTCAGGCACTTACCTCATCACTGCCCCGGCTCTGTCCTATGGGACCAGAGCTCACTGTGGCCTCAGGGGAATTCCATCCAGGCTGTGGCTGTGGAACACCGCTACACTGCCATCTCAAACAGAATGGAGATCCTAGTAGCAAGTCCTTTGCTTCATTTTAATACAGCATTCTTTTTTGATAGAGGGGTCCTGGCACCTGCATTCACAGTAAGGTCTTGCTTCAGACAGCCACTGCATTGAGCCAGAGAGACTTTGCTGCCTTCCCGTTAATCTCGGCCCCACCCCCTGGGCAGTGAGGATGAGCTTTCAGTACTGCCTTTTGGGATCTTACCAACAGCAAAGAGAAACATCAACACTGTAGAAGATTCCATAACTAACAGTGATCAAGTTTGTTGGGTTTTTTTGTTGCTTTGTTTTTCTACTTGGAGGTTTTGTTGTTTGCTTGAGGCACTTATTTTTGTTTGCTGAGGGATTTGTTTGTTTATTTGTTTTGGTGGTGGTGGGTTTGGGGTTATTTTTTTAGGTTTTTCATTTCCTTTATTGTCTCAGCCACAGCCAAACAAGAATCTAGACGTTGCTTAGAAAAATCATCAATGGACTCCAATAACTGACTCTTTTAATACTGTTTTCCTGATCAGAATAACAGTAGCTGCAATTTTTTTGTCTTATGGCTCATCCTCTGAAATGCGTAAGGCAGGATTATACTCTGCTCTGGGCAATTAAGAATTCTTCAGACTAAGGAGGTAGGTGAGCTCTTGTGTACTAAAAAGGCAGGAAAAAAAGCTCTCAGAAAATGATGTATTTTCATTTTTGAAGAAAAAAACCTCCAAGTTTTTCATTCGTCAAGACAGAACTTTTCAGTTCTCTGTGTTTAGAAGTGACTCTGTGTTTACAAACGTGTCTTGAGTTGTTATAGAAAGTAAATGTTCTTATTACTTTCAATCTGTTCCTTGGTACAGCCAACAACATCTTTGTTCTTGTGCTGTTCGGAAATATAAAGAAGTAGGGAAAAGTAGGGATATTACACGAATGGTAATATCTCCATTAAAAAATATTTCCAATTTTTTTCTCTCTTCTCAGTGATGGAATAAATGGTATCTCTAATTCAGGTTAGTGTACTCCACAAAGCTGTGCACATGCCAGTCCCCACTGGAGGAAGTTTACCATTTACTTCTGCTGGAATGTTTGCGCAATTCCAGTCAACATTATCTGTAGATCACTTAGGACATTCACAAGGAAAAAGAGTGCATTTCCCAAGCCCTTCTTTTTTCCAAAGTGACTCTCAGCAAGCAGAGAAAATCACTTCCACTCATAAAATTTGGCTTGACAGACAAAAATAAATATTTAACAAACAAAAGGATTCTTTCTAAAAGTCCAGGTTGACTTCATAGAGTCAGCAGGTAGAAAAACTGTCCTATTAAATTTACAAATGCCATTAATGTTTGTAGTCCTTTAAGGAAATAGTCATAAAGGTGTTTATGTTTCTAGTAACTTCTAGTTTCTAGAGGTTTTTAGTTACAATTCAGATATAAACACCTTCTTGAATGTACTAGATGGCTTCTAAACCAAAGAACAATACAGCCCCTTTCCTAAGAATAACAGTGACAATATTAGTTTCAAGGATGGATTTTATTTGACTTTTTTTTTTTGTAGTTTATAAGCTCTCAGTAAAAGCTAAATTCTTTGCCCTAAAGTTGATCTGAAGTTAAGTAAAAAGTGAGATAGTAGTTTTACCTAATTTGTAAAAAGGTGCAAACACTCCTTTCAGTGAACACCAAAAGCTCTGTGCATGTATTGAGTAATAGGCACCACTAGCACATTTTCAAAGCCATTAACATTTTGCCTTCTTTCCAAATTCTCACAGGTCCCCCTGGAGCTAGCAGCAGCTGGAAACAGACCAGACCTTGCAAAACTGTGAAATCACCAGAACTTCTGGATCCGAATTTCATTCTTTTCCTTTTTCATCAGGATTTATGATTGACTATGTATCTGTTTCATAAAAAGGAAAACTATGAAGTTTACCGGGGAAATCAATGGTAAGAAAAGGGCATTCACTGAGGCTCTTTCCTGGATTTTAGGTGTTGTGCTTAAGAAAATGTAAACAGATAATCTCACATTTTCCCTGCTACCACCACCCCAACTCAGTGAGGATCTAATGGTTTAATATTAGCTAATACAGGTTTGGCTCTGTTGGTATTTCAAAACCTATTAGCCTACTTTTATAGGATATGGAGGTTTAGGAGTATATATAGTGTATGGTATAGTACACTTACTATACATTTATCATATTGTTGTTTCTACTAATGAACTGATGTAGTATCTACTAATGAACTAGTAGTCAGAAGATGTGTTCTAGCATATGTATTTTACTTCAGGTGAGCATCTGTAAGCTTCCAATTGCAAACACTTTGAGCAACTAAAACGTGCAGAGATATACTTAGGGTCTCCTAGGAAGATAATCAAGTTTAAGCCTGTTGCTGCACTTTGATTTCGCAGATGGTCCCATGGCTTAAGGAGCACTTTCCAGACACTGTGTGTCACAGGGGGTGCAGCAGATGCCACAATCAAGCCATTGCCATAATGGCCAGCACGACTCCACACCAATCACCTTTGTGCTCCTGTCCCGCTCATGCCAGGAACCTTAACAGGAGCATCCTACAGCTCCATACAGGGGGTGCCTCAGGACATTTGTAATTATACAACCACTTATTCTACTGGGAACATCTGTGGAGATCAGCACAAATATCAGTAAAGAAATGCAGGCACAAAATTCCTATTTGAAATAGTAAAAAAAAAATAAAAAAATAAAAACCAAAAAACAACACCAACAACAACAATGACCCCAGAAAATGATACTAATATTATAAAACTCAAGGACTTCTGTACATATTCAGGAGCTCCATCTGCTGGCACTTTTTGGCTGCACCGGTATTGTGTCCCCATAAAAACTTTAAGAATAATAGTTTAAAGTCTATTGTAAAACTTATAACTGGTTTTTTTGTAATGTTGCCTCTTTTCTTTTCAGGAGCTACCTAAATATTTGGCTAATTTTATGCCTGTTTCCAAGAACCTGTGTAACAAATCCTTCAAAACCTAACTTTTTACTGATACTGGCTGATGATCTTGGTATTGGAAATCTGGGTTGTTATGGCAATGATACAATAAGGTATGAAATAAATTATCCCTTCCTGGTGAATTTAATTTAAAAAAACCCACAGATGATACTTAGTATTAAAATTAATTATTAATTTATTAGTTTATCTACATACACTTCTTTTCAAACTATGTACAAAATGCATGTTCTACAGTTGTTTTCTGGGACTCAGAACTTTGCAAATGTGTCTGTGCACTGTACTTGTCAAGCATGAGTATAATACATAAATTTCCATAATTCCAGGGTTGAAATACGAAGGAATGAAATTAGAATATAATATCAATTAACAACTCTAGTAGACATATTATGAAAGGGCAGGTCAATCTATGCAATATATTTATACTAGTGCAGTTATCAATCTGTATATAGATAGATTGATAGAATGATGTGTCTTTTTTCTAGCCTATTATTGTCTTGGATGTTGTGTTGTGAACAGATTCTTGTTCCCTATGCTGCGTGGGATTTTGGCATGGGACATACCTGAGATATCTTGTCTTTTCCCCTCCCATTTTTTTTAGTTACCAGTTAAAAACCATATATACCCATGGAAAACTCATTTCTAAGGAGTCAAGATATCTCAAAAATACATGTAAAATACCGAACTTTTCTAGCTGAGTTGTAGGTAAACAAATTTTTGTAAATTTGATGGTTATATGCTCAACAAAATTAGAAGGAGTAGTATGCCATGAATTTCTGTGTAATTTGTTTCTATCAGAGATGGTTTTTATCATTTTCTCTTTAGGACCCCTAACATTGATGGCCTGGCAAAGGATGGAGTGAGACTTACTCAGCACATTGCTGCAGCAGCTGTCTGTACTCCAAGCAGAGCTGCTTTCCTGACTGGCAGATATCCTATCAGATCAGGTTGGGCCTCTCTCCAATGGTTTGCTGCAGTTATTCTAGTCAGTGTTGATATTAAAAATCCCCTTAAATAAACCATGTTAAAGAACAGTTAATCTTGGGATTTGGAGTCGCAGTGAAATGGGCAAAAAATTAGAGATGACTAATGATTGATTTCTATGGGAAAATCCCCATATAAAACACATTATATGTAGCTAAATGACAACACAGAAATGGATGAAAATCCAAACAGTACAAAGCACCCAGAGGTAGAAAAATAAAAAATAAAATTGTGTGATATTGTATGTTCAATTGCACTAGGATTATATTAAATGTAATATTTTTAATATCCTGAGAAACCTTTTCACAGTGAAATGTGTCAGACTGTAAATAGTTCTCAGCAATTGTATCTTTAAACAGATTTACTTACAGCCATGTAAATTTATGGCAGAAGACTTCAGCCACTGCACACAGCAGTAATAATCAGTGTAGCTTCTGATGTGGTTCTGCCTTGCTTAAGGAGAAATATAATCATGAACTGTACATTTCAAAAGTGTGCTCCCCTAACCCTGTAACCCTTTTGTTCTACATAAAGTTTATTTGCTTTTTTTTTGTTAACATCATATTTTGATAGAACTTTGATTGTAAGAAGTTGCCTAATATCTAAATGTAAGTGTCTTCCTGCCATTTGTAGACACCCCGGCATAGCTGAGGCACCTGCATTGCAGTAGCATGTGATGACATGGAACTTCGAAAAGACATAACTTTGGAGGTCAGGCAGAATATCCTATGGTATAGGAAATGGCTTATAAAAAGGCACTAGGCATAGGCAACTAAGTCCCATTCATTAGAAAGCATAATCTGAGAAGACTGGAAATCTGAAATCTGGTTTGTTTTATTTTAAAGACTATTATTCCTCTCTAGGTATGGCATCCAGCACTCAACAGCAGGTTCTCTTCTGGAATGGTGGTTCAGGGGGCCTCCCACCAAATGAAACTACTTTTGCCAGAATACTCTCCCAGCAAGGTTATTCTACAGCACTTGTAGGTATGAGACAAAGACAGTTGTTGCCTTTTCATTGTTTGCTATTCTAATTAGGTCACTTCTGTAGCTACATATTTTTGTCAAAATGTCCAGGATCAGTTAAACTAGATTTTCTTGTATGCATAACTTTCAAAATTAGCAGGGTTTTTAGAACACTATCCACAAGTCCAATGTGAGTACAGTGTATCTGGTAAATCCAAAATGAGGTGTATGTAATACATAAATGCACACTGCAAATGGAAGCAAATTCAAAGGAAAGAATCTTGTTTGCCCAGTACAGATTGCTTTAGGATGAACCAACAGAGACATTCACTGTTGTATTAGAGCAGAAGAATATTATCTGCTAGTTGGCACCGAGACACCTCAGTGGCCTAAATTTCAGCACAGTGATCTTAATGATATTGATTTCAGCAAGGTTTTTAAAACTGTCTCTCACAACATTCTCATAGGCAAACTCTGGATGTGTGGACTGGATGCGTGGACAGGGAAGTGGGTTGAGAATTGGCTGAGCAGCTGATCCCAGAGGGTTGTAATCGGTGGCACAGGGTCTAGCTGTCACCAGTGGTGTCCCCAAGGGCCAGCACTGAGCCCAGTATTGTTTAACTTATTCATCAATAACGAAGATAATTAGGGGACTGAAGCATCTCTCCTATGAGGAAAGGCAGAGGGAGCTGAGCATGTTCAGCCTTGAGAAGTGATGGCTGAGAGGGGGCCTCATCAATGTCTGTCATTATCTGAAGGGGTGGTGCACTACTGCTCCCTGAGTTTGTCACCATTCCACACCAAATCCTCCCTCAGCTGCACCTTAACTGAGAAATACAGGAAGACACACCCTAATATTGGATTTAAGATCTTTGTTTTTTATTTCCAGGGAAGTGGCATATGGGTGTGAACTGCAAAACCCGCCACGATCACTGCCACCATCCTTTAAATCATGGTTTTGATTATTTTTATGGCATGCCTTTTACCCTTGTGAATGAGTGTCAAGGCACAGATGACCCTGAATTGGCCAAGTCTTTGCAAGATACATATTGGTTTCACAGTCAGATGTTCATCTTCGCAATATTTACTCTTGTGATTGGAAAACTTACCAATTTATTCCCAGTAAAATGGAAAATAATTATCTGTCTGGTCATCTGTGGTCTCCTTCATTTCATCTCCTGGTTCTCCAGCTATGGTTTCACCAAGTACTGGAACTGTATCCTGATGAGAAACCATGATATCACTGAACAACCGATGAACCTACAAAAAACTACTTCAAATATGCTGAAGGAGGCAATCACATTCATTGAAAGGTAATCAGCAGAAGTGAGGAGCAGACTGGTGGGAAGCAAGTGATACAAAGGGGTTCTGGCCAAATACTGTGCCTTCTGCCAGTAGGAACAGAAAAATTATATTAGGGTGGTGAATGGACTGTCATAGAAAGTGTCGTATGAAGTTAATGTTTTACAAACAGGAGAGTGAGTTTTGTTTAGTTTTTTTGGTTTTGTTTACTTTTTTTCCCAAAGGTGTCCTTCATTTATTTTCAGTAGCCTCAACTGGAATTGAAAAAAATGCTAAGTCTTTAAAAGTATTTGTGTGTTAAATTTGGGTATATCCATATTTCTGTCAGGATTTAGGGGTTGTGTGTTTGATTTTTAAAGGAAATCTAAGGTAATATAAATTCCTTCTCTTAAACTTGGAGCATAGGTAATCTCAGGTTCCTAGGATATCCTATCTAACTTGATGTTGAATCAATATGGTTTCACTGTGAGTCACATCTGCCTCTTCCATGAGGACACCTCAGATGCTCAGTGATGCACATCCATGCTTAAGTTTAGGCAAGTGAGTCCTGTTCTCCTTGCTTCCAGGAATGTGTCAGTCTTTTGGCTATGACTTCTAGTTGTTTATTTAATGTTTGGCACATGTCTAATCTGGAAATGGAAAAAGAAAGGACCAATTACTGTTCTGGTCTTGACGTAGAAAAAAAAATCTTTGAGGGGTATGTTTTAATCCCCTCTGTCTCCCAAAACCTCAAAGCCAAAAAGATGCCAAAATAAAAATTGTTTCGATTACAACAATATAATATAAATTGAGAGAGTAACTGCAATACCACTGTTATATTTTGGGTTGAGTGACAGCTTGAAGAGAAATGACTATTGTTTTCTTTTATTTCAGAAACAAGCATAGACCATTTCTTCTCTTTGTTTCCCTTTTACATGTTCACACCCCTCTCATCACCACAGAGAAGTTTCAGGGAAGAAGCAGGCATGGCCTGTATGGAGATAACGTAGAGGAGATGGACTGGATGGTGGGTAAGTGTGGGTCACAAAGAAAATTCTTCATACACTTGGACATGGAAAAGACATTAAAGGGGTGAACACCAAACTCCCTCTTGGCATATGTAAAAATCAGTGAACTCACCTTGGTTACACACTTGGTTTCAGGGATTGCTATACCATAACCACGCAATACTTGTTTTTTATTTTCTTAAGATGAAAGCTTAAACTTTCCTTGTAAGGATTTGTTCTTTATCTATTTTTAAATTACATGCTTCTACACTGAAGTGTTAAATGCAGGCAAATAACTAAATGTATCCCTAAGCATGTTGTTAATCAAAATGTATGATATTTCTCCAGCTCTGGTCTTAGAAGATGCAAAGAGACACTGCTGAATATTACATTATATGATGGATGTTTTGTGTATTTATTCATTTTTATTAACAAAAAAAAAAAAAAATAATAAAAAATAAAAAATCAGAACCCTCTCCTAGCCAAAAGTTCAAGTTAGAAAGTTATGGAGTTTCACTTAATAAATTGTGTGAAGTCAGTGAAGACTCACTTAGGTCATAATCTAGGCTCTTGAATACCAATCAGGTTAAATTTCTGATTGGTTTAACCTGGTTTAAAAACCTAACCTTTACTTAGTTTTTCCTTTTCAGTGAGGGGGAGAGAGAGATAGCTACTGTTTGTATTTTGTCAAAAATGAGGACTCTATTAACAAAGTAATTGCCCCCTGTCAAGGCCACAATTCAATCCCTGAACCTTTTTTCCCCTAATAACCATGTCTACAAAATTGTAATTTGAGAGGAACCTGATTGCTTTCAATGGATAGGCTGAAAACTCCTGCAAGATCCAGTTGAACCAGAGGACTCAGCCATGGTCATCTTTCCTCTTTTGGCACCAGCCACCTTCAAACACAGGCTCTGTAAGCAGAGCTGGATAGCAGAAGTCAAGATATAAAGAACATGTAGTTGAAACAGAATAGCAGCTTGTGAGGACAAAACTCTCCAGAGTCATAGTGAAGACTATTTTTGATGCAGAATCTACAGAACAAAACTGACAGAGTATTTTGAGTAGCTTGAACAAAAGTATCACTCATTTATTTTCCAGTTGGTTTCATTTTTTATTGTCCTGTTTTTATGGACACCAGAAACAAATATTATAAACATTCATCAGCTTTCTCTTGGGTGCTTACCATTTAATAGAATCATGGAATACGCTGAGTTGGAAGGGACCAAACAGGATCATCAAAGTCCATCTCCTACCCTTGTTCAGGACACCCCAGGAATAACAGCATGTGCCTGAGAGTATTGTCCAAACATTCCTTGAGCTCTGTCAGGCTGGTGCTGTGACCATTTTGCTGCAGAGCTTGTTCCAGTGCCCAGCCACCCTCTGGGTGGAAAACTTATCCTGATATCTTACCTAAACCTCCCTGCACACAGCTTCACGTCATTTCCTCAGGTCCTGTCACTAGTCCTCAAAGTGAAGAGATCAGTGTCTGCTCCTACGTTATCCCCTCATAAGGATGTTGAAAACTGAGATGAGGTCTCCCCTCAGTTTGTTCTTCTCCACGCTGAACAGATCAAGTGACTTCAGCCATTCCTTATAAGGCTTCCCCTCAAGGCTCTTCATCATCCTCATGGCCCTCCTTTGGATGATCTCTAATGGCTTTGTACCTTTCTTAGGTTGTGGCACCCAAAACTGCCCCAGCACTCGAGGTGAGGCTGCCCCAGTGCAGAGCAGAGCAATCTCTGCTCTGGACAATCCCCTCCCTTGCCTGGCTGGTGATGCTGTGCCTGATGTCCCCCAGGACAGGGTTGACCGTCCTGGCTGCCACAGCACTGCTGGCTCATGTTCAGCTTGATCAGGACCCCCGGTCCCTTTCTGCAGTGTTGTTTTCCAGCATCTCCTTCCTCAGTGTGTTCACTTAACAAGGATTGCCTTCTCTCAGGTGCAGAATCCAACACTTTCCCTTGTTAAACTTCACATGGCTGGTGATTGCCCATCTCTCTGTTTTGTCGAGGTCTCTTTGTATTGAATGTGAAAAGAACTCATTCAGGCAAATGGAAAGACTCAGTCTTACTGAATGTGGAGTCAAGACCTAAAAATACTGGCTACATCTGCTGATGTAATTACCGTGTTTTGCTTTGTTTATAGGCAGGCTTCTGGATGTTATTGACAAAGAGGACTTGAAGAATACCACATTCATTTATCTTGCATCCGATCATGGAGGATTCTTAGAGGCTCACGGGAGAAATTCTCAGTTGGGTGGATGGAATGGGATATATAAAGGTAAAATTTCAGTAGTTTGTACATGCATAAGACTTACTCTTTAAAAAAGAGTAATAGAAAAAATATATCCAAACAGATTATATTTAATAAACTATATGATGGGATTATAATCTTGAATTGTAGGGCTGAAACAAAGTCAGGGCATCAGCTATTCATAGGGCTGGGGCTGAGCAGAGGGCAGGACCACTTCCCTCAATCTGCTGGCAGTGTTCTTCCTAATGCACACTAGGATACCCTTGGCCTTCTGGGCCCTAAGGACACTTCTGGCTCATGGAGAGCTCATTGTTAGGACACCCAGATCTTTCTCTGCAAAGCTGCTTTCCAGTAGGTGAGCCCAGCCTGTAATGGGGCATGGGGTTATTCTTCCCAAGATACAGGACCTTGCATTTGCCTTTGTTGAATTTCGAAAGGTTCCTCTCTACTGATTATCTGTGTCAACACTGGCAGATAGCATGATGTCTATTTGTCCTACTAGAGTTCTCCAGTTTCTCACCCACCCTATAGAAGTTTCTTCTAGACTCTATGACTGGCTTGCAACACAGTGACAAAAGTTCTGTGGAAATGAAGATCTATGGTATCTCTTGTATGTGTTTCCTCCAGATTACTAAACCTTGAAAAGCCACTGTGACATTTTGGGCAGCTTAGCACTTGCTGTATAATGAAGTCTGCATCCATCACACATTTCCCTACAGAAGAAGAGTCATGTGCACATTGACATTACTCAACATCACAATGCACATTGTCTAGTACTAAATTACTTAATGAGCCACCCAAGCAATGTTTGATACAGCTGGGATCTACCCACATATAATCCTAAATGTAAAATTAGCCTTTAGTTCCTGATATGAAGATTCCATGCCAGTAACAGATGCAAAAAGGCCCAGAGGCTCACTTGAATAGCTTAGAATCTGATCTAAGGAATTCACTTCCACTAGCTGAACATAAGTATATTAATAACAGGAGAGTCCAAAGGGGAAAGAGAAATGAGGTTAGGAAGTTCAGGATGAGAGGACAACGGTGAAATCATGCCTGCTTGGAGAGAAGGCAAGGGGAGATACAATATCAATTTAGATACCAATAATAGACATAACTATTTATGTCCACATACAGCAGAACAGGGGATGTCCCAGTAAGACAAACTAGCAAGATTAAAAAATACAGTTTAATTAATAAACATCTGTAAAACTCATTCTTGTTATTGGGAACTGCATATTAAAAACAAGCAGATAAATAAGCCACACATACAAATAATGAGAAGGGCCACTACTGAATGACAGTCTACTGTTTTCCAGGATTTAGTATGTTTTAATTAAAGGTTCATGAAATATTATAAAAGTTTTAAAACATTTTCATATACATGTGCAATAAACATCTGGTATCTTCTATTCTTTTATCTTTTTGACACTTCTCCCCCTTCTATAACAGGTGGAAAAGGAATGGGAGGATGGGAAGGAGGAATCCGTGTTCCAGGTATAGTTAGATGGCCAGGAGTGCTGCCTGCAGGGACAGTTATCGATGAACCTACAAGCCTTATGGACATTTATCCTACAGTAGTTCAACTGGCTGGAGGGGCAGTGCCTCAGGACAGGTACAGAGGTGGCTTCATAAACCATATAATCATATTGCTTCTCTTTTAGAACAGAAGCTGACTGTGTCATGCATCTTAACAGCCACACGTTAAATTCTCTGTTTCTAAACTAGGCAATTCTCTAGCTTTCTTTCTGCACAGCTTTGCCCATCTTGTCTGTTTATGTGAAAAAGGCAAAGAAAAAACCCATTTGTTTTATCAAGGGTCATTTAGCTAACTCGGTTCTCCTATCACTGAAAAGAAACTTGGTTGATTTGGGACACTAGGATGACTGAAAAACCCAGACCTCTCTAAAGGACATGAGAAAGTGTGGGTGGCTAAGCCATTTCAGAAAAACATAGATGTACTGCTAGATTGTAACTAAACCCAGTTACCTCCCAGATTGTAACTGAATTTCTAGGTAATTCAGTAAGTGGCTTATTTTTTTTTTTTAGTTATTTTTACAAAGCCTGGAGCTCACAGAGCTGTCAACGATTTCCATTTTAGGTGGCAAAATTAAAACCTGTGAACCATGCCTTCACTATTGTTATCACTTCCATGAAAATTACAATAATGGTGTCTGATCTCCCCAGGCAGGATGTATGAACTAGCTGTAAATGCAAAAACTTCTAGTAACTGCTAATTATTGGTCTCTACACATCTACCCAATTAAAAATCTCAGGGCTCATTAGCTAAACAGTGCCTTGGTTTAGTGATGACACTTGAAATCTTAATGCTGCATACCTAGAGTGAGTACTGCTTATGCTTCAGCTGCAGACTTGAAATTCTTAAGCTATCTGGTGACTCTGGTCCTCTCCACCAGGGTTGTGGATGGGCACACCTTGCTGCCCCTGCTGCAGGGGACAGAGCAGCACTCCAGACACGAGTTCCTGTTCCACTACTGTGGAATGTTTCTGCACGCAGTGCGCTGGCACCACAAGGACAGTGAGTATAAACATCCCCCTCCTGCAGGTCAGAAATTATGTAATGTTCTCTAGGTTCCAATAGAATATAATGTAAAAATGTATATATACACATACATACACGTATGTATGTATGGAACACACTCATTGTCTCAAACTCGCAGTTCTTCTGCAAGGCCTCGTTAGTTGTCCTGCCTTGCCTGAAATGAAGGGGTTTGCTTCCTAGGAAGCAGAGCTTCAAGAATCTCTCACTATTCTTAGAGATCTCTCTGTTTCTCTGTAATGCACACCATTTTTTTGTGAACACACAAAGTTCTCTCTGGGCAGAGAAAGCTGTGTCTGACTGCTGCAATTTCTGGATGATATTCCTGCTGGAAGAGTCATGCCACACTTCCTTAGTGAGAGGCTAAATTCATACTCCAATCAAACGGGGTATTTGAAGAATTGCTTTTCAGGTTCTCCTGATGTTCTCCTTATCTAAACTACATTGCTTGTTCTTCGAAGCTACAGAAGTTCTACTTAAGTAGCTATACATACAACACGCAGATGCAAAGTGGAAATTGTGGCATTTCATGTTCCTATAAAGCCATGTGCACATCTAGATTTCTTATTCACACCTTTCTACAATTTTTCCCATTGAACTGTTTATGGCAAGGGGCCTGAAAACAATGCCATGTTCTGCATATAAAAGACAAATCAAAGATGTAGCTCAGCTTTCAGCCAGGCCAAAATTTTTGATTCTTTGCTCTAACGGCAATTTCTTCTGATTGGGCTGGCCAACTGAGTCTGTTTTAATTCACTTACAAGTATGTCACCCTCACATTGCATATTTATTATCTGTTAGCATCTGTCTCTTGATCAGCCTAGATACGAAGCCATCGTGTCTTGATGTCACCTGGGCAGGACTATCCTTTAAGGCTTTCACTGAAGTCAGAAGAATCCTTTGTTCATGTTTTAAGAGTCCTTTCCCTTACCTCTGCACCATAAGTCTTATTAGTGACAGTCCATTTCTTTCTGCTCATTAAACTGATTGATTGTTATGACATGGGTTTGAGACATGTTTGGACTGAAGAAGCAGGTTTCCTTTCCCTTGTATATTTTAAATTAACACATTGCCCTAACATGCACATGCACCCTTCAGATTCAGTCAGAGCTACTTCAGTAGCAAATTGTATATCCCTCTTTTCATCTTGGAGATGAGTAAACCCCCCACTGCTTTTATCAGCACTGATTTCTACTACCTTTTCTTTTTCTTTTATCCTTCTGTAACCCAGCTATACTCAGCTCATCAACACAGGTTAATTAAAATCATCCTCGCTCTATCCTTCAAAGTGAACTAACAAGGACTTTTCTGTCTCCCACCCTGCAACTCCAGGAGTTATTTGCAGCTGTGAAAAGTGAATGTTAAAATTTAGCAGAATTAGAACTATTCTCCCCAGACACTCTCACTACTCCAAATTGCCATATGGTGTATAAATTATAAAGAATTCAGCTCAATTATTTATGGAAAAGAATGACTACTTAGTTCAGTTTTTCTCAACACTGATCACAAGTTCCTAGGTACATCTAGGTAAGTCCATCTCTCCATCTCATACAATAAATAGCTATTTTAGCAATATCACAACAGCACTCCAACTAGAGCTAGATACTCAGAAAAAATGCATGTCCCAGGGAGTGCTTGTTTAACTCCTTGTAACAGATATCTATGCTGCCTGACCAACTGACATAAGAAGCAAATCCCATGCTCTGGGGCCCCTGATATCACAGAGGATGCTTGCACTTCTGTCATGAGACAAACATTCTTTTAGTAACAAGACAGGAATAAGCTTGACGATGCAGAGCAGCCAGCAAAAAAGCAAATACTCAAACAGACCTGAGGAATACCTCTCTGTCCTAGTAAGCTCTCGGAAAATTGAGATTTCATCTTCATTTCCAGATCCATGACATTCTGAGCTGGAAAGGGCCCATAAGGATTATCAAGTCCAACTCTTAAGGAAATGACCCATCTGGGGATTGAACCCACAACCTTGAAATATCACCACCATACTCTAACCCTTTTTCTTTCAGAAAACATTCTTTATCCTTTTTTTCATAATTTCAGAAATGGAGATATCTAACATTTACCTTCATTTTCTTACACCAAAACATTTCAGAACCATTGAGACAGCATCCCTCCATAAAAGTGCAGAAGCAGGATGTGGAAACTGTGTGATGAAAATAAAGATACACAGAGCCAGCCAGCTAGTCAGCAACTGGATATTTTAATCTAAGATATTACCTAAACCTTAATATCTGTTATTTGTTCCCCTTCACCTTTTAAGAAGTTTTAAAATTTTATTTATTCACAAAATATTGTTCTAGCATCCTGACAAGAGAAAGACTGAAGAATAAAGCTGCAGGCTCCAGACATAAAGAACAGCTCTGGGCAAAAGAGAAGAAAGGAAGAAAAGTTCAGCTGGCTCCATTGAACCAAAAAGAAAATTCCATGTAGGGACAATGCAGTTGTCAGCTCTTTAATGCTTTGAGCACAGAAGTGACTCCAAGGGCTGAATGTCTCCTTTCTTCTTGTCTCCTTTTTCAGACATAGTGTCTAATTGCTGTCTTCTTGCTGAGCACATCCTCACCTCTGAGTTCAGTGCAGTGTTTTCTAAGTGTGGGGTAACGAATAGGAGAAAAAGGAGGGGGAAGGGAGAAGTAAAATATCCTGATGAACTGCATTCAATTGTAGTCCTGGTAACTTACCACTTTTTCAAAACAAGTTATAAATCTGTGCTTATCCCATGGTCAGTAAAAGGGCTTGATGAAGTACAAGATCTGAAGCTGTGAACTATTTGCCTTCTTCATGTTAACTTAGAACTAGACTGCAGATTTTACCATTTTAAAGGCTTGCAATTACCACCCTTTTTGGAAGTATACTGAAACACGAGCAGAGAAATAAGCTGTGGTCAGTTTCTGCCTATATGTTCTTCTTCACTCAGATATACATAGCCAGAGGAAGAACCACCTATCAATATATACACCCAGAAACTGGGGACTACATTCTCCATTTCCCCCCCTCCAAGAGGCATGAAAAATTTTAAAGTGGAACAAGAAAGTGGTAGACTCCATCTGTACTGAAACTACTGGACTAAGCGTCCATATACTGCACACAGTACCCAGAGCTGAGGTGTACCCATAAACCACAAAAACCATTTGAATCCCTGCCAGCTTCCACAACACCTTTTCCCTGTATGCAACAACCATGACATAAGCTTCCCCTTGGAAGCTTAAACATGAACCAACCTTTCAGGAACCACCCCCCAGCTCCTAATGACATTAAGCTGTTCAAATGTGCTTTTTCTGTGACAGGTGGCACCATATGGAAAGCTCATTATGCTACTCCAGTATTTCAGCCAGAAGGCTCTGGGGCCTGTTTCAGAAGAGGAATCTGTCCATGTTTTGGGGATGGTGTAGCCCATCACAACCCTCCACTGCTGTTCAATCTCTCACAAGATCCATCTGAGGCAAATCCTCTACCCGCTGACACGGAGCCCTTGTTTGACACTGTAATGAGGAGAATAAGAAGAGCTGTGGAAGAGCATCAGAAGACTCTGACTCCAGTCCCACAGCAGCTGTCTCCTTACAATAATATATGGAAGCCATGGCTGCAGCCATGCTGTGGGACATTCCCATTCTGTTGGTGTCATGAAGAAAATAACAAAACATAGTCTAATACCAAAGTACGGTTAGCTTTAAAGAAATTGATAGTTTTTCACATTCATGTGACTACAGTCATAAACAGATTAGAGATAAAGATTAAATTATACTGGGATAACTAAAAGGGACATTAGTGATTGTTTTTGTTCAACCTTTTCTCTTACCCACAGAAATTAAGCCTGTGGTTAAAAAATTTTAAGCCTGTGGTTTAAAAAAAAATTAGGGGTCATCTGTATCATCTATCCCTCAAGTGAATAATTCAGAATTAAATACCAAATAAATTAATCAAAATTTATTTTCTTACTGACTTATAATTCAAGCAAATGATGACTGATAAAAAAAGCAAAATTTTAATAGTAGCTGTTTATATAGGAAATATGCTTGTTGAGAGAACAGGACTGAGCCCAAGAGACTATCCCTATTCAGGCCTTATGTTTTTAATGGAAATTTAATCTATTGCAAAAAATGGAAAGGATGATGACAATGAAAAAATAATGAAAAATAAAACTGAACATTTAATTTGGAAATATACCAAAATGCACTGGTCTCTCAGAAATAAACACCTACTAATTTACAGCAATTTTTTGTTTCATCATCAGTACATTCATCTGTCATGTAAGAATTCCCAAGGAAAACTGATCTGACAAGTATGTTTTAAAAATTAGATAGTTAAAGTTAGTGTCTCAAGATCAGCAGCAAAGTGCCTAGCTATTCTGAAATGTTAAACCACAATAATTCTCACTGACATGTATTTTTCCACCTAGTTAGGTCGTCTCACTTGTGAGAGCATTGAAAATCATCACCTGCTGCCTTGAGAAGATTGTGAAATTTGGGACCTGTCTGTGAGACCAATTCATAAGTCTGCATGTCCCACTTGAGTGACAATGCCTCTGATTTCATAGGAGTGCCATTATGCCCTACGAAAAATATTCTTTGTTTTGTTAAAAACCAATTTGTTTTCTGTAGGAGGCGTTAAAAAAATTCACCTCACAATCTAATCTCTTCTGTGTACAGGTCATCTTCCCCAAGCCAAACAAGTGTCAGCACTCTGTACAGTCATTAGGGAAAAGAAGGGAATTAAATTACCTAATCCTCTCTTGCTGCCCTTAGGTTAAATAAATTCATCTCTCAAGGTATAATCCTAACCATGCACTTGCAGGGATTTTGTGCCAAATCAGATTTTCAAATGGAGGTTCCTGTATTTTCTCCTCCCCCAAAGAAGTAGATTGTGAGCAAGAGACTCAGATTCAAACTCCTAAGTCTTCCTGAACACTGTATATTCAACTCCTACTATACAGGTGACAGTCACCCAAGCTTTAAAAAGTATCAAGGGATGGTAAGAGCTGCAGGGCAGGTAGCTCAGGTGACGTGTTTCCTTAAAGCTTGCTGTCTTGAGGAACCACACCAGTACAGCGCTATTCAGGACCAAGGTTGCCTCTGTGTCATTTTTTTGCATTTTAGAAGAGACAAGAAGGCCCATAGCAGGTCCCTCTCTCAGCTCCTGAGCTGCCACAGCAGGTCTCTTTCACCAACTTTGGGACAGAAGAGAGTACATGCCTGGACTATGCACCCTTTGC
Source organism: Rhabdornis inornatus (assembly GCA_013397075.1). Lineage (NCBI taxonomy): Eukaryota > Metazoa > Chordata > Aves > Passeriformes > Rhabdornithidae > Rhabdornis > Rhabdornis inornatus. The sequence continues at coordinate 2,252,588 of VWZS01007734.1, read as the reverse complement.
AGTGCTCCAGGGAACCTGGCACCAGGGTGTCAGGGCTAGGTCAGGGGTGGAGTGAGTCACTGCTGTCTAAACAGCATAGGTTGTGACCATGATGCAGCACCAAATGCAAGTCTCCAAAAAGCTGACCAGGCATTTCTCCAAGTTATTTGCCATTTCACCTTGTCTCTAAAATGTCACCAAGAAAGTTACGTGGAAAACATTCCATGTAAATCAAAGGGCACACATGACAATGAACTGATAGGATGCCTCAATGTCACACTTGACAGAAGTATCTAAAAATATATTTGTTCTCACTTCTTGATAGTGTTTAAATCCACACTAACATTGCTGCAAACTCATCAGATTTGTCACTTTTCTGTGGCTGACAGGGACTGAAACCAGAGCAGCTGCATTTCACTGGATGCATGCGGAGAGACAAGAGCAAAAAAGACCACACATTTTAAAGCCAGTTTGGCTGATTCAGAGATGGAGGACAAATCCTACTGCTCAGTGGGGAACAAAGCCAAAAGCTGTCATGCCAGTCAGTTCTGCAGCATCTACATTATCAATTAAGTACTAGGATAATTTTTTTCTCAGTTCACTTCACTGGCTTCACCACTCACCCACTCCAATCATTAGGTTAGATATCAGGAAAAGGTTTTTCACACAGAAGGTGGTTGAGCACTGGAACAGGCTGCCCATGGAAGTGGTCAGAGCACAAAGCTTGTCTGAGTTCAAAAAGCAATGGGACAATGCTCTCAGGCACATGGTGTCACTCTTGGGATGTCCTGCACAGGGCCAGGATGTGGACTCAGTGATCCTGCTGGGTCCCTTCCAACTCAGGATATTCTGTGATTTACACACAGGAACATGCCCAGTCCCACACTAGGCCATGATGAGAGTATCTACCAGAGGATGGGATGGTGTTCAGCACTCACTCAGCATGCAAGCATAGATCCAAACTTTAGGAAGCCAGACTAGGAAGTCCAGTTCATCATCAAGACCCAGGACTCCATCTCTAAACACAATATAAATGTAAACATTAAACATTTGTCTAACATCTTATTCCTCTGAAAATTAAATTTGCTGAACTGCTGTATAGAGCCAGATGCTAAGGAGTCACGTAGATATCCACAGTGCCTTTCTGACATTCAAACAGATAATTTTATCTTGGCTGGCATCTGTGGAAAACCAGAGGCACTTTCAGGGAGGAGGAGGAAAAATTAGGGCTGGCAGCACAGAGAACCAGCTTTTGTCAACTGTTAATAGACCTCAGCCAGGCACAGGGAAATGTGCTTTTCCCACACAGAGAGGGAGAGGGCAGACACTGCACACAGAGGATCTGCAGGCAAGAAGGAAAGAAGGAGAGTAAAGTAATGGGAAATTGCTGAATAGATGCACATCACTTCAGAAAACAAGTGGGACAGGAGAGAAAATTATTTTTCACTCCTAAGTTTCATTCACTGTCTAAAGCTAAATGTATCTTAAAATGTACAAATTTTGAGGAGACAGTGGTAAGCAGGAAAAGGAGGCTTGTTTTACCTGTTTCATGCAGATCCTAGCCATGGATTGGTTGCAAATCTCTTTGTCTGTATACACTTGAACAAGAACATGTAATCTCTGCAGAAGCTGCTCTTCTAATCTTCTGGCAAATGTTATATTCCCCGTGGAGCAGATGAACCCAACATCACACTCAAGTTGTCCTCATGAGCTCTCACATAAAATGCATTAATAGGCAAAAAAAAAAGTCACAAAACCTTCTTGAATAACACTGGAGGGAAGAAACTCTTAATTCAGTTCTGTAGGTTTCCTTGAAAAATTATCTATAATGGTATTTTTCGAAATATACTAATATAAGAATAAAGCCTAAATTGTATGCTTTCTCCCTTTTTTTTTCTCATAGTTTCTCCCTTTGCAGAAAGGCACAAGGACTACACAAAATTGCCAGTTGGGAAAACCTGAGACGCCTTCCCAATCTCCAAGCCATTGTTAGCCATACAAGAATGTGCCTACACATGGTTTAATATAGACACCATAGAGAGGGAAGTATTACTCTGTAACAAATGAAGTTTGTTTTACTGAAAGATCTGTGGTTGTACTGTGTAAATGTTTGACATTCATGTTGTATGAAGCTGACTTCCACTTAGCTCATTTGATCATTATTAACTGACATTTGGAATTGTTGCATTAGACTGACTCAACAGAGTAATTGTCAAGTCTCACAGGAGAGAGACAATAAGCTTCTAAGAAGCCTCACTTCACCATGTTTAAATATTAGACAGTTGCTTCACTCCCTGCTGAGACTCAAGGGACTGCCAGCACACACATCACAAGATCCCATCTTCTAAGGATGAAAAATAGTTGTGTAACAAATAAACTGAAAAAAGTAATTTGCCCTCAAAATTTATCCAGCTTGAAATTCCCAAGAACTCTGAGTATATTTGAGAGACGAATGACCAAGGAGTAACAGAAAACCTTTTGCTCATGACAGAATGTAGGTTAATACATACACACTCAGACATATATATAGTGTTGAACTCGATATGACACTAGAAGATTGGTAGGATGTTTTGATTGCAATGTTACATCTAATCAACTCCATTAAAAAACCCTCAGATTTATTTAAAACCTCATTTCTTATCGAATCACCATACTATTGCATTACTAAGATTTTTTGAATGTCAGAAAAGAAAGCTTAAAAAAAAATTTCAACTCCCCATCCTGAGATAAATGGCATTACTAAAGGATCCAAACAACACTGGCTTCTGCTCTGCCATTTATCTAAAAGCTGTAAGTAAAAGGTTTGGAAACAGGAAGAATTTATGGAGGTTTGAAAAGAAAAAAACCCCACAGCCTCTAAACTAAACAAAACATAAAACAGGTACCCATCCATGACATGCAATCAGTTCTGTTCCAAGTACTTAATCCTATGGGAAGGCTCTAAAAATACTATTGTTCTAAAATAAACAAATTATCTGTTTCATGTATTTATCGTTGTTCAGAATGATGCACGGTGCTATGAAATTGAACAAACACTTCTCCAAGGCAGTTAATGTTACGCCATCCTGGAAAGTATTAAAATAATCACAGCTCAGAGACTTGGCTGTCTTGGAATTTTAGGGTTTTTATCTCTCCAGTTTGTTGAAGTTGAAAGGGTTCTGACAACAGACAGAGTAAAATTCTGAAAAAGAAAAAAGTTCTTACAACTGTATTTTTTCCCCTTTATTAATATAACTTCCAGTTTTCTAGCAATTATTATTTATAAGTTTGTGTCAATTATATATTACTGTATTTTTTTAGCTACCTTTGCTATAATTATGGTATGATGTTACTACAAACCAAAAGTTTATACCAGGATGCAAAATATAACTTGAGTGGCACAGCTTTTAATTTTTAGCACAAAAGAAACTATGTATGAGCCACCCAGCTTGAACAAGATGAACAGAATTTTAGTGAAACGTTTTGCAACCAATATACTGACAATGCAGACACTTCAATGAGCAGTCTTAACCGACACCTATTTTTGGAGGCTATTGAAGAATTTACTACCATGCATTTAACCTCATATGTTGGGTGGATAAAAAACAACCAAACCAGCAAAAAAACTCAAACCAACAAAAATTCAAACCACAGAAATAAAATCCCAAAATAATGAAAATAAAACTGGGGGAATCTGGAATGTAAGACTTGAATTAATGAGACATGAATTAATAAAACAGGTATATTTAATGTTATGTTCAAAGTCATAGGAATCAAACCAGTTTAGATTAGGAAAGCAACAGAATCAGATCCATTAAGGAATAAATAGGCATACTGCAGACTTACTGGTGAAGCTGTTTGTAGGAGCACACAAAAGTATCAAGCACCAGCTACTAACCCAGCCTCCCATTCATGGATAGAAAAATCAAGGAGAAGAAAACAAAAAAAAAAACAAAAAAACAAAGTATTTTTTCAAGTACCAGCTTTGGAAAAATCATTGCTGTGGGCTGACTGATATAGAGAGACAAAGAAAACCTATTTCCCAAGAACAACCCAGATGGAAATGTCCTCACAAAGCACTGGGCAGTAAGCAAAGTGATATTTCAAGAACACCAATCTCCTTTTCCTGTAGGCTTGGAAAGTGCATGAACCCACATGTCTAAAATTTTCAAGAATTTTTCTTGTGGCACACTCACACTATCTCCTTCTTATACATAAAGAGCACCCAATAAAATTGTTGTATGGCAAATACAAGCTGTGAATAACTCGAAGCACATGACAGAAGAATCAGCATGTTTTTTTTTAAGCACAAGTTGTCCTCTCTAAATACAAAGTCTACCAAACAACAGTAAGTCATAGTCTGGCCTTGTTTAAAGATGAATAGTGGCACCAAAAAGCTTGTATTTCTTAACTTTCTTTATCTCAAAAACACTTGAGGCTATACCACAGTTTAATGTGGGAAAAAAATTCTAGCTGAAGCTTGGTAAGGTTTTTTCCCCAACACACATTTTGACTTAGCAAACCTCAGTGCTGTGGCTCACGGCCACATACAGCCTGTAACACCCCTCAGACCTGCCTGTGACCCAGGATCAGAATTGATGCCCATAAAAGACCAAACTGCTGCCTGAAGCACAACACTGGATTCACATACAAATTTCTCCTTTTTCACACCCTGGTGGCAACAGTTGTGTGCCAGAAGCCACTACAACACTGCATTCCCAGTAACTAGTTCAATTTTTTGTGTGTGAAGAGAGGACACAGAAATTAGGGCAAAGCTTTTAACAGCTATGCTTTTCCATAAATACAATAAACCAAGTACTGTTTGCTAATTCAAGAGATCCTAAACATTATAATTATATATGTCTGCAGAACAATTATTACTCTCAACTTTTAATTCTGCTCAGCAGGTAATGCTAATGTCTAAAAGCAATTAAATAAAATTAAAAAATAAATTAAAATAACTAGTTATTCACAAGTAGTATTCCCTGACACAATGTAAACAACCTATAACTCTGCATCATCTCATAAGCACATGACTTCATATGTCTTTTCCATTTCTTTTATTTACATTACATTATTGTACTACAGTTCTATGCAAAACATTGTATAAGCCACACAGAGTACCATTGTACGTATAAACAGTTTGAAATGTACTCAATGACACATTTGACTACATTCATATGCCTGTTTTTAAAACTTTTCAATTACTGATTTCACATCAGTAATTTTTCTTCCATAATCTAATCAATGTACCAAATAAGATCTAGTAGTTAATATAAAATGTACATCTGCATGGAGCATAAATTCACATTGCTGGCTACAGCTTTATATAGTTTTCAAAAGCTGTTAGGACTATATTAGCAACAATGTTTATAAAACAGAGGACACTCTCTGCAGTGAATAAGGATCACTAAGAAATAGGGATAATCAGAAGATCAAATGCCACAGGAGTAAGGGCCCACTGCAGCTGCTGTTGTCTCCAGGCTGCTGCACCGGGCCACAGCACCAAGAGGTAGAACACACCTACCTGTGTCAGTGTGTGAAGGTCACCTACCCAGGAACACAAGGTGACAAGGTTAGTCAGAGAGAGAATTGCTCCCAATTTCTCTGCTGCCCCTAAACACCTAACTCGACCTAGGTGCTTGTATTCAACAGACAGACCAATGGGATTTCCCATTTAAGAGTTTAAGGATAAATGAGAACTAGGTAAAATCAGAAATATCCTACAAAAGTGAAAGCAAATCCACTAACGGGAATATTAGGAAATAATTCTAACATACTCAAAGATATATTTTTTCTTCTTTTAAGGGACCTTTGACTCTTCCATTCCTTTCTTGATTTGTGCATTTATTCCCTGCCCCACCCTCTAATCCTTTCTGATGGGAGGAAAAAGAAATAAAATTTTCTTCTTGCCTCCTATACTGCTATTCTTTTTTCCTGCTAGCATCTATGCATGATGGTATATCATTGCTTTTAGGCAGAATTCCAAAGATATTTCATTAGGTAACTCTTTGCACAATTTGTGATGTATTTAGACCAAAATGTTTCAAGTCCTGCAACATCACCGCAGAATTCTTATTCCAGTATTGAAAGAGGTTACAAAGAACTGTCAATTCTATTATTATATTAGCACAACTGTCATGACTCTTTTAAGAAAAGTTTTTTGCTTTGAAAGAAGTTATTTTACTTGTTTGTTAAAATAAACTCACTGAGATGAGTCAAATCTAAGTACCCAAATACACTAAACATTCCCCTAAAAGTGTCCTTAATATAATGCAGTCTCATCAGTTGATTTTTTTTCTGGAATTATCCTCAGAGATTTATTGGTTCCCACGCACAGCTATTGTTTAAAAGGTCTTCAAACGGCCTGTTTACTAAAACAAGTGCCAATTTTGTTTTCAGTTGCACTCAAATTATCTGCAGTATGGGGCAACAATGCTAAGCCAAAGAAGGCCTTTATCAGCTGCAGCTTGAAGTACTGTAAACAAATCGATATAAAGCACCAGAAGGTTTACACCGTGCTGTCAGCGTTTCTTCTGACCACACAACTCAGAATATGCAACTAACACTATACAATATTTTAAAAAGCATCAGTATCCTATGGCAACAACATAAAAGGTTAACATACATTATCACTCTGTCTTAAAGAATTTTAAACCATGCTTCCTCACACTTGTTATGGAGCTGAGAAGCTTCCTATAAGTAGGTAGAGCATCCATTAGTGATCTCAGATGAAGTCAGAAGTTCCTCTAATCCTAAACGTGTTTAAATCAAAAAGTTTTGTTGCAGACTCCTATGAGGTCAGGATTTCATCACTTCTTTCTCGTGTTGATGTCCACATCATGGTTACCCTTAAAGGTGTTAATTTGGTTTCAAGAATAAGTTCTTTTTAATTAAATACTTTATAGCAACTTCTGAAAATACTTTGGGAATAATCTCAGTTTGGGAAAAGTTCAACTTCCAAAACAATCTCAACTTCCAACATCTTTTCTACACGATTGTTTCTGCAGAATGTAGGTGGGGTGCACCAGGGAAGAGTGATAAATACATGGGTGTTCATACTCAGAAAGGTACCATTCATTATTCTTTAGAAGGCACTATGTGAGAACAGTGAAGATGAGACACATGTAACAAGTTGAGGCACATTTATCAGTTAAAAACCAAGATTCTGTATCTATTAAGGCCCCCCAAGAATGTATGAGGATCCATAACAACCTCTGTTATCAGCTAAACTGGTTAAAACAGCCAAGTATACAAGAACTGCATTTATAAAGAAATCTATCATGATGGGAATAATAATACACCCTGTCTTAGTGTAAAAATGCATCCAATTTCTTTTTGATATGTTCAAAAGCATCTTTCCCCATATAGTCTATGCGCCCTTCCTCCCATTTTCTCCGTTCATCTTCTGGAGTTGGTTTTGCTGGTATGAAGTGAATAGACAGCTCTGAAACAGAATGTGCAACCTCCTTCTGTGGGAAGAAGAGTGGGAAAACAGTCATTTGGTTGTTCTTATTTCAACACTGTGAAGTTAAACCTTAAATGACAAACTTCTGCACTGTACACTCCCAGTTAAAACAATAAAATAAACAATATTCAAACATTCACTCCTGTTTTGATAATGCGACCTCATTTTCCCATGGTTTTACTGCTTTACATAGCATCTTTCCATAGCATTTATTTTACAGATCGTAACTCAGATCTTGGCATACTCAGCAACAATACAATGAAAATGTTACAAATATTGCCTGGTCAGAGTAGAATATCTGCTACAATGAAGAATTTATTATTTGTCTGTTCAAATCTTGTGATTTCAAGGCTTTCATGTGAACATACATTTCTAGAATTTTTGGTAATTTATTTTATTTGAACTCCAGTGAGATCAGTATTATTTAGCAAATGTGAGACACATTGTTTAATAAATTAATTCAAAAGATGGACACTATTCATTATACCAACAGCTAGTTCATTTTAAATGACACTCCAAAATTGTAAATGCTGGTTCAAGGTCAAGTCATCATAGGTGCACAATTCAAAACACAGTATTAGTGACAATTTCTACCACATAAAAAAAAAAACAAAACCTGTGTCCACAATTGACCAATGCCAGCAAAAAAGGAATATCCCAAAAATTATAACCTCTAATAAAGATGAAACATAACAAGGACTAATCAAGGCAGTCACTGAAAACCTGCTTTCAGTACTACTCAAAGCACTCATAGGAAAACAACTCATCTCACGTTGTAAATAAAACTGAAATAAACTAGAACGACATTCTAGTGAAGTCCTTACAAATTCAACGTAAAAGCATTTCAGAATAGAACTTAATGGGCAGGAATCAATGTCTTAAACTGCTTAAATGCCCTGGAATATCCATTACATCTGCCAGTTTGGGGCAGATAAGGCACAGGACTTGTGCAAGACAAGGTAAGGTATTTCAAACAGCCAACATGCAGTAAGGTGTTGGCAAGTTTTATCAACAGCTTTAGAAGCCATTAACAAGATGACCATAATCATCATGTTTTTAGAAATTAAGAATTTTAGCTTGGGCCCAGACACCCCTGTCTGCACACAAACTACAGGTTTTGTTTCTCAGTCCTAAAGTATTTCACCACAGTGCCTCATAATCATACAAAAGCCCTGATTAGGTTAGCTCTGTCAACCCATCAGCACCAAGTCTGCCCCTGTTGTCACACTGCCCATGTGTGCAAGTGCCCATAAATGCAGTGCAAGATCACAAAGGAGAGCCCAGTCACTCAGGCTCCTTTTCACTTGTTTGGAAACATCACTTCAACAGGTCAAAAAACCCACAACAAAACATAACAGAACTAGCAAACACAAAATACCCAAACAGCTTTGCTTGTATTAGTATTGGAGAACAAAAATTAACACCATGCATTGGTTATTAGGGGGTTAGCACAGGAAAATACACATTTAAGAACTCAAAGTTTTGAAAAGAAAACTAGAAAGGGATCACAACATAGTATTTGAAACAGTTAAGTAATTATATGGCTAAAAGATTAAGGAATTTATTTGCACACTGCATTATAATTAGTTGAGTTTTCCCAAAATTATGTTGGCAGCAAAGATGCACATGCAATGATCAGTAGATGTTCAATGCACAAAGCTACATGTACCATTTCTGGGGTTTCCGGAAGTGCAGGTTGAAATACAGGCTGTTCTGAAGGTCTGTCAGGCTCAGAGAGATGGACGTTAGAATCTCTTGGTTTGACTCCACATACAGGTTGCTAAAATAGAGCCACTGAGGTTTTATTAGGGGAATATTTTCTCATAATTTCCTTTTCATGAGAATTCATACAATACAAAGCAATCACTTTCAGTCTTGGGTTAGGGTAAAGCAATGGATGGGAGGAAAGCAAGTAAGCACATTATCACCAAGGAAAAATTTATGTCACCCAGCTATAGCTATCAAAAATGGCACTAAATCAAGGATCCTACTATAATCAATCTAGGATAAGTACCTCCAGAGGGCAGCTCATCTCATCCTAAAATATGTTCAAAGTGGCTGTCATTTTTCAGTGACTACACATACAGCCTGGGAAGCAAGCTTACAGTAGATTCCTGCCATTCGTGAGGCCAAACATCAACAAGAAAAATCTCATTTCAGGAAAACAGCTTGCTCTCACGTAAGCTTTTTATATGCATGAAATAAAAACAGAACAAAGTATTCCAAAACAGGGCTAAAATAGATTGCCCAAAAAAATATTGTCCCAAATATTTGCTTTTGACAGATAGCAAAACATAAATTAGCAGACAGACCCCATTCTAAAGTATTTTCCCCCCAAAACAACCCCACAAGGCTATTGAAGCTGAGCAACAAATAGTGGAACGATGGCATTCTTAAGTAAGAAGGGAACCAGGCTATAACTTCCCAATTAATATGGTCTTCTGACAAGCCAATCCTAGTAATCAAAATACTAATAGAAATTTAAATTTTAATGAAACTACTTTAGGTGAACAGTATGATTTTTGCCCAATATTATGATTTCAGCCCAAACAAATATATTGATAATATGTCCCTATTTAGTTTGAGCCTTTCCAGTGAAGTCAGATGCATAAGGCACACAAGAAAATACATCCTTTGCAAAGAAATTATTCTTAAGTTATGGAACTGGAAGGTTTGCCATTTTCCTTCAGCCCCTTCACACTCGGAGGGGAGAGGGAAGAAGGGGGAGGAAGGAGGGGGAAAGGGAAAGGAAAATTACAGTTTTATTTTATAGAGTAACTATAGTCTAAAGAAACAAAGGAAAGAACATCCTAAAAGTTGTCTTCATTGTTCTAGAGTGTAGCTCACAAATTACAATGCAGATGACACTAGAACACTAATTTTATTTTCTCCCAGTTGTATCACACCATGGGATGATATGGTTTATCATGCAATATGTAATGACCTATACCTGCAGAGGCATGGTGCTATTATGTCCAACTTAATTCCTGCATAAAATAAGGATATTCAGTGCAACAGAAACACACAAATACAAGAAAAGTGGCAAAAGAAGCAGAAAGACTGCAATATTCTTTAGTGGATTTTTTCAAGACTTTCCTTGTTGCTCAAGTCACAGAAATTTGAGGAACAGTTTTCTAGGTCAACTTGTGGGAAAAAAACTTTCTACAGAGGAATGATAGAAAGCATTCTAGTTTTAAATATATTAATTCACAAAAGTATTAATATTCAAAATATTACTTTTGTAGCAGATTTTTTTACATTACATTTTATTAAGTACCTAACAACTTTGAATAAATAACCTCTTCCTAAAATGCAAAGCAAACCCTTTCAACTTCCAGACACATCATGCATAGATTACTAAAGATTAAAGAAAATAAATAGGCTTTAAATTATTTTTAATGCTAGTGAGAAAATTTAATAGCTACAGCTACATTGAATGGAAATTACGATCTTCCAGATCAGAAGCATAATGAAAGAATCTCCTTTTGGTATATAATTTGACTTTGTTACTGCATATAATAATATACAACACACTCACAGCTTTGGAAGCGAGTTCCTCAGGTGAGCATGCTGTGGGATTAACTTCATTTGTCTGCTCCGGGAGCTCAGGCTTTTGTAGTGAACTGGCCACATAGGGACTGACCTTCTTCAGGGTAACTTCAACTCCATTGAAAGCATGCTAATGAAAGAAAGAACATCTCACCACAGAAAAGCCCTTTTTCAGGACAGTAATAACTTATTTACAACAGTTGCAATTCCTTAGAGGGTTTTCATCATTAAAGGAATAACTTAATAAATGCAAAATAAGTATATGGTCTTAGATTCAGAGCATGCTGCAGATTAGATTTTTGCTTTTTTGCACTCATGAGTACACCAGCATCATGAGGTAAATCTAACAGGTATTTCCACCTTCATTTACTGTAGTTGAAATGTTTCATTAATATGCAATGACTTAAAAATTTAAGTATGTTAAACTCTAAGATCAAAAACTACCCATTCCTTCCTCTGCTTTCCAATTTGTCATGAGGTTAACAAGTCAAATTATTCTCTGAGGCTTTGATGGTAAATATTCAACTGATCTTATGGGACTATGCAATTAGTTCAATTATGTTAATAATTTAATACTACAAAACATTAAGAAAATATTTACTTATACATAAATGGGATCTAATTTGTTATGTCTGGACACAAAATTAAAAATTGTACTTCTACACATTTTTTAATGCTACTTGTCTCTAAGAAATCATCTATTTAGAAACAGATTTTTTGTTCTATTTGTGAAAAACACACATTGTTACATTTCCTCTGAAGAAAAAAAGCATAAAGAGATCAGTAAATGTTTGATGATATAGGAGCACCACACATAAAATCTTAAATGCAATTAACACTGCTTTTGCAGACCTAATTTATTTGTTATGACCTCATAAAACAAGTTACAATGTAGTTCTGAAAAGGTAAATTTTATTACAGTTCAAGAGCTAGTTTGATGATCTTTATCAATTTAGTGTCAAGAAAAACATAAGTCTGTTTGTTTTGTGGGTCAGATTACCCCTTCTCTGGCTCGTTTGCACATACATTACCAAAAAACTTTTTCAAGTAAGAAGACAGCTGCAGGATATCTGGACAGCAAACAGTACTAGAAATCCTTCCTAAATGGCTACTTTGGACACTTCAATAAGCAATCAGTGCTACTACCAAGAGATACTAAGTTTTCCCATACATGTTGGGATTGCATGGCAAGGTTTTGGTAGCAGGGTGATTCCAGGAGTAGCTTCTGTGAGAAGCTTCTAGAAGCTTCCTCCCAAGCTCAATGGAGCCAATGCCAGCTGGCTCTAAAATGGACTTGTCACTGGCCAAGCCCAAGCCCATCAGTGATGATGGTAGTGCCTTTGGGATAAGAGATTTGAGAAGGAGGAGGTGCTCCAGGTGCCAGAGCAGAGATACCCCTGCAGCCCATGATGCATCAGGATGTTGCAGCCACGGGGGTCCATGGTGCAGCATAGATCCACCTGCATCCTGTGCTGGACCCCACACCACAGCAGGTGGATGTCTGAAGGCGGCTGTGACCCCATGGGAAGCCCATGATGGAGCAGGGTCCTGGCAGGACCACTGGACTCAAGAAGAAAGGAGCCTGCAGTGGAGCAGGTTTGCTGGCAGGAGTTGTGACCCCGTGGGTGACCCACACTGGGACAGGCTGTTCCTGAGGGACTGCATCCCACAGAAGGGAAGTCTGCACTGGAGCAGTTCATGAAGAATTGCAGCCCATGGGAAAGACTCATATTGGAAAAGTCCATGGAGGACTGTCTCCCATGGGAGGGACTCTGCTCTGGAGCAGGGAAAGAGTGTGAGGAATCCAATCCCTGGGGAGGAAAGAGCAGCAGAGGCAACATGTGATAAAATGACCACAGTCCTAATTCCCCATGTGCAGCTGGGGGGAGGAGTCAGAGGAAACGGGGAATAAAGTTGAACCCAAGAAGAAGTGAGGGATGGGGGTAGGTGTTCCAAATTTGGGTTTATTTCTCGTTACTCTACTCTGTTTTGATTGGTAATAAATTTGATTAATTTCCTCAAGTTCAGCCTGCTTTTCCTCTGATGGTACCTGGTAAGAGATCTCTCCCTGTCCTTACCCAGACCCATGAGCCCTTCCCTACATTTTCTCTCCCCTGTCCAGCTTACGAGAAGAGCAATAGAGTGACTTTGGTGGGCACTTGGAATCCAGCCAGAGTCAGCCCACCACATCATATAATTTTTTCCTCTAGCAATTTTTAGAATTTTTTATTTTGATTCCAGCATATTCCCACTGATCCCTTATCAGTTACCTTGCATTCCTCAGATTCTGATTCTTCCATCTTTTGAAGTTTTTCCAACAAAGGCAATATACTGGCACTGTATATATTCCACCAGAGGGCAAGAAATGACAGTTGATGAAAAGATCCAGAGGTGGTGCCATCCTGCATAACTCTCTTTGTTTGAAGGTTGTATTTGTAGTTCCAGGGCTTTGTTGCTCCCAAGAAGTGAACAACTTTGGCATCTCTACCAAAACTGTAGAGATCAAACATACAGGTCTATACATAAAATATTTTTTTAGCTTATATAAACTCCTAGAAGGAACATGCTCACTTGCATGAGGTAATTTAAAATTTTGCAACAGCAGCACATTTGAGATGATATATATTCATATTTTATTTCTATCTTCTTGGTTTAATTCACCTTATTTAACATACAGAAAACAAAAAGTTGCATTGCCATTTGCTTCCAGCTCATGATTCTAGTAGAAAAGTTCATGAAGGAAACTGACAGGCTCATGCAGTATTATTTCCAGTCCTCTTTCATGCTCTCTTCACAAACAAACACATATCACTTCAAATATTTAATCAACAAAATTGGGTATTACTGATCCCACATTAAAAACTACTAATAAGTACTCTGGCCTAAGTTCGTCTTCCAATAAGAGTGTATTGTGCAACTGGAACAGAAATTCATGACACTCTAAATCCAACTTGCTTTTTACCAGAGAAGTTTCTCAACTGCATTGTCTAGAATCATATAATTAGAAGCACAAATTTCATTTCATAGAAGAACCTAAGGAATGGTTCGAAAAAATTTAAGCAATGCCAACTGCTTCTCTAAGAAATTACTTGAGAACAAAGAAACAAGTTTAAAAGTAAACCCGTCAGAACCTAATGCCAAAGTAATTACATTTTGTCAGAAATGAAAGCAGTTTCTTTGAAAGAACATAAAAGACAGTGTAGCCAACTCTGGGACTCTCCCTGTGTCCAGACATTCACATTAAATTCAAGCTTCTATTGTGTGGTTTCTACATAAGATCATTTGTGATACTGTAATTTATAATCAACAGAATATGCCATTATTACTCTCTTACAAAAGGATGTTGGTTAACAAACTACAGAGGTTTATACAAATGTATTACTTACTGATTGAAAGCAGGAACATAAGTATATACAGAGCTGCTGCTTAAATTATAGAGGAAAGGCAAGTGTTTGCCAATATCTGCTGTTGCCCAGTTGCTGAAGAAGCTGTTCAACAAGCCTTGATCACCTCCTAAAGAATACACAAAACAGCATTACCATAACATGTGTGCACTCAAATTTGTATCAAAATTTAACTCCATTTTCACTCAAAGGATGGGAGTGAGACTGGGGACTGAGACTGGTGTGTTCATGGGACTCCAAGTTGGACTTGAAAATATGGCCATATGAGCACGTGCAAGTGAATAATACCTGATTCGCTCTGATGCAAGTTCAAGTCCTATTGTAATATAAGAAGAAAGGAGTAATGTTTGATCTCCCTCAGAGCAGAAGACTGAAGATCAGCTGCATTTCTCTCTCCTAAGCCAGATAGCCAAGCAAGACTCAGACACAATGTCCCTTCACTGCCCTTTTCTGGGAAGCACAGTCCAGACTAAGTTGGTGGGTCTTAAATAAAGTCTAAGAGGCAAATTTCTGCACCTTGAATTCTTACATAAAGCCCAGAGAACTCCTGCCTTCCTCTATTCTGCCTGATAGCACGGAAACTGTTGTGCACTTCATCCCTTGTGCCTTGCCCCTTACCATCAAAGCTGCCATGTTCAGCAGCAAACTGGAGCAGCCGGCTGTGAGTCTTCAAGGAGGGCCGGAACACAAACACACCGCTATTGAAGCAGTCAGGCCAGCCAGAATCTGGAGCTGCAGAAAACTCTTCTCGATCAAACAACTCATCAACATTGCAAAGTACCTTAGGGAGAGCAGGAAAAGAGAAAAAAATGTTAGAGTGAGTGTTTGTCTAGAATGAGCATTGTCAAATTAGTACAATGGAGTAAATTGATAGTTTGGCCTAGTATATGGCTTAGAGACCACAAAAACAGTGCAATTGTAAAACATGTTAGGTGTCAGAACCTCTATTTTTAATATAATAAGGCAACATGAATTGTGATTCTCCATGATTTCTCTGATAAAATGCAAAGTCTGTGAAATTATTTCATTAACCTTGGAGACCATCCAAGCCCCTTTAAACATTATACCATGAACACACACAGAATTTCCTTCTTTCTTAACTCTCCTTTCCATAGTCCATTATATTTGATAACTACAACAGAACTGAATGAAAACTGGGAATCTAAATCATTGTAGTAAGCAACAGACTGACTAAAGTGTAGTAGAAAAACTCTCTTGCTGCCAGTTTTCTAATGCAACTTAAGTTCAGAGATTTACATTTCTGTTTTCAATTAAGCTTCACAAGGAAGTGGGAAAATCAATCAGGTTAAGGCACAGATAAAGCTTGTGAAAAGCAGCTGTGCAGTCACTGAAAATCAGGACACCACCTACAACTGAGCCACTGTGAAAACCAGGACAAAATTTTTTTATAAGTCAAATTACTTAATTGAATTTTTAAAAAAGACAAAAATTTGCCTTCCTCCTTTAACATTAATGTAAACCAAGAGATCATAAGCCTTCCTCCTCAAGAAGAATAACTTAATTTGATTTCTAATTCAAATACAATCCTATTAAATTAAAATGCATCCCAGTCTTTCAGAGTGTGCTATGAAAGCGCAAGGAAAGGCTGACATGATTTTCCTTGCCAAAATTCTGGCCATTTTTATCTCTATATATCTAAAAACTTAAAAAACTTAAAAAAAAAAAATGTCTGGGATTTTTCTTCTTTTTCTATTCTAAAATCATTCTCCCTTCCTGACCAGAATAATTCCAAACAAAAGTATGTGAGAAAGATATATTTTAAACTTCTGTCAGAAGACCCAATGCAGAGCGAGTCTGTGATCTCTTTTGGGGACAGTTCTGAGGCTACTTTCAAAACTGAATTTATTTTTATGCAGCCAGAACAACTGTGAGAATTGATAAAACGTGCCAGGATGGAGCTCCTGTGACCTTGTGACTGCCAGCAAATCTGGTCACTTCACAGACCAGTGGACTGCCTGACAGGGAGGCATCCCACAATCAGAGACAGACACAAATGTTATCCATGGCTCCCACTCCACTCACCAAAGTGTCTGCATCCATGAAGACACATTTGCTGTAATGAGTAAGAGTCCAACAATGAAGCTTAGTGAAGGTTACACCCAGTTCTGGCCTCTGCATCAAAGCCAAATGGACTGAGTCAGCACTGTCCAGCACATCCACCTCGATCACTTCATCAAATACACTGCTGAGGACTGACCTACCAGAGTGAGCAGTGGAGAGAGAGAAGGCAATTTAGACAAGTTCATCAGAGTTCACTTCAGGCGTGAAAACAGTGACACACAGCATGACATTAATTATGACAATAACCAAAGCTAGATTGATTCGTCAGAGGAAGATATCAGAAGCAAAAATTCTTTGCAAACAGCCTACTGAAGAGGCAGCTCTCAGGCCATAAAACATTGTCCCTTCCACTATGGGGGCAGCGCATCTCAAAAGTGGGAGCTGCTGTTTGAAGGAGAAAATAATCCTTATTTTAGTCACTTCTCTCCTATAGAGACACCAACAGAAATTAAAGCACCTTTCATCCTGCACAATTGAGTCCAAAGAACAGCACCATACTGTGTTCCCTCTTCATTTTACAGGATGAGACATGCACTGGCAGCACACTCATTTGTACCTGTTGTGCCCAAGTAAACACTGCTTCAAAACTGCACCCTTTATAAGGTGCATTTATACTTGCTATGCCATACATAGATCCTCACTGCTATGTAGCATCTCAAATGAAACTTTTAGCTAAACATTTTTTTTCTATGCACATTATTTTATGGGAATTCCATAGGTAACACCAAAGTAGGTAATTTTCCTTCAAGAGGCAAGAAAAAAAGTCTTCAAAATACAGCTTATTTATTCGCACTAAGCTATTATAATCAAAGTCCTCAATGTCTCACAAACACAGAAAAAGAAAACCTGTGCTGTTTGAAATCTAGATTTCAGAGTCATTAGCTTTTGCTTGTTGATCTTCAAGGAACAGGAATTAACTGGCAAAGAACTAAGTGAAATACAGATTATTAGAAGTTTATTTCAGCGATCTACTTCTTTTTTTTTATGTTATCCTTGATTTAAAATACATATTATAAATGTTGTCTTCCCACTGAACAGTCATGAAAAGAATTATAGACTTAGCATCAACCCATGCATCAAATGGATACAGTATTCGCTCAGGAAGGTTACAGTGTTCTGACAATGTTCATACTTCAAGAGTCTGTAAAAACAGATTTTTGTGCATCAAGTCATCCGGCAACAATGTGAAAATATATTTCTTGAGCCAGACGCATTACAAATACATTCACATAGCTTACAGAAAACAGGAGCTTGCACACTTCCTAAGACACAGCAGAACTAAGAGTTTAAGCTGCCATGGCATGGCATGTGCCTTTTAACAAGTGTCACAGTCCTCCAAATAGCAGGGCTTGAGTTCAGACTTAATAAGATTTCTGTAAATGCTATTCTGCAGTGCCTGTAGAATCACAACACAAAATTGCAAAGTGATTTATACAAAAAAACCAAAAAGAAACTAATTTCTTATCATGATAGATGTGCACCAATATTTTAAGAACATTATTCATGTGAAACCAAGCCCTTAGGTTTATGGAGAGTTCTGATGTCACGGGTGGTTATGTGTCTCGCGCTAAGAGAAGAAGTTGGGAGAAAAACAACAGCGATGCAAGACACCAAAATCTTAGTTCCAAATTTTCAGCTTAAGTTTTCAATTATAAGACAAATTCCAGCCACAAGCTCTACTTCTGCAAGGGTATTCTTAGTAGGCTTAAGAGCATACAATGGATGTTATTTGAGACTCCTCTTAGAAATCACTAGCCAAGAGGGAAGTTCTAGGCACAATGCTGTGAAATCCACAGAAACCTACTAAAATCTTTCATGCTCTTGCTTATTCTTCCACTAGTTAAATCTCCAAATACACATTAATACTTACCTCATCCCACTGGAAACCTCTGGAGTAATTAGAATTGCCAATTTTCTGGATGTTTTATGATTCCTCAATGACTGCCCAAGAACGAGAGCACCTTGACAGTACACATCATCAGTAGCAAGGGTCACAAAGGCTTGATCTGTTACTGCAAAAAATATTCAGAAGAGTCACTTCACAGCTTTAATGTAAGCCTTTTTAGCAGACTCTCTCCTCTTCCAGATAAACAACAATCTGTGGCTTATAACAACCTGCAGTTCCTGTGATGAGTTCTTTTCTCCACAAACTCCCCCCAAAAGTCACAACTGAATAGAAAATCCAGTGAATGCGAGCGCAGAATGCATGTTTCTGATTTTTTATTATTTTTGTTTGCCTGATTTACACAATAGCAGGTATAAAGTTTTTGCACTAGCCTTAAACAGACAATTCCCTAGGTCTTATTGCCTAAACACAGCGTCAATCAAGAAAGTTGATCCGTACAAATTTAGATTTTATATTTAACAAACATAGTATAAGACAATGGATAAGGAAAATGTTCTTGTTTATACAGTGCTGAAAGCTAAGGAAAAGAACAGGATGTTGAGTATTAGCCAGAAATGTTCTTTCCATAACGCCGCTAAGTCAACACAACACTATTTTTGCTCTGCTCTCTTTGTACTAGGGTACCTGGTGCTGGCTGAACAGGTGCAGAGAAATTCCTACCAAGATCAGTACAGCTCCCAGAAGCTGAGAATCCCTACCTCAAGTAACTCCATGGAATTTAGGAGTGTTCCTTATTGTCAGGAAACACATGAGAAAACAATTTACAATGAAAAATAAAGCAACCTACACTCCTGCAAAACAGAAGAAAATGTATTTTGTAGAGATGCCAGGCCAGTGGCATGATCACAAGGGGCTGCTTCTTCAGCTCTGCCCTGTGACAGAACCACCACTATCAGAGCTTTCCTGGGGAGAACCCATAACTCAGCAAGGTGAGCAGCCTCCTCGGAGCAGAAGGATGATACCCTCTAGGCTGCAAAATTAACCAGAACAAGATGAGCAGGTCAAACAGATGAAGGGAATTCCACTGAGCTCTACAGAACTTCAATAAACACTTGTGTTGAAATACTTGCTTAGAACCACCATCATCTTAAAGGACAGGCAATTGCATTAAATAAATTAAAACAACCAAACAATACCAACATAAACAACCTGTCATACAGTTTCCAGGGTCTGTGAGAAACACTAAGAAAGAATCTCACAGAACTAGTTGCAGAGAACTCAACAAGTGACCTCACGGCTGTCTCAGCCAGAGGCTGCCAGAATTAATGAGTTCTAATCCCTAACTGTCATCAAGGTACGCAGTAAAGTATGGCTGATGCCCATGATAAGCCAATAGATACTAAATATTTTTATTTTTCATATCCTCCAAATCCAGAGCAAAACACAGGCCCGCTGGTGTGCTACCTTTTCCCCCCACGTTTTGCCCTCTTTCACTCATCTCCAGCCAGCCAGCTTCATCTCAAGCATGCATACCTTACATTTGCTGACATTGCCACACATCCCTGCACCTCAGGAGAATCCTAGTAAGTGTCAAACTTGGCCGAAAGAACCCGAATCATCCATCCAAACTTAAAACAGTTTGCACAGCCCACAGCTGAGCAAACTCCAGCAACATTTCTAATCACAATTTCCAGACAAAGCAAATGAAGAATTGAACTTTCAAATCTCCCATTATAATAACAGGTCAAGCAAGTTGCAGGTGTTCCAGAAATCAGTGAATAAGGAGTTGCATTAAAATGACATATGTGAAGTAAACTGCTCCTACTGCAGTTTGCCAGAAGGTTAAAGGAATAAATATAAGCATCCCTAAAAATCAATGTAAACCAGAAAACCACTACAAGCTACTTCAGCAATAAAATTACTCTGAAAAGATACAAAAAGTCAGGAAAGCAAAGCAGTTTTGTGTTAGGCAACAAGCATTTTCAGCCAAAGAAAGGTAATAAAACAACTACTGAGAGGAATGTGGGAGTTAGGTTAATATAAAAACCAAATTGTGAAATGAGTGGGAGTTCCAAATATAAATGTGGGAGTTAGGTTAATATAAAAACCAAATTGTGAAATGAGTGGGAGTTCCAAATATAAATGTGGGAGTTAGGTTAATATAAAAACCAAATTGTGAAATGAGTGAGAGTTCCAAATATAAAATACTGTTTTAAATAAGAACCACAAAACTGAACACAATCTTCACATGGCTTTTGCAAATTCTCTTGGCTACAGACACTCAGTCTTTACTTAAATAATAGATAGAAAAATACACAAACTACTCATTAAATGAGCAATCAGCAATCTGGTATGGAAAATTACCACATCCTCCAAATGCTTTCGTGCCCTGTACCCCTGTGGTCATAACCATAAGGAAGCAAACTGCCAAACAAAGGCTGCTTCTAAGAAACTCTTGCTGATACCTCAGAAAGAACAGAAACTAAGTGTCTGTTTTGAGAATCAGTTGTGGGATACATGTTATGGCCTTCTTAATACAGTGAATCATCATAAAGATAATTATACGGCTAATCAAACTATTGACTGAAAATATTTAACATTACAATATTTCTGGTGCAAAGAGAGAAGCAAGTCCTAGTGATTCTAAAATCATACAGGGGCATCACTAATTCATTAAGGATCCATAGAGGGTTTAAAATAAAAATATTTTATTATGACTTTGTCTTTCATCTAATCCTTACTTTCAAGAAAGAAGTGCTATTTGACTTGCCGTGTTTATAAAATTCTTTGGAATATAGCCTATAAGTAAACATTTTACTTTTATAACTGAAAGTAAGAATCAGGTTTTCATATATACTGTTGGAAATAAATGGTTTACCTGAAAGTTTCTATTTAGCTGGAATCAAGGACAACACATTAAATCTACTATACACAGAATTTCACTCACTGACTTTAAAAGAGCAAATCTAGTTTAAGTTTGAAAGCCAGAGGTGTAGATATTCAAATTCATTGCAATGATTTTTGGCGCCGTTTTTTAGGATGACTTTAATTCTTTGTGCTGAATGACAATAAGATTTTTTTATGGACAACACCTACTCTTAAGGGTATTAAGTTTTCAAGCTAATTGTTTTTAAGTTGTGGATCCTTATAACTAATAAAATACCACTGGCTATTAGTGAACTATGAGAAAAGAAAGTGTATGATTAGAATCCCATTAAAACCCTGCCATATGAATTTATAAATCTGCTCATTTCTCTAGTCTGGGTTACCACAAAGCATATGATGATGCAACTTAAGAAATCATTATCATCAGTAGTGGCTCCTCAGTTTCATTACCTAACAATATTTTCTTAGAACAAAACAAGGATCTTCAAGGAATTAACTTGTTGAGTTATTCTAGAACCTGCTCTGCAGCTACACAGAAAAGACAGCGAAAGTAATGTGAATCACTACAGTCAGGGTGATCTTATGTGGAACTTGTTACAGCTTTTTTAGCCAAGATCACAAACTTTTTATGCTACTTACTCATAGAAGTAGTACCTCTGACACTGCCAGAGGCAAAATTCTTTGACGGGCATGAAAACTAATTCTAAGTCACCTAAAAGCTTTATTTAGAATACAAACAGAGAAAACAGACAGGGTGGTGCTCACTTTCATGTTCAAAGAGAAAAAGAGAATTAAAAAACACCAGGTATCCATTTTGAAAATCAGGAGTGACTGATAATAAGAAGCTCTGAGTGACCCAAGTGCACCTTCCAACTTCAGGACAAGTTTAGGTAGGGTAGGGAGGGTTTTTTCATAATCCATTAGACATAGCTTTAAAATCATATTTTTACATTTCTTCTGATAGACAGAGGAAGGATAAATGTAGTCCAGCTGTAGCTCCTAGAGAACAATTCAAATTTGCCAGGCGGCCCGCTGCAATATGGCAACAGGAGACCAGACACTGCTATATTATGATTTTTCTGTAAAAACATTCTAAGTGACATATTGTCATCTTATGCATAAAAATAAGAACAGATAAATTAACAGCTGAAAGCCTCCAACAGGCTGGTTAGGTCCCCCAGTACCTAATGCCATTCATACTAACCAACACTGTACAACTGCTTTCTTAAATTCCTCCCTGATACCATCTGTTGCTCTTTTGTCACCTCCCCCTCCTGCTCCAGGGACAATCTGCAGGACCAGCAGGCTGCAGCCTTGACCTGTACCCACTGAGCCAAAGCAGCTCTCTGAAATCCCAAGTGACACAGCTCCAATCACAACACGTTTCCTGACAAGAATTCTGTTACTCCCTTTCCCACATGAAGGACTCTACGGATCTTCCCTCAGAAGCACTCCGTGAAGGCGTGTTAGACTACCAAAAAGAGAACACAAGCTGTAGGCTTCTCACTTCTCTGGCCTAGCACAACCAGTTTCTGGAACAGAAAGCTCTGCTCCTCCTGACACCCACAACCTTATAAGCAGCCAAGAAGTATTTTGTTATAAGCAGATAAAATGAACAATAGTGTTAGACAATAATCTGAGTCAGACTCCTATCAAAAATTGTTATGCTCTTTTCCAGCAAAGAGGCAGTTCTTGCCCTCGTAAACGAATGGCAGCTGGCAGTTCTATTTCCCCTGCTTTCTTAGGTCCAATAGTAGAAACATTGATGTTGCTAATGAAGATAAACAACAAACACTTTGTACAGACCATTTTATAACAGAATTTAAATTGACATTCATTGGCATACAATATTTCTCTTGGTCTAATGAAGGTCTGCCTCATCCAAGACCAGATTCTCTCTTATCTTTTATTAAAGAATTTTAGTAGGCAGTATTGCTGCTGTTGTGTTGGAAGAGGACGTGCTTCCAGTTCTTTGTAGCTTTTAAGTGTCTTTCAGCTGAAAACTGTTACATTCTGCTTCAAGACTCTGCAATGTTGTTATTCAACAGATGGTAAATAATCCTCATGAAAACTCAAACTCAACAATATCATAAAATGCAAACAAGCATAACACCCAAAACTAGTCCCAAAACAGTAATACAAAAGTTTGACAATTAGTAATAATTGGTAATAATTATTAGAAATAATTGTTTAAGCAATCCAGGAGCAAAACAGGGAACTTTATGGTACTTATCAAGTTAGACGTTTCCAGTCTTTCCATACTTTCCTTTCAACCAAAAGGAGAAAAAAAAAATTAAAAAAATCTGAAACAAACAACAAAAATACCTCAACTAAACAAAACCACAATGCTCTAATCCTTTAATTCTTTCATTTGCAGATTCACTTCCTGCATCTTCACAGTGCTGAAGTACGACATATATGAATCCAAAATCCATCAGTCCAGATGACTGACACCCTCCAAATGGTTCAATAAACCAAGATTTGTGGGAGCTGCTGCTCTCAAAACCGAGAAATATGGAAAAAAGCTGAGTATGTTCAAGAACCAGAACAGATCTGCACCTACCCCGTGCGATTACCCTAAAACCAATACCTCATAGCTCTAAGGATAATTGATTAAGACCAATACCGCTGCTGTGTAAGAAGGGGTATAAGAAAGGTTTCTCTGAACCTGCCTTAGATTGACACAGCCAGCCCCAGCCAGCCACCCTGGGCATCCACCAGGAAAGCACGCAGAGACCTAAGCAGGCCAGGCTGTGCATACAAGCAGAATACAGAAATGAGTTCACCTATTTCACCCCATCACCCAGACAGTTAAAATCCTCCTCTGGAGCCGCTCATTACAGCACAGCACTCTGCTGATAAGAAAACAGCAGAGACCCCCTCCCGCACGGTGATGTGAGAAGGGCAGAGTCCCCGGGGGGCTCCAGGCTGCGCTGCCGATCGTCCCCGTCCGCCCCGGGGGCTGCTGAAGGCAAGCCGGGCAGGGTGCTGTGTGATGGAGGTACTCACCGGACATGCTGGGCAGGCGGGGGCCGGCCGGGCAGGGCTGGCTCCGCGGCGCCCACCGCTCCCGCCGCCTCACCTGCGGGCGCGGGGGCCGCTAAACCGGCAATGGGATTAGCCTCCTTCCTGCTGCAGGCAGCGGCAGGTGAATTACCCTCGCAGGGACTCCTGCGCAACAGCAGAGAAAAGCCATTAGCGGCGGAGACCATGGCGGGGGGGTTGGNCTCCCGACACGGGCACGGCCCGGAGCTCGGCCCGGCACCGCTCCTGACACGGGCCCCCGCACCTGCTCCAGCTTCTCCAACCGGTGCAGCTGCGCCCACACCGGGATGGGAGAGACCCTCACTCCCCTTCCTCCTGTTCCCACCCGTCCCGTTCCTTTCCCTGCCCGATGCTCTGGCCGCTGTGACAAAGCGTCCCCACCACGCACACGTCTGTGCAGATACCCAGAGGAAGGGACACAGGCTGGGGTGACTCCGCCGAGCAGCGCCCAGAGGAAAACACAGCCTCTGTGGTGGTGAAGGTGGCAGAGTGTGGAAAAAGCTTTCAGAGCATGAGTAGGGTGATTCCAGCGTGGCATGTGGTCACCCAGACACACGGTATTCACCGTGAATTAAGGGAGTCTATTCCTAACTCTCTGGGTCCATCGTGTCCCCTACACATACTCACGGTATGAGAACTTGGCACCCAGATAAGCAAGTAGATGTTTTCAGTGTCAGGAAGCTCATGCTATCCAGAGGGCTGTAAATATTCTCACAAGTGCATAAATAAATGCACATTTACTCACACAGCATGCTTTCACCACTAGCTTAGAAGTCATATAATTGTGACATAATTCAACCATACAATGTCTCTGCAAGGTAATTTTAGGCTGATGTGGTTCAGCCGAGGCATTTTTTGTGCTATGAACATCAGTATCTATGTAGCAGAGGTCAACAATTTTCAGGTAGTGAGCTGCTGAAAAATAATGCCCAGTGGCATTACCCAACTATTTAAAACTTTATTTCCAACAATTTGCAAGAGATCTCTGTTGCCACTCCAAGCTGCAGCATTTGTTCTCTCATACCCTGAAAGAATCCTAAAGGTCCACTGGAGAAGAGGGTGTCATTGCTCTGTAGTAATGGTGAGGTGTTTAAAGCAAGGAAGGATGGACATAAACACATAGGAATGAAGTTTTATTTATCCCACAGAAACAAAATTCTCAGGGATCTGTGTTCACCGTTGGCTTATGTAGACAAGTCAACTAGACAACATGCTTATCAGTACCATAATTACTGTTGTAGATAATTTTATTGGCAGATCTATTTCAGTTGGTGGACTTTATGACTAAAAAAAATATTTTTCTTGGTAATAAAAGTGATGTCTACATTTAGATGATAGTCTGTTTTACTTGTGTTCCAGCAACGTTTTTTTTACAGATAGAATAGATCTTAAGTATAAGAGCAAGTAACACAAGCTGTAGTCCTGATGTTCTAACAGCCAGTTAATATTCCTTCCTTCCTTCCCATCCAAATTTAAATACACTAGAGCTTCCCTATATAACCCCTCAATGACTTGAAATAATAGTAATAGAAATAGTTACTACAATAATTATAAATTTGTTTTTATCATCATGAGCATTCTAGTTAAAAGAGAAATTAACACCTAAAAGTGTACCTGCACACTAGTATACTGATATATTGGGTATATGCTGTCAAATTTGGTATATGCTCAAGCTCTTTTAGACCAAAGAGCTTCAGAGGGGTAAACACTTGGGTAGTTAGGGTTTATCCATTCAGATACATGGATTTTGCTCAAATTCTCCATAATAAATCTGGTTTTGGGCTATTAATATCAACACAAGTAATCAATTATTTTGAAAATACTATGAAAAATTTTAAATAAATTGTCATAGTATAGCAAAACCAAAAATGCACATAGATCCTTTTCTAGACATTTACATTAAAAAAAAAAAGAGAGAGAAAAAATAATAGATNTCTGGCCGCTGTGACAAAGCGTCCCCACCACGCACACGTCTGTGCAGATACCCAGAGGAAGGGACACAGGCTGGGGTGACTCCGCCGAGCAGCGCCCAGAGGAAAACACAGCCTCTGTGGTGGTGAAGGTGGCAGAGTGTGGAAAAAGCTTTCAGAGCATGAGTAGGGTGATTCCAGCGTGGCATGTGGTCACCCAGACACACGGTATTCACCGTGAATTAAGGGAGTCTATTCCTAACTCTCTGGGTCCATCGTGTCCCCTACACATACTCACGGTATGAGAACTTGGCACCCAGATAAGCAAGTAGATGTTTTCAGTGTCAGGAAGCTCATGCTATCCAGAGGGCTGTAAATATTCTCACAAGTGCATAAATAAATGCACATTTACTCACACAGCATGCTTTCACCACTAGCTTAGAAGTCATATAATTGTGACATAATTCAACCATACAATGTCTCTGCAAGGTAATTTTAGGCTGATGTGGTTCAGCCGAGGCATTTTTTGTGCTATGAACATCAGTATCTATGTAGCAGAGGTCAACAATTTTCAGGTAGTGAGCTGCTGAAAAATAATGCCCAGTGGCATTACCCAACTATTTAAAACTTTATTTCCAACAATTTGCAAGAGATCTCTGTTGCCACTCCAAGCTGCAGCATTTGTTCTCTCATACCCTGAAAGAATCCTAAAGGTCCACTGGAGAAGAGGGTGTCATTGCTCTGTAGTAATGGTGAGGTGTTTAAAGCAAGGAAGGATGGACATAAACACATAGGAATGAAGTTTTATTTATCCCACAGAAACAAAATTCTCAGGGATCTGTGTTCACCGTTGGCTTATGTAGACAAGTCAACTAGACAACATGCTTATCAGTACCATAATTACTGTTGTAGATAATTTTATTGGCAGATCTATTTCAGTTGGTGGACTTTATGACTAAAAAAAATATTTTTCTTGGTAATAAAAGTGATGTCTACATTTAGATGATAGTCTGTTTTACTTGTGTTCCAGCAACGTTTTTTTTACAGATAGAATAGATCTTAAGTATAAGAGCAAGTAACACAAGCTGTAGTCCTGATGTTCTAACAGCCAGTTAATATTCCTTCCTTCCTTCCCATCCAAATTTAAATACACTAGAGCTTCCCTATATAACCCCTCAATGACTTGAAATAATAGTAATAGAAATAGTTACTACAATAATTATAAATTTGTTTTTATCATCATGAGCATTCTAGTTAAAAGAGAAATTAACACCTAAAAGTGTACCTGCACACTAGTATACTGATATATTGGGTATATGCTGTCAAATTTGGTATATGCTCAAGCTCTTTTAGACCAAAGAGCTTCAGAGGGGTAAACACTTGGGTAGTTAGGGTTTATCCATTCAGATACATGGATTTTGCTCAAATTCTCCATAATAAATCTGGTTTTGGGCTATTAATATCAACACAAGTAATCAATTATTTTGAAAATACTATGAAAAATTTTAAATAAATTGTCATAGTATAGCAAAACCAAAAATGCACATAGATCCTTTTCTAGACATTTACATTAAAAAAAAAAAGAGAGAGAAAAAATAATAGATAGTTAAGCTGTTTTGATTATTTTGAGGGTTTTTTCCTGTAATTTTTCTTTCATTTGAAGCATTTCCTTCTTTTCCTTAGTGGGACGTAGTTGAACTTGTATGTAGAAGGTATCAATCCTCATATGTCCCAGAAAGCAGTAAACAAAACAAACACAACTTCTTATATATCTTAGCTATCTTAGATAAAACACGGTAGGTGTTTATTAAAAACTTTGAAGAGAAAGAAGCAAAATACATCTTTTCATGGTTGAACAAACAACTGAAGTTGTAACAGCAAAACACTTGTCATTTCATTAATCAAATCTTTCTATCTGACAAAATATATATCAATCTGTTTTAACTCTTAACATGGAAATTAATATTTTAAAGGAAATATTAAATTCCTTGAAAACCATGTTAAAATTATTTTCTCATTCATAAGTTGAAAGTGATAGCCACAAAGGTGTTCATTTGTTTGTATGTTGTCAAGATGTTTCTATGTCTAAACTGATGTACATTATCATTTCTTTCAGGATCAAAAAACAAAAAAGTGGTAATCTAAGCAAGCAACTGATATATATACATTTAAAATATAATTTAGATAAATAGTATTTTATTTTATGTAAAAGTACATTTTTAGTATATCTCTTCCTCTCAATGATGTAACCAACACAAAATCATATTCGCTTCCAAATAAATGGAATTGCGGTAATGAAAACCATGCTTTGCATATAAAATGAAGATAAAACCACACCAATTTCCTTATGCTTTAAAAAGTGAGCTAAAATGGCTGTATTGCAGAATTATGTCAGTAAACTGCTAGCTTTTGCCAGTTTTCATCTGTATTTCATCCACTTGCTGGTGTTTTGATCCAGTTAGCTAAATGAAGGCAGAGAGACAGGAAAAGTGTCAGTTTTCCTGATAGGTTTATCTACATAAGGACATTGTTAGCACGGCAAAGTCAATCAGGAATGAGGGAAAGACATGAAACAGTCTAGCTAGAAAAACTATGTCAACCACACCTCCACATAGCATGAAGTTTAAAAGTCATTGAGACTTAGATTTTAGAGATTGAAGCATCACAAACTCATTCTAAATGAATCAGAAAAAGCTTTGTACCCATTTTCCCTTTTCAAAAGTTACAAATAATACTTTTTTTTTTTTAAAAAACCATCTTTCTAGATTAATGCCTTCAAAGGTTCCTAGAGCAGGGCCTAAGTTTTCAAGATGAGAAACGAAACTTAAGTGAAATTCTAGTTCTTGAGAAGAGCTAAATATAATTTCAGTAATTTATCAATTAAATAAATAAATAAATAAAATTAGCTTGTGTTCCTCTCTATTGTATTTTAAACTGTGGTTTGTCAATATACATAATCTTTTCAGTATATTGTAAAATTAAGAATGAATTGCCTAGCTATAATTCCTTTCACTTTGCTAGTATTCAGACATAAATACAAAGTAAAGGCATTCAAATTTTTAATCCTTTGACAACTACAAATTTTCTTTAAACATAGTAAATGTTACAGAAATATACTGGAGAAACCCAACAGGTGTGAAAGGAAATGGCAAACTCCTTACCTCAATTCTATCAGAACAATTAAGTTTTTTGGCTAATTTTGAAAACAGAAAAAAATTTTGTTTGGTGACTCAAGTCCTCACAAACCCAAACTTTTCCATTTTTAGCTTATATCAAACTTGATTTCTTTGTACTTAAGATAACTTTGGAGTGAAAATCTGTATCCAGCCCTTATGAATGCAGGTCAGAGAGTGCAATACAATCCCTGGATGCTTGAAGCATATCTTTGATGACATAAAGCTCAAGGTTCAAAAGTGACATCAGGTTAGAGAGAGCAGGATTGCAGTGTCCCAAGAAAACGTTTGTTAGAGGAAGATTTTCTTCTGTCGGAATGGCAATGTAGAATGTCACCGACGAAAGTAGCCTGTGATCAGACAGCAACTCTTCTTTCAGTGGTTCACACTGTAGCCCCACCTGAAAAATGAAAATTGGACATTCAGTATTTCCACTGTGGGTGTTCTTTGCCAGCTTTGCCAGCTGCTCTGGGTCACCCGGGCTGGTTTCCACACACAGAACCCTGACTGTCAGGTGCCTCTGCAGTGGCAGAGACAATTGTTTGTCAAATTCCCATCTACTTCAGCACTAAATCAGTGGAAAACTGTTCGGGCCTTACCACGTGGTTTGAAACAAAGTTTCTTATTCTTGTAAGCACTGTAGGCTGCGATTGATCCAACAACCAGGATTACAAAAGCAGAAATTACAGGCGATGTAACTCCAGCTATTAAACCCGAATCTGAGGAAAAAGAAAAAGGTGGGTTTTTTTGTTTTTTTCAGAGGCACTTAAGTGGTTTGTCTTAAGCATATTGTCTACTAAAGTATGCCTTTACCAAATTATGAAAATAGTTTGGTGAAACCATAGAATTAAGCAGATGAATAGAAATTGTGTTATATTACAGCTGATGTGAAAACGAGGTCTTAAAGCCTAATTTATTATATGTGCTACTTTTATACGGCTATCATTGTTTTAATATTTCATAAAGATCAGAAATCAATTGTAGAATAATGCAAATTATTTACTATACCTGTGTTCCCTCCATAATTGAAATGATGCTCCTCGCCTCCTGGAATAGAGGGTGAATTTCATCAAATAAATGTTTGTCATCCTGTTTTGAGAACTAAGTCTTTACTTAGCAAAGTGTGATGTGCAAAGGTCAAAAGGGGTGGCCAAACAAGACTGCAAGAAAAGAGCTCCTCTTCCGCTCCTCACTGACAGCTCTGCTGGCCAGAGGAATAAGTGTTCATCCTCCTGACACTTCCTTTTTGGGGAGGAATGTTATCATCTTATAGAAGGACCATATGTAACAGGCTACATCAAGCTGATTTCACAGGGAGGCCAGTATATTCTGTTTCTTCTCTACTGCCAGACAAGCAGATCATTTTTCAGCAGTTAACATCAAGATCTTAGTCCTGGTCCATCTACTTTAGTATGCCCATGCCCTTTCCTGCAGGCTTCTGTCATATGCTAGAATGCTTAAAAATGTTTTGGAATACTCTTCATGTTCTAGCTTCAGGCTCAGAACCATGCTTTTTTGTGAAGCATAACTAACCTGAATAAAAATAGTGGAGTCTGGCCCTATACCTTCAGACACAAACAGATTACCACTAAAGCAAAACCAGCCAGCTCCAATTTACAAGAATCAGGAAAATGTTGCAAGGGAAATAGGCAAATGTTACCTGGAGGTAAAGGCTTTCCATCAAGGAGATCTGAGTCATCAAAACCTCCTGCAAGATAAAGATTTCAGTTGCAAAATTATCTACAATGGTAGATCCTTCAGCTCCCTTGTCCATTCCTTTTGTTGTGTTCTAGGGTTAGGTGAGGTACCTTTGAAATCCCAGCCTCGACATGCTGGATGGGTCACACTGAAAAATCTCCTACCAGTATTCACCAGAAAGCTGAAGTACTGACACTGTTGGTATCTATGTAATGTGTCTGTTTCGGCCACTTATAGGATATGTGGGTTTGGGCTCTCAGTAACACAAATCCTTATATAATATGGACATCTTGAGTCTCAGTGATCCTGAAGCAGAGTCAGTGGGTCCTTTCCAGGAAAAATTGTCCACAGCTCACCACGACAGCTGTACCCAAAGTAAGTACAGGTACAGGGTGAAAGGCAGAATAGATATACCACATTTACTTTATTTAAGCAAGTGTCTGGAAACAAACTCAAAAGCAATACAGGCTGCCCAGCCCCATCTGCTGTATGCCCCAGGGCCATCTCAAATGCACATCTCAAATTGATTTGAACACAGGCTTATCCCTGCCCTGTCGCTAGATGTCAAATCTGAACCTTTGCATAGTTTAGTGCATATACACGCAAAAGGAAAACACAAACAAGATTAAATATTAATCTCGTGCCACTTAAGATGCAGAACCCCACATTTTGAACAAATAGAAAAACTTTATGGTATCTACACTAACATTTAGAAAAAAGCTTTCTCAACTCTGAGTCAGAAACAGTGACTACAAAAAAAAGACATAGGGAAAAGGAGATAAAAGCTGTTATTAGAGAAATAAGAGATTAAAGTATCAAAATGTCTGCTCTGAACAGCTCATGGCACTATAATTTCTTAAGAGCAAGTAGTCTTACCAGAATTACCACCATAACTTCCTGGGCGTGGTGGAAGAGGTGGGTATAAAGGTTTCCTTGAGATGTCACCTATTGATAATTAATACTGTTAGATGATTGAACAGGCAAAACTGGGAACTGTAAATAAAAATATTTTATACCTATTTCTAATTTGTCCTCCCATGAATTAATAAAAGGATCTTATCAATAGTTAAGAAGATTTAAGCACCATATCAGCAAATAGCTATCTACAAAAACTGACTTAGAAATGAACAGGGAATATTTTCAAAAGAAGAGAAGAATTCACCAAAAAAATTGAGGGAAAATATTTTATGTATATCTGGCAAGTGCTAACATTGTTTAAAGCTGACAGCTGGGAGGCACAATGTGTCACTGTGGGTGCCAGTGGTGCAGTTATTCAGAGCCAACAGAGAAGCTGGTGTTCTAGGCTGGGCAGGAGGCAACAGGTTATCTCATTGCCATCAGCAGGTATTAATAAGGTCTGAAGATTAGTATCATCTAACAGATGCTGAATTTATCTAATGCATAATGAATATTCCGCTCTTGAACTGTGCAAAATTAACTCAGACTTCAGCTTTGCTGTGGTTTAAGACTTTGTGCTAGCATTTAGCCTTAATTTTTTGCCAAAAGGATTAGAAAGAGAGGCGTTGGATAGAGCAGGAGATCTGATGCCTGAAAGCAGTTGCCAAACTGCATTTACAATGCTGAAGAGCTCACTCAGGTCAAACCCTACCAAATTTAGTATCTTGGATTACTGTTCTATGTGCATTCTCTTGCCATCCTTTTCTCAACCAATTCAACCACGTATTTAACTGTTCTCGTAGACAGTGAATTTAGCTCTGCATAAATCAAAATTAGGTCACAGAAAAAAATTTCCCTCCCCCTCCTTAAATCTTTCACCATCCAAACATACCAGATGCCCTTTTACTATGTTTTCTTCTTGCCTAGCTGCTAAATACAATGCTTCTGTTTATGAGCATCATTTAGGTTCTGATCCAGAAAATTATTTCAGTATATGCTTAACTTCAAGTGAGTTTAGCCTACAGACAAAGGATTTTAGGTAGAGTTGTAAAGCTTCAGGGAATCGGACTTTGCCCAATTAATTATATTCAGTAAAGAAAGGACTTGTTCTGTTCCAAGTCTCTGTGTAACGAACTAAGACTCACTGTGGCACAAAAGCAGAAAACCAACTATCCCATATTTCATTTCTATTGTGATGCTGCACTTAGTCTTCTCTAAGCATAAGAAGACATACTGTATGGCATAGCCAGTGAAAAAATAATGTCTTTAGAAATACTGATAATGAGATACATAAATTTAACCTCATCATACCGTATATGAAGGTCAATTAAGAACCTGAACTGAAAATAGAACAAAGAAACAAAAACCAATGGAAATACAATTTTCCATCCTTGGAATGAAAAGGTTTGGTTTAGTTAAGATACCTAAGCTATTAATTAATACTTTAGTCAATATCTTTAACCTATCCTCTCACAACAGCATTCTACAAAAGCTTGAAGGAATGGAAGAATTATTACAGGGTGGAATAAATGAAAATATAAACCTGGGAATTATTAACAAAATTAGATTTAGCTTTGTAAAATGTGGACTATTATGCCATTCAAACAAAGGCATGAAGTGCCACAGGGGAACTTGGAAAAGGGAAAAAGAAAACAATATGAAAAGTGTCATTCTCTAAGGCTGAAACATGAGTAAACCAGACCACTGCAGCTAGTTCAGAGGTTCTGTGCAATTGGCTGGGAAGCAATTTTTCTTTTGTGTAGCTGTGATTAAAGTGGAATTTTAGGCTTTGATTCAATACTAATTGCATTTTGGGTAATTTCAGTACTCAATAACCTTTCTAGAGTACTTAACATCTTTGGTATATCTCTAAGCACACTAAAAAAATTGGTGTACAAATTCCCAAGCTCAAGGATTTCATATGTCTGCAAAGTGTAGTACAGTACTGTGAATACTTTCTAGGTCAGGTCTGGGTGTTATGGGAATATCTGGAAGTTAACAGCATGTTATAACTTAATACATACAATACAAGCTTAAGCTATATTCAGCAGTGCTCATCTCTGAAGCATTCCTTCTTGAATTTCTACTTTGCCATCAGCAGAGCTACAAGAAGCTCAAACCTTTTCATCCAGTGTTACCTCTGATTCCTAATCTTAGGCAGTCTCATTTTTGGTAGCTGAAGAAACTACAGCCGTTACCTTCTTCAAGCTTCTGTCAGAGGACTCCACCCTGAGCCATCATAGCTGAATGGGCCATGTTTGCTCTCCCCAGCCTGGGTGCTCTGCCATGGTACAGCAAGCCCCAGCTAACTTCACTTCATGCAAGGTAGGACAGCTGGAAGCTCTCAAAGGTAGCTGGTGACCAGGTGCTGTCCCCACTCTGCATGATGGCCTCAGGAAGAAGGGCTACATGTACATGAGTTGTAGTAACTCTCATGACCATAGCACCTCCTGCAGTATTGAAATCTCTTTTTACAAATCAGGCAGAGTTCAGTAAAAAGCTATGAAAGGAAAACGTCCCTTTGTATTCAAGGAAACAAGGGACTACTCACCCCCACCAAGAGCATCTCCTAAATGTAGATCGTTGTCTAAAATGAATAGGAGGAAGATGTAGAAAAGTGAGTTACACACAGTTCTTGAGGGAAATGAAATGTTGTTTTAATTAGAATGTGTACAACTGCATGTTTGACAAGCACCTTTTTCAAGTCAGTGCCACAAATTCAAATAACTTATCACACTTTTCTTGAAAACTCTATTAGACTCTAACATTTTCCCATACACTAATTGACAAATAGCACAGTATTTTCTACTCAAAATACAAAGGTTTTTTCCTATTTTGAATTATGTGAAAATAAATCTTACAGTTGAATCAAGATCAATACCTCTTTAATATACCTGAAAGTACAAAAATAAAATTTGCCATGTTACAATATGTAACTGTACCCATTTTAAAAATATACTATTAACAATTAATATACACTATAATAAATACTATAATAAATACATACTATAATAAATGTTAATATAACTATTAACATTTATGTTTGTGTTTAAAATTGGTATATGTATGTTTGGCTTAAGTGTAGTTTATTGAACTGCGAAAACTGAATACCCATTTCAAGAACAAATAATAGGAAGCAATAAACCTGCTTGGGGAGAGATTGAATTAACTAATCTATGTAAGGGTCATGGTGACCCCTTGCTTCAGGCAATCATATGTACCTGTCTGAGCTTGGGAGACAGTCTGTTTTAATTTGCCTGAGCTATAAAGGGTTTTAGATAGAATTAAATATCTGTATGTGAAAGTTACCCAGTAAATCAACAGGCTGTGACCATTGCCCAGCACCATACACGTCTTG
Organism: Rhabdornis inornatus; assembly: GCA_013397075.1. Classification (NCBI taxonomy): domain Eukaryota; kingdom Metazoa; phylum Chordata; class Aves; order Passeriformes; family Rhabdornithidae; genus Rhabdornis; species Rhabdornis inornatus. The sequence goes on along the minus strand of VWZS01007734.1, from coordinate 2,217,314 downwards.
CTGTACCTGGGATGGAATCTTTCCGTGCAATAAACAATTTGTCCATGAGCTGCAGATGCATAAAGAGGGACTCTGTTTCTAACACGCAGGTGTGGATATGAGTATGTGGGTGGTATTTTAAGGTGTATATGGAATGATGGTGAGTTCTGAAAGAAATACGATAGATGGATGTTGTAACTCCAAGAATCTTGTTCTTGATGCTTATATGTGTGGAGTGATACAGTGAATCAGAAGAAAAAGGATAGCAAAACATATCTAAATTTTGGTGACAGTGCTTGTTGCCACAGACGGGTAGATAGACTCTCAATTAAACTAGTGTTTTTTTCATTTTAGATGTGTCAGAATTCCTGAAACACAGGAAAATCACCTTGCAGAAATCTGTTTTCTTTTGTTCTTTATGCCTAGAAGGAGTGGGAAGCTGCTTTTGCATAGTATCTAGGCTTATTTGGGTAACAACTTAGAAATGCTTTGATGTCGCCAGGAAATCTGACAAGAAAATAAACAAATCCATAATACATGACTTGGTTTGTTCTTGTCAGGTGCAGATCCTTCCTGTGTCTGCCCAGCAGAGAGTTGCATTTCAAAAATACCTTTACCTGTCAAATGTTAACACTGTAAGAAGCAACAAATTGAAAACTGGATTAAATTTATTTTTGCGATGAAGAATTCAAGTAAAATGCAAGTTCTGCTCTGGAGGGTTCATGTAGAGATTTGTTGCAGAAATGCTAAGATTGATACAAATGAAATAAAAATGGAAATGCGTGTGTGTGTTGGGACCAGAAAAAAGCAGCAGAGTGTTAAAAAACCAGACAATAAAGGTCGCTGTTCCTAGCAGTAAAACTGAGGAATGTGTTGTTTCTATCAAAACCACCAGGCCTGTGCTCCAATGACAGAGATGACTTGTCAGCAGAGGAAAAGCAGAAAGGCATTCTAACACCAAAGGCTGCAGCATATCACTACTTTTCTGATCATCCACCCAGAAAATAAGTCTGTGCACACAGCCTGTGTTCTCCAAATAAGTGAAAAAAAGATAATAGGCAGCAACCTGGCCAAGGGTTCAGAGACACTGGAGTGAGAAATATTATGAGGCAAAGGACCACTCTATAATACCTGATCACTCCTAAAGGATATGAAAAGTCTGTGGATTCTATTTGTCATTTCTGATCAAGAAGCACAGAGACAGGGTAAGAGCTCAGTAGCTGGCAAGCTTTGTCTCATGTTGTACATGATGCTCACCAGACCAGCTAAGCACACACATCTTGGTGCTCATCAGCATGTGGGTGTGAGAATATAGCTGAATTAAACAGAATGCAGCAACAGTGTGAGTGGGTAAACATCAACTTACTTTGGGACCTTGTAAATAAATATTACCTTCCATTAAATTTTGTGATGAATTTTGCTACATTAGGGAGGTGCCTACAGGAGAGCTTCAACTCAGGCAGAGGTGCATGGGATGCCCAGAGGACACTCCTTGTAACTGGCCTCAGCTGAACAAAAATCTCAGTGAGTCTCACTTCTGAATGAGACATAGAGGAACCCTGAAGTTAAAATGAAGCATTAAGCAGATGCTAGAACATACTTTTGTACCATCTTCCCGCTTTTTCCAAATCCAATGATTGATTTGTAATGCTGTGGGCTTGGGTTTTTCAATAAGTTTTAATTGCTTTTTTAAACTCTCTGCAGTCCTCTGTAGCACTGAAGGAGACTGAAATAGTCTGAAAAACATGGAGTTCTTCCTGCCGAAAAATTTGTAGATTTGATTATGGCAGATATTCATCTGATGTTCATATCTCTAACAGATTTAGGAGTTCCTAAAAATTCCTTTCACTTGACTGAGGCAGCTTTAGTGCAGATATTGGCACCCTAAGCTACCTTTAAACATGACCAAGGATAAAGTATTTTACGGCATAATTCAAATAACTTGAAATGTTTACATTAGGATGGGAACAAATCCACACTTAGTGGAATGTTTTAAAATAGACAGACACTTCTAATCTAGGCCAGACACAAATTTTTTTTGCCAAATGAAGTGGGAAGAAAGAATTCAGCCATTAAAGTATATAATACCAACCACTTTCACAAAACACTGCCCCTGTTTGTTCAAGAGGGAGCCAGAGAATTGTGTGAAAAATGTAACTACTTTCATGCATCTAAAATCTTATTGTAAAGTTTGTCCAGATAAGACCTAAAGTTTTGTTGTTTGTTTTTTGTTTTGTTTTTTTTTTTTAAATCCAGCAGTTTCCAAGCATTTTGTTTGATAGACAGAAAGTTATTCCAGTGCAGTTTAGGTGAAAAAAATTTCTATGTTGTCATAAATTGTTCCATCACAAATGCAATTTTGTTCTTGTTTGGAATTTGGATTTTTTCAATGTTAACAAGTGTTCATTGGAATTTGTTGTTTGGCATTCTCAGGACTGCAGCTCTCCACTGTTCAGAGCCTTTTTTCCTTTCTGACACAGGTGGTTGTAGCAATCAATACTAGATAATGTGAATCAAATACATGGTGAGAGTAAAGAATAGCCCCAACTTTGTTCTGATTATTTTGCAGCTCTGCTATCAAGTGTCATGAATAAATATACTAAAAAGAAAAGATAATAGGGAAAAGAAGGAGAGAAATAGTTAGCCATTTTTAGCAACAGCTACCCGTTGTTATATTCCCCAGGGAGTTCAGAACAATCCAGAAAAGTGTGAAAAAGGTCTTCAGGAAATAAAACACAATCACTGGCCAGCCATGCTCGAACGCCTTACTGGAAGCAGTAAAGACACATAATTGATAATTGTCAAAACAGCACTTATTTTACTTTAAGAAGACAGCTGGTATTCACAAATTATCTCAGCTAAAGTACAGCAGCAAATACAATAAAGAACCTCATGTGAAAGTTACTTGCATATACAAAATCAGTTTTATGACCCATTATTTTATTACTCACTGAACACAGGTCTTGTCGGCCTTCTGATCACTGTAGGCTTCCTGGTAATTATGTCATCTGTTGAACACAATGGCACGACAATAAACATTAACAGCTTCAACTTAACAAAAGCAGGTATCTGCAAATGTAGAGAGCTGCTTTCAATAATCTTTTATTTATCACAGCAGAAGGCAAAAATGAAGGAATATGTTTTCAAAGCTATTTTTTGCTTGTTTGTTTTAAAGAGGATTTTCATTTCATTATAGAAACATTGAAATCTAGCATTCTCCAGTTCTGTGTATCTTTATTGTAAGTATTTAACTTCACATTCCATTCCTCAAGGAAAAAGGCTTAAGATTTATTATTAGATGTAAATACCATAGTAAAATAAGGATAGAAAATTTACATACCAGGGTGATCAAGGGCATCAGCTAAATCAAAATCACCTTGACCTAGAAGGAATGTGACAGAAGACACTAAGTCAGCAGGCAGGTTTCCATGACCTCCAGACCTGAGGGCTCTGTAGAGAGCCAGCACACCAGTTAAGAGGCAAAAGAAAGACCCAATCAAACAGCACAAGCTGTCAGCTGTCATCCCTGCACAGCGCAGTCCTGAATGACTGTGAGAGATGGGCTCATTTAATTCAAGGAAGTTATTTGTTCAGGTAGGCCAAAGAGAAGCTGCTTTCTTGTGTTATCATATTTACCTCCTGTGCAAACACCCCTTCGAAGAACACAGGTTGCCAGTTAGAGGGCACAGGACTATTGCCAGGAGACAGCTGAAAGTAGCATTCAGCATAGTACATGATTTTGTGAACCAAAATCATTAGGTGAGAATTTTTAACATCTTCATTATTATTTTACTGGCTCAGTTTAGCAAGCAACTTTGCTGTCAAGCCTGCCTTGTAATCACTTGCAACACAATTCAGCTCTGGTTTTTTAACTCTTACTGTAACATGGGCCATTAGTAAAAGATACTAAGATGTGTTTACCTAATTTAGTTTCCTCTGTAAATTAAAAAGTCTGAAAAGGGCAAAAAAAATATTCCAGTTCTCTGTTAGGTGACAACAATGTCTTTGAATGTCATAGCAGAGTAATTAGTATCTGTACTTTTGAAGTTAGCAGGCAAAGAAAACTAGAAAATATTTTAAATGTATAAACTGAAGTCGATGACTTTGAACTGAACACACACAGCTATTCATGTGAGTTTTACTTTCAACTCCACAATCTTCCACTTTCCTTGTAATATACAGGCTTCATGAAATATATGTTTGCAGTATATGTGTCCACTGGTTTTCATCCCAGATGATTTCATCAACCTTGTGTTTGCATTCCAAACATAAGATCAGCCTACACAAACCCACAAAAAGTCATGACATGCTATGACTTCCCTAAACAGAAATGCATTACTGTGCTCTATCTAGTAAGCCTCAAGCTGCACTTAATCTGCATATGTTTATTATCCCTTGTAAGAGGCTTAATACCTAACTGCTCATTCAGGCATTTTCCTTGGCAAGTCTTGAACACTTCCCAGCAAGAAAGGGGTCACTGTTCGAGTGAAGAAGCTGAGGAACAGAGAGAGGCTGTCAGAGGTCTGTCAGCACAGCAGTGCTCAGCTCCTTCATCTTGTCAGGTCCTGTACATCTCCATGGCATTCTTCTCATTAATCACTGTTCCTGAATAATAGCTCTCGCCTGTGTCACAGAGCTTCCAGAAAGATTAATTATCAGTGGTGAAACACTGTGTGATCCTCAAATACCAGTCAGTGTAGGAATATAAAGTAGAAATGTTTTGATTCCCACAAGGATTTTAGTGTAAGTCTGTGAACTTAATTATAGATGGGGTCTGATGGAAGAGATAAAACCAGGCTGGAATGCAAAGTAGGAATGGCTTCTAAAGCAAAACTGTCCCAATAAAATATTAAGAGGAATATGTTTGGTAGATACAAACAGGTAACAGCATAAGACTTTCTCAGTAATGTCAGCAGAGTGGCAGGTTATCTCTTTATTATTTCATTTGTTCTTGGAGCGTTGTCTCATCTGGCCACTTCTCCCTCCTCTGCCCTGGCCCCTCAGCTAACATTGCCAAGTTCAGTAACTTTTGGATTGGGTCTTCAGGTGGATGATATCCATGGAATCATAGAACCACAGAATGGTTTGTGTTGGAAAGATCCTTAAAGACCATATATTTCCCACTCTCACTGCCTTGGGCAGGGACACCTTCCCTAGACCAGATTGTTCAGTGACCCATTCAACCCTGAATATTTCCAAGGATGGGGTATCCACAACTTCTCTGGACAACCTGTTCCAGTGTCTCTCCACACTCACAGTAAAAAACCAAGTCTTCCTAATATCTAATTTAAAACTACTCTCTTTCAATTTAAAGCCATTATTAAAGCCTTAATCTAAGACTCTGACAGGCTGGAGTTTTTTAATGTGAATCCATTAAATACATAAATATATAAAATAAACAAGCTGCTTCATCAGAAGACACTTTCTGCTGGACCCTGAGTGCACCACCAGCCCTTACTGGCCCCGAGCTTCTGCCCATGGGCTGTCACCCCAGCCATGGAACCCTTTGATCTTGATGCAGACACGCTATACACAGGCAGACATCCTGGCATTATCTTGACTTATATGGCCAAATTATATTTTTCTGAAGCATTTCTTCAGTGCCAGCAGTACAAGCACCTTAAGCTTGACTGTCCTTTGATTTTGTCCTCCAGTAAAATCCTCATTTTTGATCAGCATCCTGACTACTGGAGGAGGCTGTCTGACCTGAACCCCATTGCCTCAGGATACCACCATCATCAATGGCTAAAACAATTTCTTGTTGGAGTGAGTCATCAGGAATAATTTTGTAACCATAATCAGAATAAGAGTCACAAGAAATAATTTTGTAATACAGAAGAGTTGTTGGCCAAACCAGCTTCTTTGTTACAGGTCATGACATGCAGGAACTAACAGTATGGAAAGCAACTACTGAAGTCCTAATGCTGTAAAGAGAATGTGACAAAATTGCCTTGTGAAGGAAGACTGTGAAAAACTTTGAGGTAGAATATTTTTTTGAAGTTAGGGAAAAAAAATAGAAGATGGAAGCTAATTAGATTATGAAATTCAAGCAAGATGATGCAGATGCTTTCAATTGCACGAGAACTGAAGCAAAACAACAGATTGAAACAGCTACTGACACCTGCCCTTCTTCTAGGCAACACCAATGCTTCCCTCTCCTATTGTATGTCTGTTCTGTTATGGAAAGGGTGTGAAAAGGCAAAAGGTGTTGTTTTGAGACTTCAAGGGAGAAACAGAAGAAAGCTACAGAAATTTTGAAAAGACAAAAAAGAAGACCGAAAATCTGCAGGAATTATTCAGATTGATTTTTTTAAAAATTATTTCTTATGATAAACCAAGCAATAAAAAGAAAAGGACACCAACACAGAATGACTGTCTGGGAGTAAGACAGGAATCCACAGTGAAATCTCTTTGACTATATAAACATAAACCTTGACAGATGGGCAGTTTGTATGAGGACATCTGTGCAGCATGGTAAATTATACTAGAATAAACCAAAAGACTGCTTGGACCCTTGATGCCAACTTCCTCTGATAATAATGTCAAATGACCACAAGCAGTGAGATTCTGTGGAGCAGAATTTTAAACACTCATTACCATTCCTGAGACTGTAATACCTAGATACTTTTAAGAATCTAATTTAAGGAGGATAACAGTTGGTTAAATAGCTGAATGACTCAGACTTTATCCATACCATGGTCAGTCTAAAAACAAAACCACATTAGAGTCTCAGAAAATATTTAGCTCAATAGGGGCTACAGTCACTTCAGAAAACTCTGAAGATGAATGACAAGGGAAGTACATTAGTGAAGCTCTCCACAGAACAGACTAAAAAAAATTAATTTTCTACATAATCTTTTTTGTTTTGGATCAGCTTCCATAATAGAAAGAGTTAGAAATATACTGATGATAACAAGAATGAAAGAAATTTTAGTGGGGCAGAAAGAGCTTTGTACCACTGGGGTTTTTTTAATTGGCTGGAGTTTTTGTGTTTGTTGCTGTTGGCTTTGTTGTTTGTTTGTTTTAATCTGGATAAAGTTGTGAAGAGATTTAGCTGTGCAGGTGGTATTATCTCAGAGTTATCTCTGCTATTACTGCTTTTCGGCTAGTATGCTATTTTCTTGGCATTACTTCTAACCTTTCTTCTGGGAATATCCCTGTTTTGACAAAGAAATAAAATGACTGTAATAATTTTTTTGTGGGTGGTCCTCAATGACTCTCAACAGAGAATTTGAGAAAATGCTTGCAAAGTTATGTCCTCAGGCACATCTGCATGTAGTGTTCACAAATTCTGAATATTAGTTTCCTGAAAATGTGACCCAAATACCCAGTCACTAAAATGTAGACAGTGGCATCTTTTGTCTATGGTTTAATTTGTTATCTAAATGTTGACTGGGTCCACCACCCTTTCTTTAACCGTGTATCTGTTTGATCACAAGGGTCTGAGGTCCTACAGCTTTTGAGTTGCATTTGTGAGGAACAAGGCTGGATTCTACAGGTGAGTGTTACCAGTTTGTCATGACAACAGCAGTCAAGTTTTCTGACAAAAGGCTACCACGACATCACTCTGCAATTTTCAATCTCCATATGAACACAGCTCGTGGCCCTTAAAATGATGCAGTTTTAAATAAGGCAGCAATGAATATTCCTAAGTGAGGATCAGGTTATGTGACAAATGAGATTAACTTCTCAGGCTTCTAATATGCATATTCTAGTATTAAAAAGAAGCTAAAATCCATGAGAAAATGCGTTTGTATGAGTTTGTATGTGTTTCTGGGCACACAACTAAAATGCATATATGTACATCTGTGTTAGATAAATAATTTTGTCATTAAGATGATTAATTGTCTTTGGGTGCATTGCTAGTAGTCATATGTTTGGGATGAGATCACCTGTGTGATAAATACATTAGAAGCAACTAACTTCTAATTCTAAGCCAGATAGAAATGGAAAATAAGTTGATTTTACAGTATTTCAAGACTTGAACAAGTGTGATTTCTTCAATGTAATTAAATAGGAATTGTTTCATGAATACAATGAGTTTAAAACATTATGAAGCTGGCAGAGACGGAGAAAGAAGTCTGTGACTTAAAAATGAGAACAAAAATTTTCTAAAACAGTATGTTACCAAAATCACTCATGAGTCTCATTTTATGTGTTTATTTTTAGCTGAAATTTTAAGTTATTCTTCACACAGACCATTTCTGATTATGATACAACCAAGAAACCTATTTGCTCCATAATGAGAAAACAGCATGTATTTTCCCCTGAATGGGACTTGGAACATATCTGTGTACTGGTCCAACTTTATTCAGGAAGCAATTATAGTTGTTTAAAGGAAATTACTCATTTCTGGGAGAACACAAAGGTTTACGCCCCAGAGTGGACACTGTGGACAAAATCTCAATGAGTAGGTACTGTGTCTTTCATGTAATGGCCTCATGATCCATATTTCCTGATGATGTTACTGGAGCTTGTTTTTCCTTCAAGGACCTTTAGTTTCATAAACAATGATTGCCATTACAACCCCTTGATGCTGGGGTGGAAAATGAGTATGCTTTAAAATCTATAATTAAGATCCAAGGTCCAGTATATAGACCACAACATGTGGACCTGATTATTGGCTTCATGTTTTTTGCTAGGCCATTTCTGGTTTTAGTTTAAATGCAAGGGAAATGAAATGGGCTCTTTTGCTTATTCATACAAGAACACATTTAAATAATTACCAGCAACTAAGATGCACTAATAAAGAAGGAGTGACAGTACAGCTTTAGCTCCGCGTAACACAGTCTCACCAAACACAAGAAAATCTTTTAGTTCTATGGTATTTGCATCTTCAGCATTCTTTCATTTCTCCATCCTAAAATTTACTTTCACACAGCTTTCTGAAAGTTTTATACCTTCCCTATTTCCCACATGATATGCCCTGCATACATAAAATAAAACAGATATAATTTTCTGTATTTTGCATCAGAGAGTGTGCAGAAGAAGATGGTGTGTGCTGTAAAATTGCAGGTAGAGCAAAGAAATTGGGATCTACCATGAAGGAACAACATACATGTCCCTGTACATCTTACTCAGATTTTCAGCTTTGTGTCATGAGGCAGAAGAGCTTAGCCCACAGTGTGGGCTCTTCATCCAAAGCTTCTCTCTGTCACTACAGGTTCATGAAACCACCAGCCCTTTTCAGCCATTTGGTCTGAGAGGCTCAGGCTTAATGGTGGTCACATTACATGAGAACTGTATTCAAACAAGAGTCCTGTATGAGTATTCCTACTGAAATCCTTAGTGTGGCACAGGCAACAGCTGTGTTGGGCTCTCAGAGTGACCACTCACTGCCTAAGTGTCAGCTGGCTAATCCCCACTTTCTCCAGTGAGTAGTTTGGAGACAACAGAAAGAACTAAATATAATATAGGTGGTGAGGGAGGTGCCAGGCTTTGCTGTTTCTCTTGCTCACAGAGTGTGTTTTAATGTTCCTCTTCCCACTTTCATACCAGGTACACTGGTAAAATGCATTCAAAATAGCTCTTGACCTTCAGTTATGGATAGCCCCTGGTTTCTCCACCACTGGTGTAGTTAGACCAGGGATGTAAGGAAGGACTTCAACTTGTCTCCTAATCTTAGTGCCTACTCTGGCCTTTGCATTCAATTTTCTTTCTGTAGCGTTGTTGCCCTTTGAAAATACATTGCTGTGATTTAACTTCTACATAAATTCTACATAAGTAGAATTAAAAACCTATTGGTAACAGGCAAAACTTATTCAGTGGAAGTGGCACTGTTATATTTTCATAACCCATCTGAGCCCATTCTTTCAGCTGGGATAGTGTGTTTGCCTACAGAGGATATTGTACTACAGATTTAAGATTTAAGTGTTTTTAGTATTTTTCCATAATGTTCATAGATGTCAGCCTGTGGAAAGGAAGGAAGACTCTAATCAAAACAAAATTAATCTCTCTCCTCCCTACTATGATGCAAAATGCCACAGAAAGGTTTATTTTTATTAATTTATAATCTTGAAAGAATTCTGACATTTATTTTTTATTGATTAGCCTCAATGGGATGGAAAGTGTTTGACAATTAATGGTGCAAATAAATTAATAATACATGCACAGGCAGGTTGGTCACTGCTGCCAGGCTTGCAACATGGCAGCAACGTTTGAAAAGTGAACCTGAGAAGCTGAGTAACTGCACCATTTGTTTTCTCCTCCCAAGCTCTGATGTTGCAACAGTTCTGCCCCTGTTAGTGTTTCAACCAGTTCAGGTATGTGTATTTTTCAAACTGTAATCACACCCTTAGCTGATAGCACAGATGTGCCTACGGATAATCACAGTTCAGGTCTTGAGATTGACATAGTTTTGGCAGCCAGCATAAGAGAATTTGGTGCTTGCTGAATCCCTAAGTGCTTCAGCACAGGGACCTCACACAGAACAACAGTGAGGACTGCAGATACATGGAGCAGTATAAGAAAAACAGGACTGTGTTTTTCATCTCTCCTGTTGTCTTTTAACTCCAGTGAAAACTACATTATTCATAGAACTAAGTCACATAGGGTCTCAAATTCAAACAAGTCTATAATTTTATCCCCCTAAAGTGCACGGCTGATTAACCTAGACCACAACTGATTTTGAGTCTAAAACTTTGTAAGCCTTAGCTGAACAGAGGTGCATGGTTTACTGACTAGCAATAAATGCTGTTCCCTTTACCTATGTAGCATTCAATACCTGATGGAGTAAATGTAAACCATCTCAGACATATCAGTCTTTGCACTGTCTTTGTTACTGGCTAAACATGTGCTCTATCAGTCAACATTAAAGATCATGGATATATAGATTATCTCTACGCTGGGAACCTGAGGAGCATTGTGAGCAGTCATGTCTTGGTGAGAGTCTCAGTTGCCTTTCAGGGGAGAGCCCCCAGGTTGCACAGCTTCTCCACTGCAGGTGTGCATGCAGGTTTGTGGCCCAAATGTTTGAAAAGGATGCATGAACCTGAGTTGTGTCTGAGCCCACCTTAAATGGGCAGAGCAGACACAGCCAAACCTGAATTATCAGAGATCAGCCAAGCTGCAGGAACTGATGAGGGATGTCACTGTGAAATTCAATGGAAGAAGTTTCTGTGAAGTTTGTTTTCTTTGGATTGGGCTAAAAGCCTCACAGACAATCAGTTATTGAAGCTGAAATATGTCAGAGCCTTCACGTAACCTACCTAAGTCTAGAAATTCCAAAAGCCAGAGTGTAGCTAAAAATGGAATACTGCAGTGAGCATATATGTTTCTGAACTGTATCACATTTCACTTTCCTTGTTCAATATGGTTCTTGGTTCTGTTATGCTTCTGACGAGACATGTCCATCAATGTAGTCTAGCCAACTAACTCAAGATAGTTGGACATAAAGGAAATGCTGGATGGTAAGAGGAATGATGTCATCTGGTCTGGCTGTGGTGGGCCAGTAGTTTATAGATGCTATCACAAAGGATTACAATTTAGAGAAGAATTTAGCTTCCTATAAAAGGGTGAATCATGCCATAGACATTCCTTTCATAGGAATTTAGACCAGCTTTTCACCAGCATGGCCAAGCCTTTGTCATATCTTGTCTTGATTGGGATTGAGAAGAAGTTCTTGTAAATATTCCCTGAAACATAGTGAATATTTTGATGATAAAACTCAGTGGCTGTTACCACAGAATTAAAATAATAAAGTTTGTTTGTCAAAGTGGATTAAATAATTTCCAGAGTCCCAAGACTGTGCCCAAAGCCCACAGCAACTTCTAGCAATGACTTCTCCCCCAAAGCAGAGGCTGAACTGGCTCTAAATTAACACATGTATAAATGAAAAAATGATTAGGCTAACTACCCTTGTAATTAAAATACTAGACTATATGCAAGTTTGCTTGCTCATGCTCAGATTGTCTGAACAGAACTATTCAGCATATGACAGTTACAGAACAAGAAAGTCTGCATGCTAAGAGGTGAGAGATTGCATGAATCATCACTGCTCACAACACAACATGCAGGCCAGCACAGTCCTACTGCTCTGCTCTTTCTATGCCATGCTAATTGCTGAAAACCTCTAAACAATTCCTCATTTGTTAAAATCAAACCATTGAACTAAGTTAAGAAAAGGTGTTTTTCTTTGCCCATGACTGCAACATCTCCTAGGGACTTGTTTTAAATCAGGGGTGGTGGGAAGACCAGCAGCAGCTGCTGTTTTGGAACTAGTGTTTAATGATTGATTTCTTCTTGCAGCCAGCACTGTACTAAAAGTTTCTTCAGGATAATATACAAAAAACAAAAGATTACAAGTACACCACATGGCAGATGAACACAAAGTTAATTCTATTTATTTTGACCTCAAGAAAAGTTTGGAAAAATATTTTGATGAAAGAAATTGTGTTTGAATATAGTAAAATGACCCAGTATGAAAAGGCTACATCTTCCCTATTGCTATTCATTAATCAAAAAATATATACAAAATGTATTAAATTCTTAATTAGTCCTGCATGAAAAAGTATGCTTATATGTGGAATACATTTACTAAGGTTAATAAACTATTAGTTTATAATTATTAAAGCATATGCACCAATATAAAAGCATGAACACCTTTAAACTGAATAAGAATTTATTTTCACAATAAAACTCATAGGTTTCAAAATATCAATAACCAAGAAAAGCTTTAAAACATGAAATCATTATTTGACTAAGGATTTCTTTGTAAACTGTAAGTTCCCCTGGAAGCTCTCATTTTACAGCTTCCATTTCAAAAACTTTATACTCAAGCCTAAGCTTGTGAATCATTTCAAGGATGCAACACTAGCAAGAAAATAAGAACTAGCTTCAACTAGCATAGCTATTATGAACAATTATCCAGGAGACGTGTATCTCATTAGAAACTAGTGAAGTACATATGAACACTTTTGAATGCTTCTCTTTTGAATGAAACAGTACCTACAAAAAAAAGAAAATGCTAGCAAGCATTTCCAAATAAACAAGCATCCCTTTTAGGACATGAGAGCTTAGGTTTTATGGATCGGGTTTGGTTTTTTTTCATTTTTAATATGCCTTTGAAATAAAGGTCACTTACCTCTTACATGGACTAGAAGGAAGCCAAGGCACAAAAGCAAAATACTTCTGAATCTCTCCATGCTCTTCTATACGGTGCCTTGATTGCACCAGCTGTTTTTTTCCAAGCAATGAAGTTGCAACTGCAGTGACAAGGTTTGAGGGAGACACTTGGAATCAGCAGCTTTGCCCAAAGAGGTTTCTCACCACCACACCCAAGCTCTGCAAAAGAGAGAGAAACCTTTTTGCGTACAAGGCAAGTGAAAAAAGCAAGCAACCCTGCTAGAGCCAAGATGTGAGCAGCACCTTAAGTGCCACCTGTGCTCCAAGAAACTTATTTATCACCCAGGCAGGAAGCACGGAGAGCGGGGGAAGCAGTGGCAGCACCCAATGAGGAGGGTGCCCGAACACTGGATCCACCTCCTTCCCAGAGGGGAAAGCCAACCTGTTTGGCATCCTCGCCTTCAAAGTAGGGTGTGGTGCTGCGGGAGCTCAAGTAGCTTGTAAGAGGAGACTGTCCTTCTCTGAAGCACACTTGAAAGAATCGCTCAGACATACTCTGTCCTCAAAGCAGCACTTCCCTGCTTGTTTCTTGGCTCAGCAATAACAGCTGATAAAAGCAATCCTGTCAGCCTTACCCCCTTACCCGGGCCACTAAATTAAGGAAGTGGATGGAGGTTAGGAATCCACTTTGCAGCAAATTGGAATTGGCTACAGAGGGATGACAAAAAAACCCCCTAGTTTAATAAATTTAAAATGTGATGTTGTACTACTGAACTGAAGCATGCTCCACTCCCCAGTGGATGCTTATCTTCACAGGTAAACATTGCCCATCATGACTGTTTCTATTAATCTAGTCTGTTTTTTTTAAATATAACTAGCTGTGCATATCCTACATGGGGAGAGATGCCAGATAGTGCTGAATGCAATAGTACAAAGCTTTGGAAAAAGAAAAAAAATCATGCATCTATCTGTACATGGACATACTTTTAAATTTCTGATGTGATTTAAATCCAGTTTTGTCATAGCATCACAGCTATCTCATCCATCTCTCTAGCAAACAGATGTGCCTACAGTCTTGTCCTTTGAACTGGATTGCAGCCATCTCTCTGGTGCCCAGCACCAGCAGGGTGAGTGGTGTGCATCCTCCCTTGTGCTGGGGAATAAACTGCAGGGGGTTTTGTCAGAGCTGTTTTGTCTAGGACAGCAAATAGCTCAGGACCCTGCTGCCAGGAGTGGCCAACCTGAGCACTCGTGGTGTTGCTGGGTGATTCAGTCTGATGTGGGGCACAGGCTGCCCCCAGCTGCATTTCTGTTGAGTCACCCAGAACATACAACTGAACTCGTGCTTTTATGCTAACTACAGATGCAACAACATCAGATGGACTGATAGAACTTGGTGATACTGGATCCTCAAGAAGCTTGATGTTCAAGTAGGTCAACTCCCCCCCTCTCCCTTGCCCAAATTTGAAACACCAGAATCGTTTATAAAGGTCTGGCTTATAGCTACTAATAGAAGTTCTATAGTTCAATTTGGGTATCATCATTCTCCATGTCAGGACCAACTGCTCAGTCTCAGAACAGTTAAGGACATTTAGGCTGAAGATGTGACTTTTTCAGCCAGTTAAAACAAGAATTATACCATGAAATGAGCAATCCCATAAATCCACTGTTTTTTGTTTTTTATTTTCCAGAATGCCAAAAGCAGGCCCACGTGTGCTGATCTTCATACAAGTGATGAATTTGCCTGAAGGGAACAGGAGTGTTGGCAAGGTTAGGTACTAGTCCCAGGCAGGTCTAACAGCTTACACGTGTTCAGTAGCTTTACTTCAAAATAGTTGTTCCTGCAAGTAAAGTCTTCCCAAAATGCAGTCTCACCTGTCTGCTGATATAACTCCACCGTGAAATTGAACATTCTCAGATAAAGTTTGAAGATGATGCTCATCTTGTTCAGTTCTCCTGAAGCCAGTTGTTGCCCTATCTAGCTAAGTAACAGTATGAAAGTGGGTGGCACTGGAAGGAGTGGATCTAGTGTAGCAGTCAGGATGTCTTGAACGCTTATCCCCCTCCTGTTCCTGGGAGCATTACAGGAATTTAATCTCAGTGCTGTCAAAAATATGCAACAGCTTGCCCAAGATGTAAAAAATATTGTATATTAAATATATGAGCTAATACCTGACCATAAATTTCAGTTTTAGCACTTGAAAAATCATTGACCCAGCTTTTTCAGAGTAAAGGAAAACAAAGTTCTCTCTACCATTCACCTGACAAGGTGGATGAATTGCCTATTTTTTTTTTTAACTTGTCTTTTAAGGAAAATCTCAGTATTTTAGAAGTGCAAATGGAGGTAGAAAAGGAGACAGTGTGTCTGTCTATTCTCTACACCACATACTTTAGCCCATCAGGCCTCTTTCAGATGAGACAAGCTAAAAGGGAAAAAGAGCTCAGTCACAACTCATCACAGTGCCAGCCCCATCTTTCTGTGGGTGGAGGTCAGACATTGCTCTCTCTGGCATGGGTAACCTGCTGTATGTGTCTGCTGGAGATGAAAGAACTGAATTATACACTAGAACTACTTGGGAATGCCACTAATATCCTACACTACTCATCTTTTTTTCATAAAAACAGAAGTACTTTAATTAAAATATTGAAGCATCCAGTAATATAAGCCATTAATTTAAATGTAAGCCAAACACACAAGCGAATTGGTGATACAATTTCTTGACATCAGAATACAATTACTACAAACTAGCTAAAGCTTCAATGATTTTTCAAGAAGATGGAGGAACGTGTATTTTATTCTTGTGGTTATTAAAGTACTCCAAATGCAGAGATTTGGGAAAACTGTGGGTTTTCCCCATTTAAATCCTTTCCCCATTCCTAATAATCTCTTCACTTCCTTTTAAATGTGTCTTTATATCTGTGTAATAGAAAAGAGCAAAAAGGAAGTAATATTTTCAACTTGTGAAAAGGTTATGGCTTGCTTCATAATCCTCTCAAGTGAAAAACACATAGGACAGTGTGTTTGAGATGGTGTCCTAAAGTAATAAGTGGGGGAAAAAAAAAAGCCAACACAGAAAAGCAGCATTGGAAGTGTAATTCAGGCCAAAATATCCTGAAAACTGAGTACACTAAAATGTTTTTCTTTGCATTCAAAATTTGGCACAGATACTGAAATATGCACAAGTAAGAGCTACAGCAAGAAGCTGCCAAATGTTACGCTTAAGATTTGCTTGCTTTCATTTGCACAATCCAATGAATTAATTTGGATAACTTTGAATAAGTGTTTCAAATGAACATCACATTTGAAAACCAACAAAACATTTTTCAAGCCTCCTTTTCCACCAATAGGATGAATAAACTGCCACTGCAGCTACCTTGTAGAAGCTAAAGTGACATACTATTCTACAACAAGATCTTGCTTTGATTATTTTTCCTCTTATTACTGATGGTAACTCCTCCTCATCCTCAAAGGAGGTAGACTGGAATAAGAAATGGCAGTGAAGAGGGTGTGCCACAGGAACAGAACAGTGCTCTTTGTTGCCTTGCCATCCATTTTAACTCAGTTTGATAGTGAAGGTACGTCACAGGGATCAACTTGCAGTTTGGACCTAGAAAGGACAGTATTTTTTCGTTCCACTGCACAGTCTGATTGAAACACGTATAGAAACTACATTAATTCCCACATCGGGAAGTCGATGGCAGCTCAGGGCAGCAGCTGATCTGTGGGACGTGACTGTAGAACTACTTCAGTAGAGTGGTGAATAATGGTTAACTGGTAATGTTTCCTGTTCCAAGGAGTGGGAGAAATAATGAATTAGAACATTTAGCTCTGTAAGGTAATGGCAGTTGAGAGACAAAGAAACAAGATCAAAGTCTCAGTGGGTAGTGAGGCAAATAGCCATGTAGCAATTAATACTCCAATAACTGCAAGTGAACTGCTACATTTTATCCACAGGTAACAGAAACCCAAAAAATGGTACCTTCTCACAAGAGAACAGACTGAAACTTCAAGTCTTCTGTTTAACCTTTTTATCCAGATGGCAGCAGCCAGTCTTTTTTCCTTCTTCCACAACTCCAGACTGTGGAACCATGACTGGACAAATCAGTAAGTCGGAAAAAACAGAAAATTTGTTACTATTTAGGCACTTGGCAACCCCTGCTTCGCCTTCTCATTCAGTTATGGTCCTCTCACATCAGAAGGTGAGACAACACATGGCCCTGCAAAAGTGTCTGCTGCTAAAGGATCTGATGATAACTGGACAAGGAAAATTGAACAGTTAAGTTTGCCCATACTAAGATGTCTAAGTGCATATTTTCAGTACATTCTTGGTTGTCAAATCTTTTTCTTCAAAAGCCATGCCTGTCCTTCACACAGACAGATATCCTCTCTACACTTCACATGGGTAAGCATCTCCTGTAAGCAGCTCAAAGCTTTGTTGCTTCTGGCCAACTTCACTCCAATATGATTAAAATGTCTATACGAAATAAACCTCAGCTGCTGATGGAGCAGGAAGACAAACTATTTAAAGGATCCTTCCCTAAGTGAGTGAGCACCAAGTTTTTATGTTCAGAACTACTGAAAAGAAGAACACATAAACTTTTTTTTTTAATTTATTTTTAGAAAAATCACAATGTTGATAGGTCATAATAAGTAATTTTTAGGCTCACAAAAGCTGAAAAAGGACTCAAGAGTCTTGGTTAGCTAAAAGCTATTTTGAGCTCCTCCTGCTGTTTTATCCCTAACAAACACTGACTTATTTTTATTTACTCTACGCTTGGCACAGATATATCTTGTTTATTCATGTAGGCAAGCAGTACTTTAATTTTCTTTGTATTTACATCAATCAAATGTTTATGCTGGAATTACTTTTGCACTCTCAAACAAACGTAAAGGTTTTAGCACTTTTATACTAACAGAAGACGTGGGGCAAAAAGAGACTTACAAATTAATTCCGTAAGAAAATACTAAAAATTTGTGTAAAGCTTTGTTGCAAGCTAAGAAACATGTACAAGAAATTCTTAAATGAATTATCCTTGGCATACATTCATATTTGAATGTACAGATATATTTACAGGTTTAATATCCAAATTCATTAATTTCTAAGTTCTAAGATCTTCCATGAAATGCCATCTTCCTGTAGAACTTCGTTGGGTAGCTGAAGCCCATTAATAAGACTCATATGGTAAAACTGCATGAAAATTGAAAGCAATTAGAATGAAAGCCAACAAAACTGGTCAGACCATTCCTTTCTGACAGAACTAGTTATTATTCCAGATTTAGTCCTTTAGCTGTTATGAGTTGTAGTTTTCCATGTTTCCACAGATCCTAGAAACATTCCTGTTGCTTTCAAGAGCCCCATCATGGGTCACAAGTGCTTTCAGAGAAGGATGCAACCATAGGTGATCATCCTAAGGGAATCTTTCACAAGTCCAAAAGCACTTCTCACATGTTTGCTATTTCTAGTGTTCACTGGATGCCTGTAGAGTAAGGTTGGCTTGTTCTGGTCAGTCTTGCTGTTTGTAGTTTGGAACTGTGGTACATGTCCCTTACACGTGTATGATAAGCCTTCTGAATTCAACACTACTTTCTCTTAAGCTTTTGGCTATGGAAGTCTGAAGATGTTAATCCCCACTCCCAAGTACTTCATCCACCACTGTTTAGACAATGCCAAACATCAATGTCACCAGAAATGCAAAGTCCAATTATGTTTCTGATCTGCAAAACAGGCTTTTCCACAACTGACCAGCTTAATACTTGCTAGGCAGGAAGAGCCAGAAAGGATGAAGGCTTGGTGCGCATTAACTTCGAGTTTTCTCAATCTGTACCAGACAGATGCAATAAAAAAAAAAAAAAAAATCTAAAAACAAAACCGTAATTTTTGTCTTCTGAATGCTCAAGCACAAGCATGTCTTCCCTGGCAGCTGGCCCAGGCAGCTACACAGACTGAATCAGCAGCACCCACACACAGACCCACCATCCATACACAGTGAAGTGTTTGCTTTCAGGTGCCCACAACATACACCACACCACATACACCAGTGGTTGGTCCACTCACTGAGTACAGGCTATTTCAAAAAATGTTTGTATTGCCTGAGAGCAAAAACATAAAAAAAACATAATTGCATATTGGTTTTGGAGAGGTAAGGAAAAGTTAAACACACTGAATGCACTTGAGACACATCCATTTGTCAGAGGAGTCAAGGAAAGAATGTAAAGGCACAACATACTTCTACACTCCTGTCATTAAGGCCATGTATTGGTGTGCAACAATGCTTCACAGGGCTAACCATACAGAAGTACTCAGGTCTAAGTCACAGTCCCAGAGGTGTTTCAAACGAGAGCTGTTTTCTCATGAAACTTCGGGCTCTGCTGTTTATGTTAATTTTGTTTCTTTTTTT